>JAOBAM010000001.1:10066503-10076560 GCA_025212355.1 Notarius kessleri | reverse complement strand
ATAGAGCACAAACATGTCATGATGAACACACAACTAGAAGATGACCATGTTGTCTGTTAATGTAAATATGATTATTTATATTACATGCTGCTATCGTTAGAGTAGCTTACTGTCGCATGGTGAGCCTTTAGATGCCTCTTGAGGCTGGTCGTATTCTTGCCACGTAGTTTATAGCCACAGTGCGTACCCCTGTCTCCCACTACAAGGCATTCCGTTTAATTTTCTGTTGGATTATGTGTAAAGTATGTCCATAAATCATCGCGTCTTTTCCGCCCACCAAACCCTTGTGCTGGTGTTGCCGATGGTCCAGGACATACCTGGTGGTGGGCGTGACCAAACAAGGACAGGATGCAGGTGCATTGCTGATATTTTCAGCATTTGACAGACGGGTTGCACGCACCGTTGAAGGAAACGCCATGCATTTTGATAGTCCTATAACCAACCCACTAACATTTTCGTCTTGTCAACGAAAACAGATACGTCTCATCATATTTTCGTGATCAAAGAGTTATGTTTAGCTCGTCACTGTCTCGTTTTAGCCATGAAAAAAAGTGCGTTAATGAAATCATTTCATCATCGTTAACGAAAACAACACTGTTTCATAGCAAGTGACTACACCATGAAAGCCAGTACCTACAGACTGCTTGTTTTCTCCCCTGAGGATCACACAAGCGAGACCAGTGTGACATTTAGGGACTAAAGGATTCTCTTCTTGGAGTTTGGAAGAGGAAAGAATGATGTGCATAACCACAGACAATGGGTCCCAACAGTGTAAAAGCAGCCTCCATTAACAACTGGGCAAGGCTTGAAGCGTTTTGGGCACAGGTTACATCTGTAAGCTGCTACTTTCTTTTTTAGTTATGCTATTTAGCTAATTAGTGTGATAATGTTAAAAATCGGCAATAACGACAGTAACAGCAACAGAAAATAATCCTAATACTTATGCAAGCTTATATCAGTACTTCATTACTAAGCCTACTACTACTTAAAAAAACACTTTAGACAGACAGATGTATTGGTTCAAATATATATTTTTTCCTTCTAGAGAATGTAATGAAAGATACACAAATTGAATGCGCTATAGAGGTCTACGCAAAAAGCTTGTGGGTTGCTTCAGTTACAGTTGGAGGCAGAAGAGTCCATCATTTTTCAACAATGACAGATTTATGGTCCAGCCGAACCATATAAGAGTCTAACTGTCCATTTCATAGCAAGTGACTATACCATGAAAGCCAGTACCTACAGACTGCTTTTTTTTTTTGAGCCTTGGTAAGACTCAAAAGGAGCTCAAACTACCTGAACACAAGCATAAAACTGAGTGCCCAAGAAGATGGGGATCAAGACAAACTAAGATCCAGAGGGTACTTGAGCAGCTATCTGCTATTTCACACGTGTTCACCTCTGACTGGAAGACTAGACACCCAATTCCCACATGGCAGAATATTGATGTTCTTGAGGCAATCAACAGTACGCTTAGCCCACTGACAGACTTCACATATAGCTCTTCTGAGAGGGCATCAGTGAGCATCTCCTCTGTGAAGCCGGTTCTCCACCTTTTTGAAACATCAGTTGTGGCAGTGCAGGAAGACGACACAGATCTCACAAGATCATTGAAGTCAAGGACCCTGAGATACGTTCAGGAAAAGTACAGTGACCCAAACACACAGGAGCTGCTAAACAATGCCACAACTCTCGATCCAAGATTCAAAATGAACGAGGTCAGTGAGAACAACAAAGCCAGACTGACGGATGAAATGACTGGCATAACTTCAGCTACGGTAAGTATATAAATTAGATTATTGTGACAGCGGGGGCGTGGTCGAGCACTGGTTTGTGAATGTTCAAGCAATTTAACCAAACCCTAAAGAACTTAACTTGTAAGTTTGTACATGAACACACTCATAATTGGGATTAAAGGGCTTGAACCGCCGTTTGCAGTACGAGAGGTCCCGCAAGCCTCCATGGGGTTTTCCCCATTCGAATTACTATATGGGCACAAGCCTCGGGGTGTCCTAGACGTCATCTCAGAAAATTGAGAGGAAGGGCCTTCTGACATTCAATACATGTTCGAATGGTGTGTAAAACTCCGTCACCTAACCAAGGAGAATTTGCAGCAAGCGCAAGAACATCAGTCCCGACTGTACAACAGGGGGGTGCGCCTTAGAGAATTCATATCGGGAGATAAAGTTCTCGAATTATTGCCAACATCGAACTCTAAATTACTCGCCAAGTGACAACTCAGCGGGTTGGGGACATTGACTATAAGGTGATGAACGGAGAGGTGGGGCACAGCAAGCATACCACCTTTATCTACTCAAACTATGGAACAAGGGAGTCCTTGTGGCGTTGGCAACGGTAGTTCTGGAGAGGGAGGAGCTGGAGCCAGAGGTAAAAACCAAAATCCACCATATGATCCACCCCGCTCCCCTGTGGAGAGCACCTCTCACCGGTTGAACTCATGAAGATTGCAATCAGAGTTTTCTGACATGTTCTCACCTCTTAGAACACCACATCAAGACACCTCCAAGGGTTGTGGGACTAATCGAGGAGTCACATAGTGACCGGAGCAGCCCAGTAGTTCTGGTTTCCAAAACTGACAGGTTGGTCCGGTTTTGCATGGACTATTGCAAGGTCAATAGAGTGTCTAAATTCGATGCATATCCAATGCCTCACGTTGATGAACTGCTCAGTCAGTTAGGAACGGCTCGTTTTTATTCAACACTGAATCTGACAAGGGGCCGGCCGGCCGGACAGACACTTTATTGACTTATTACTAGAGGCTTTGCACCATCACCTGAGCCCATAGCAACAGTAACTATGCCGCCATGACAGGGGGCACGCTTATAGTGCTTCATTCAAATAAGTTAGTTGTTATTGATCTGTATGGGAAGGTTGCGGTACATTTTGGATGTGCAAATCGTTTTGAACAAAACGCATCAGATTTTTTAAATATACCAAAAGTAAATTCTTCTGGGGGGGGGATGGAGAAATTTCTAAATGTAGAAAGGAAAAAATATTCAGCAGGACTCTGTGTTGAACCACCAAGTAGATCATAGGTCAAAAACCCTATGGTCTGCTCACTTCATTTCATCCCAGTTGCTTCGTTGCCTCAGAGACTGGGAATCTTGCATTCATTGATTCAGCTATGAATTCTGAATCACATCAAAAAGTGCTCGAAGATAATACGAGACCATGTGTTCACAATTTGAAGTTGAATTAGAGGTAGACTTTTTAACAAGATCCTAGGCACACGAGCAAATCCACCAAAGGAATGGCTCAAAAAGAAGAAATGGACGATTATGGAATGAACTAGTCAAAGCCCAGATTCGAATCCCACTGAAATGTTGTGAGGAGATTTGAAAAACGCAGTACACGCAAGAAAACCCTCAAACATCTTGCAACTGAAGGAAAAGTGGTCAAAAATTTCAACAAGCCGATGTCAGAGACTGGTGGCCAATTATGCAAAACGCCTTCAAGAAGTTAGTTCTGTTTAAAGGGGGCAATACTATAAGTAGCTTCTGAAGCCAAAAGTGTACTTACTTTCTCCACAGAAGAATATTATCTCGACTGATATTTTTGTTGAATAAATGATTGAAAGAGCTAATTTTCCTTGTTGTTTTGTTCATCACCTTAGGCACTGTATCAAAAGGGTGAAATGTTTTCTTATTTAATTATGTTGAGAAAAATCTACAATAACCATGGGAGGCACTTATTTTTCAGCATGTTCTTCACATGAGCAAGGAATAAAAATCACCTGTAGAACCTTTAAAGGACTATAATTATTGTAACCATTTTAACATGAAAAATTTCAAGGACTTTAAAGGAAACCGCCACCATAATACACATTTACAATGAAATATTTGTGATATATTTAGCAATTCTAGTGATTGGCTGATGCTGTATTTGTAATATAATTTAGAAAGATTAACTTGAAGAGTGGATTTTCCATTCAATATAGTTATTCAATAAATGAAAAATGTACTCACTTCCCCTGCAAGAAGTAGGTCATGAAGGCAACATTGTTCTTGCCATCCCGTTCAGCACCCTCAGCCAGTTTGCTCACCATCGCAGCATTGCCAGAGGCTGTAGCCAACAGCAGCAGGCCTCCATAATCCTGGGCATGATGAAGGCACTCCTGTGCCAAGCCAAACTGGCACTTACTGATGGCCAGCTCTGCCAGCTGCTTCCACTTTTGTTCAGACTAGATTTAAAATAAAAATAAAATCCACTTTTGACTATAGCCAAAAACATTTTTTAATTCATCTACCCTGAACTAAGTTGGGGGTTAAGATGCCTTGCTGAAGAGTGGAACACATTTAAGGAAGAACCATTTCTCAAGCTACACAATCTTACCTCTGCTTCTACTGCTAGCTGGTAGCCAATCTTTAGTTCCCCTAATTGCAGTGCAAGCTCAAACCTGTGCTCTGGGTCAGTGGACACAGCCAGTGCTTGCTGCTTGAAACCCTATAAATACAAATATCTGATTAAAAAAAAAAGCCCTTTTTACATGCGAAACATTTTATATGTAAAGAATCAGTTCATCACATCAGAGACCTGTTTCTCTAGGAAGTGGGCCACCCTGGTCCTCTGCTCTTTTGGAATGGTGGGGAGCACTTTGTCAGCCATGGAGAAGTCACGCCGCATGACAGCTGTCTGGTACTCCAACACTGACACCAGCAGTGAGTAACTGACGATGTTCAGCTCCTTGTCTCCCAGATACAGGCGGTCATCTTTAGGGATGTAGCCCAGCAGGTACATGGTCCTGAGGAGATCAGGGGCTTTGTTTATAAAATGCAAACAAAAGAACTGTGCAACTTTTTGTTGATAAAGTGCAACTTGCATTCAGCTACAAGCCCAACATTCAAGAGATGGAGGAAATGAAAATGTCTAGTGAAACACACCTATCCAGGTGAGCAATGGTGACGATCTCTCCTCCAACAAAGTAGTTTAATCTGTTGACAGAGCTGGTGTAGATGAAGCAGTCACCCACCCACAGACCTGTCTTCACAATCTCCTGTATCTCACCCTGGACCTGTACGCGCGCGCACACACACACACACGTCAGCAAAGTTAGTGTGCTAACAAAATTTGTCACTGTTAGCAGTTCTGATATAATACTGGACCCTGACATATGATCACTGAAGATACACTTGATGGATCTTTGCGCTCGTGCACGGCACAAGCAGATTTAATGTCTGGGCTTTTCCTTTTTTTTTTTTTTTAAATTGTAGCTGACAAGTAGATTGTTACAAGACAAATATTTTCATTAGCTATATATGTTTTGAACCTAACCTGCTTGGGTCTGAGTGTAGAAAGAATGGTGTAAGTAAATTAGTGTGCAAGTAAACGATGAAGTAAATGATGAATAATTCAGAAAACAAGATGCCACTATGTGATTGACTGAATACTAACCTCAAAAGCATCCTCAATGCCGTCCTCCGTAACCCCTTCGTTGGACTCTTGTGATGCGGCCACTTTGTCTGCCAGGTAGCGCAAGATGAAGAACGACTCCTCCGTGGCAATGCACACCAGTTCTCCAGAGTCTGACCAGAAGATCTGAACACACGCAAGAGAAAAGTAAGGTCATGCCAGGTTTGGACACAGACATTGGAATGATGAGCTACATACAATACATCACTAGCTGGAAAATATTTGGGAAACTAAAGCAATAAGAGTTACATGTTTGGGTTGAATTTCAATGCGCCGAATCAGCTCCGTGTTCTCCCAGTCATAGAAAGCCAAGCCGTTTACGGACCTGACACCCAGCAGAAAGCCACCATAGATACCTGAATGGTAATTAATAAATAAATTAATCAGAGAGCTTTCAAAGAACCACTGTCATGGTCCTGAGCTAGGCCCTTAACCCACAACTGCTTAATTCGAGTACAAACTTATTTTGTAAATGTAAAAAAAATAAATAAATAATAAATCACCCTCTGCTCCAAAGTCAGGCTTGAAGGACTTCTTCTCTTTAAAATTCTTGAAGATTTTCACCACACTGTTGCTTTCTCTGATTGCATACCTGCGTAAAAGAACAAAATTTGTCACCATCCATCCACCTCATCCACCAATTTTCTACTGCTTATCCGCTTCCAGGTCGTGGGTGCAGCAATCTCAGAAGTAATGCCCAAACCTCCCTCTCCCCCAACCACCTCTTCCAGCTCCTCTGGAGGAACACCAAAGCATTCCCTGGACAACCAAGAAATATAATCCCTCCAGCATGTCCTGGTCTGCCCTGGAATCTCCTCCCAGTTTGACATGCCTGAAATACCTCCCTCGGAGGCATTCTAGACAAATGCCTGAACTACCTCAAATGGTTCCCTTCAATGTGAAGGAGCAGTGGCTGTACTTTGAGCCCCTCCTGAAAGCCTGAGCTTCTCACCTAATTTCTAAGGCTGAGCCCAGACATCCCGTGGAGGAAACTCATTTCTGCCGCATGTATCCATGATCTCGTTCTTTCGGTCATTACCCAGAGCTTGTGACCATAGGCGAGGGCAGGGATGTAGACTGACCGGTAAATCAATAGCTTCGCCTGATGGTTCAGCTCTCTTCACCACGACAGATTGGGAGAGCGTCCACATGACTGCTGACGCTGCACCAATATGCCTGTCAATCTCCCGTTCCCCCCCTTCACTCGTGAACAAGACCCCAAGATACTTGTTCCTTCACTTGAAGCAGAGACCTACCCCCAACCTAGAGAGGGCATTCCAACCTTTTCTGGCTGAGGGCCATAGCCTTTAATTTGGAGGTGCCGATTCTCATCCCAGCCGCTTCATGCTCAGCTACAAACCGTTCCAAGGCATAATGTCGTTCACAGCTTGATGAAGCCAAAAGGATCACATCATCTGCAAAAAGCAACGACACAATCCTGATGCCCACAAGCCTTGTTCTCTGGCCAGGACAAAAATTACATTGTCCCTCCTGAACAATGTACGACTCAACTAATGTGCAAATCCTCCTTTCCAGTACCCTGGCGCAGACCTTCCCAGGAAGGCTGAAGAGTATGACCCCCCCCAAAATTGGAGGACACTCTTCAGTCCCCCTTTTTAAAGATGGGAACCACCACCCCAGTCTACTAGCCCAGATGCACTGTCCCTTACCTTCACACAATGTTGAAGAAGCATGTCAACCAAGACAGCCCAACAACATCCAAAGCCTTCAGGAACTCAGGACAAATCTCATCCACTTCCAGAGCCCTGCCGCTGAGGAGTTTTTTTTTTTTAAACTACCTCAACCACCTCAGCTCCAGTTATGGGTGAGTCCTCCCCAGAGTCCTCCAACTCTGCCTCCTCTATGGAAGGTGTGTCAGTTGGGATCAGGAGATTCTTGAAGTATTCCTTCCATCGCCTGACTACATCCCCATTTGAGATCAACAGCACCCCATTCCTGCTGTAAATAACACGAGCAAAGCAATGCTTTCCTTCTACCCAGAGTCGCCTGACAGTTTACCAGAATCTCTTAGAGGCCGAACCAAAGTCTTTTTCCACTGCCTCACCAAACTCCTCCCACATCCAGGTTTTTGTTCCACAACTATCCGCAGCTGTGCTCCGCTTGGCCCATTGGCACCAGTCAGCTGCTTCAGGAGTTCTACAAGCCAACCGGGTTTGGAAGGCGGCCTCCTTCAGCTTGACGACTCCCTTAAACTCTGGAGTCCACCACCAGGTTCAGGGGTTACCGTCATGACTGGCACCAACAACCTTGCGACCACAGCTCCATACAGTTGCTTCAAGCAATGGAGGCACAGAACATGGTCCATTCCAACTCAACGTCCCCAGCCTCTCTTGGAACGCAGGAAAAGCTTTGCTGGAGGTGATCTGATTGCTAAACGTTCCCAGCACACCCGCACCATACACTTGAGTTTGCCAGATTTATCCAGTGTCTTCATCTGCCATCTAATTCAACTCACTACCAAGTGGTGATCAGTTGACAGCTCAGCTCCTCTCTTCACCCGAGTGTCCAAGACCGTAGGTCTGATGATAGATTTTTTTTTTTTAATCCCATCACCAACCCAAGACCAAGAGTGTTCCGGTACCAAGTGTACTTGCAAACACCCTTATGCTCGAACATGTTGTTCGTTATGGACAGACTATGCATAGCACAGGAGTCCAATAACAGAACACCACTCGGGTTCAGATCAGGTGGGCTGCTCCTCCCAATCACACCTTTCCACTTTGTTTCACTGTCAGTGCCTATGTGAGTGTTAAAAGTCCCCAAGCAGAATGACAGTCACCCAAAGGGGTACCTTCCAGCACCCCACCCAAAGCCTCAAAGAAGGCTGAATACTCTGAACTGGTGTTCAGTGCATAAACACAGACAACAGTTAGTACTCGTGCCCCAACCTGAAGCCTCAAGGAGATAACTCTCATCCACCAGGGTGAACTCCAACATACTGGCACCGAACTGGGGGGCTATGAGAAAACCCACACCAGCTCGCCACCTCTCACAGAGGGCAACTCCAGAAGAGAGTAGAAGCCAACCCCTCTCCAGGAGTTTGGTTCCAGAGCCCCAGGCAGCCAATCAGAAACATAATTACTTGGAATAACTCCATGGAGTAGCCATTATAATCTGCCTGTAGGCATTCAGTTATACTTCCTGATTATTGTATCAGTGCTAATCTGTGCATAATGGAAGTAAGAACACTTACTCAGAAGAATCATGGGCCCAAACAAACTCCTGAGCAGAGCCAAAGCTCTTGTTCCTCAGAGCCATGGCTGTGTAGATGATGTACTCTCCATCTCCGCAAACCACCACGAACCTGGTAATACCATGCAAGAATGAAAGCCAATTGATCATAAACAGATATCAGAAGTGAATATTTAATATAAAGTTGATATTTACTTAGCATTAACATCATTGAATAGGTCTTTAAAAAATAAATAAATAAAACTTGATATTGCTTAAAGAAATCAATGAGACTTAATAGTAGTATTTGCAACATGATTTTGTGCAAACTGACCTTCCATTAGGGTTGTGCTGGATAGTCTGGGGGTAGATCTCACAGCTGCCCATGTCTTTGACAGCCAGTGGCAGCCTTTCGCCGTCTTTAATCTCCGTGTCTCCCATGGCCTTCAGGTTAGCCTGCTGTACCTCCGAATGCTTGGCCCAAATAATCTTACCATTTGTGTCCATGGACATGGCAGGCTCCTCACGACCAAGCTAGTGATAAAAGGAAAGGTAAAAATAAATCAACACAACAACAGCAGCAGCATACAAGATGTTATTACAGGTACATGCATATATTGTGTGTATTACCTTAATTATAATGCTGCCCTCATCATAACCAAGTGCGACATTGTTGGAACCACGCAAGCCACACACACACCACACCCGCTCCATGCCGTAGTTCAGTGTACTTTCCAGTCTGTATGTGCTGGAATGCCAGATGCGCACTGTGCCTAAATATGAGTAAACAGGAGCAACATATACACATAAATAAATAAAAATAATTCTTGTTGGATCTTACTGATGATTTGTTTAGTGCCGCGTGACTATGTACTGTGGCTCCTCTGGGACCTTACCATCCTCTGAACCTGTAACGATGATTGGCAGCTCAGGGTGGAAGCTAACACAGGATACATTCTGGGCATGTCCCTCCAGGGTCTGCACGCATGTCTTGTTCTGAGGGGAATAATTCCGTAACCAGGAGAGGTGTAAGCTTATCTACAGAGTTAAGGAAGCACATGTGAACAAAGTCTTTCTGAAAAATGAGACGTGTTCTCACCTGGTAGTCCCAGATCTTCACCAGCCTGTCATCAGCTCCTGAAATGAGATATGGCTTATCTCCACCGCTGTAATAATCGATGCAGTTCACGCCTTTCTCATGGCCCTCCAGAGTGAAGTTGGGGGATGAGGAACCCAGCTGCCACACCTGAAACATGACGAATGAACAAGCTTTATTTTTCTTCTTAAATGTTTTGATACACCAGGGGTTCCCAAACTAATGGTTGCATCACCTGATTTACTGAAGAGGTTTTGGAGAGAAACTCTCAATCTGTTTTGTTTCATTCATTTATGTTAGAAATTTCAAAGATGGGTTCTGTGTGCTAATATTTTGAAA
>JAOBAM010000001.1:9437809-9448744 GCA_025212355.1 Notarius kessleri | reverse complement strand
ACTGCAATTCATATAGGTAATTTTGGAAAATCTGAGAAAAATATGATTTGCATAATAATTTGGAACACAGTGTATGTCCTCCGGGATGCCAAAATATCTGAACACGTATTGGAATAACAGTTTGGCAGTCTGGAAGGCAGTGGGGATGCCAGGTAATGGGACTCAGTGCCTTGGAAAATCTGTCAATGGTGACCATGATAGAGGTGTTGCCCTTGGATGGTGGTAGGTCAGTGATAAATTCGATGGCTAGGTAGGGCCAGGGTCTTTCAGGTACCGGGAGAGGGCATAGCTTACCAGTGGGAGGGGTTCAAGGTACCTTGACCTGGGCGCACTCAGTGCAAGATGAGATGAAATTATTTATTTCAGTCAGCATGTTCTCCCCCCAGTACTTGTTCCTCAGCAGTTGCTGCGTACGATGACTGCTTGGGTGACCAGTGGCGGGAGATGCATGTGCCCATGTGATGAGTTTACCTCTGAGATGGTTGGGGATGTATAGGAGGCCAGGTGGACAGCTCTCTGGAGGTGTTTGCAGTTGTGAATCCTTTATCTCCTTGTCTAGGCCCCACGTGACTGCCTGGATGAAACATTCAGGTGTAAGGATGGGATGAGGTTCAGGGTTGTGAGGAGATGAGCTGAAGATCCATGACAGGGCATCTGCCTTAGTGTTCTTGGTGCCTGGGTGATACGATATCGTGAAGTGGAAGTGTGTGAAAAACAATGTCCATCTGGCTTGGCGTGGATTGAGTCTTTTAGCCTTCCTGAGATATTTAAGGTTCTTATGGTCTGTAAGTATGACAAAGGGGTGCGTGGCTCCCTCCAGCCAGTGCCTCCATTCCTCCAGAGCTAGTTTGATAGCTAGTAGTTCTCTATTCCCAATGTCATAATTTCTCTCTGTTGAGGTGAGTTTCTTTGAAAAGAATGCTACCGGGTGGAGTTTGGGTTTCTTGTTGAAGCGCTGTGAGAGGACCCCTCCTACACCAGTCTCAGAGGCATCTACCTTGACTGTGAATGGTCTGGTAGGGTCAGGATGTTGAAGTATCGGGGCTGTGGTGAAGGCAGTCTTGAGCCTATTGAAGGCCTCTTCGGTCGTGGGAGTCCAGTGGAGGCGCTTAGGTCCCTTCTTCAACAAGGACGTCAAGGGAGCCGCGATAGTGCTAAAACTTCTAATAAAATGACGATAGAAGTTGGTGAAACCTAGGAAACTTTGGAGCTCCTTGACTGAGGTGGGTCAAGGAAGTAACCACAGATACCTTGGAGGGATCCATACTGACCCCCTCTGCACTGATGATGTACCCCAAAAAGGAGAGCTGATGTGTGTGGAATTCGCACTTCTCGGCTTTGACATTAAGGTGATTCTCTAATTGACGTTTGAGCACTGATCTGACGTGTCCGAGATGGCTTTCCTCATCTGGGGAGTAGATCAAGATATCATCAAGGTAAGTCACAATGTAACGTAAGCCCCTAAGCATGTCATTGATGAGGCACTGGAACATGCTTGGTGCTGAAGAGAGACCATATGGCATTACCCGGTACCCAAAATGGTCGGTGTTAATGCTGAAGGCTGTCTTCCACTCATCTCCTTCTCAGATTCTGACCAGCTTGTAGGCACTGTGTAGATCTAACTTAGAGAACACCTTGGCTGCATGTAGTTGTTCAAAAGCCAAGGGTACCAATGAAAGAGGATATGGGTACTTAACTGAGATTTGATTGAGTCCTCAAAAGTCTATGCATGGACAGAGGCTGCCCCCTCTCTTCTCCATGAAGAAGAATCCTGCCAATGCCGGTGACATGGATGGGCGTATGTACCCCTGCTTGAGGGCCTCTTGTATGTACTCCTTTATCACAACCTGTTCCATCTGAGAAAAAGGGTAGATGCACCTGCGTGGTGGAGACGTGCCTCGTAGGAGATCAATGGGACAGTCGTATGGATGGTGTGGTGGTAGGCCACAGGCCTTACCCTTACTGAAGACCTCCCCTAAGTCCATGTAACACTCAGGAACCTTTTCTAAGGAGTCAGGCAGGGGATTCTCTACAGAGGTGGAGGAGAGACTTAACTGAGGACACTGGAGACAATTCTGGAAGCATGTCAGTGACCACTGGAGAATCTCCTTATTCTGCCAGGAGATAAGCAGGTTGTAAAGCTGCAGCCATGGATAACCTAGAATGATGTCATGATGAATGGTAGTAGTGACTAAGAGTGAGATGAGCTATGAATGAAGGGCTCCTACCGAAATGTGCACAGGAGCAGTCCAAGTGGTGATGAGACCATCCCCTATTGGCTCTCCATCGATGGTCCTAATGCTGAATGGACTCTGCAGAGGGTTTGTGGGCAAACTGAAGTGATCCAGCCGAACTGCTAGATTGATCAGGACATCTAAGTTGAGGTGTTCATCTCTACATGCCAGTTCACTCAATGCCTCAGGGTTGAGACCTTGTCGAAGCACAGTCTTTAGAGCTGGCTCATTCCATCCACTGGCTGCTGCGAGAGTTCTGAAATCCAAGGCGTATTCTGCAACTCTCCTTGAGCCTTGTGTGATGGTCAGTAGGCTCTCACCGACTTCATTTCCCTCAGGTTCATGATCAAATGCTCACTTGAATATTTTGAGGAAATGATCACAAGAGGTAGTGTGCTCTTCTCCACTCCTCCACACAGTGCTTTCCCACTGTATTGCTTTGCCGGGTCAAGAACAAAAGAAATTTAGCAATCTTACATTCATCTGAGATATTGGGGATTGTAGAGAAGTACATGGAGCACTGAAACAAAAATCCCTTTCAGCTGAGCACATCATCGGCATATTTCTCAGGGTATGGGAGAAGTAGTGTGGGACTCGGGGAGGCTTCAGGGCATGTTAGGAGGGCCTGCGACATCATGGTAGCGAGCTGTGCCATTCTGGTGTTTAGATCGGCGAGCACCTGCTGATGTTCTAAAGCAGCTAGAGATAATGAGATGAGAAGATACTTCATGTTCAAATTTAAGGATGAATGTCATTTCTCTTTACATAGTTGAGAGGATCTTGATATAATATGGATTATCCAGTTGTCAACGAAGGCTATTTATTGTATTTTTATTATTTACTATTTATTGCTTGATCTCAAATGCATTAAGAAGGCAATAAACTCATCCACTAATTAAGTTTTGATGAGGCACAGCTATTAATTGAAAAGCATTCCAGGTGACTACCTCATGAAGCTGGTGAAGATAATGCCAATAGTGTGCAAAGCTTCATCAAGATAAACGCTGGCTACTTTGAAGAATATAAAATATCAAACACATTTTGTTCTTTAACACTTTTTTGTTTACCACACAGACTAATTCCAGATATGTCCCACATGTTATTTCATAATTTTGATGTCTTCAGTATTATTTTACAATGTAGAAAATACAAGATACAGAAAAACCTATGAATGAGTAGGAGTGTACAAACTTTTGACTGGTACTGTGTATATTTTAACAGTACTTAAAGACTAATATTTGAGCACCAAGCAGGAAAGCAGTCTGTAGCTGAACCAGCTAAGGGTATTTGGAATTTTATTTTTTTAACTGCCTCAACCCATTGCTTGCCAAATCATCTTGCTAATTACCAGATTAAACATTAGTAATTGATGTAGCACATTTTCAGCACTAACATACGGTATATTAATTACAATACATTTATGGAATATGGACAGCAGTAAAAATTTGATCCTGTTTACAGCCCAACTCAAGCAGCTGATCATGGAGGCAGAAAAATGACCATGGTCAACATGGAGTGTGCTCTCTCTCTCTCTTCCCCCACAACAGGACATCTATCCATCCATCACTCCCACACTGCATCCCACTTAATGATCCCAATTAAAGTAGGCTAAGTGTGGCACCTGGCCCACCCCTAGGGACTAACACTCAGAACAGCTGAGCTTCACATTGGTCAAACAAAAAAGCTACACCCTCCACAGAGGCTTGCATTTGAAGTAATAGTGCTAAGTTAATGTTCTCTAATCATAAGATTTGCCATTATGTTAGAGATAGAGGAAAGATAAAACCACAAATCTAACTAGTACAAGCACAAAGAAACAATAATAGCTCAAACATACATACATACATACATACATACATGGTAAATAATGGGTTAATATAATGAACTGAAGACTATTCATTAGCACAGAGGAGGCAGATGTCCCAGTAAGTAGGAAAGAGAGCACCAGGTGCCATATATAACTGTGGTTCTACTAACCCAAGATACTGTCCCAGGGGTGGTGTGGAACACCTGGATACCCTACCGAGAATGGTTAATGTACTGTATGATGGTGGTGTTGTCGCAAGGACTAAGACTTGGCAATATGATAATATATCAATATTGTAATATAAATTAAGAACATTATCATGACTGAGTATCATCTAGTCTATAAAACCTTTGTACCAATTGTTTAAGTTTTACTCCTTTCCTATGCTACTTATTGAAACCAAGTCATTACCATTTATTATAATATTTATAATATACTCCACTCAATTGATGCCATTTGCACCAAGCGAATCTGAAATAGTTATACTGTAAATGTCAAGCTTCATAACTAAAGGGAAAAGACATTATCAGCTCCTTACAAAATATGCTACTAAAAGAACATTTTAAATTTTCTTTTTAAAGTTCTAAGCATATACTGAAAATTGTAACATTGGATAGACTTATCATACTGTGAAGTTTCCATACCATTCAACCCCTAAGCTCATTTCATGCCACTTTCCATCACAATAAGCATGAATATGAAGCTTGGAAGCTATTATTATGGAAAGATACATGACTCATGCACCAGAACCCAGTTTTCTTGGCCTAACCACAAGCCAGTATCATGATCTGATTTCAATAACTAGATTAATAAGGTTGACACAACACTATTTTACTGACTCTAAAACAGAAGGTATATTAGAAAGAGGTAAAGGAGTGTTTAATTCACCCAAATGAATGGAGAATCAGGGTCATTTACTGCCAGAGGGAAAAGGAGTGGCACATGAGAATTAGATTCACCTTCCAGGCTAAATTGCTCCAAGCAATGGCACCATTTGCATTTTTATGGCTCTCAAGCAGGCAGACAGGCAAATAAGCCAAGGTGGATGGGCAAATGGTTCCTGTAGAAATAAATAAAAGGACGGAAGTGGTTAAAGGCTAAAGACAATAGGTACAATGGTTCACATTTTTAGACACTTCCAAAAATACTGCAAACAAAATGAGAATCATTATGACTTTCTCGCATTGTTCATTGTTCTTAAAAGTATGCAAAACAAAATGTCAGTCAAATTAAAACAAAAATAGTTAAATAAAACTATTAACACACTAAATAGTATGGCACCAAAGGGTATTATAGTTATTATAAGTGGTGTCATACGCTTTATAATACACAGCTTGTGGGATATTAAAATAATATGGATATTATAATTTGCAGCAAAAATGAGTTTGTCCTGAGCCTTGGAGTTATACATGACAGACCAGACCCCATTCATTGAACAGTTTCCACCTGAGGGCATACAAGCTACATTTACTAAGGTTTTTTTTTTTTCCCATTGAGGAGGGTTCCCTAGACTGCTGAGATGCAGTGCAGGTAACCTGGCCAAGTGCTAAACCTTTTTTCATTCATCTGGGACAACAGTTCTGTTCAGGGATAACACTGCCAAGGTGCTCTGACCAGTCATCAGAGCAGCAGTGGAAACCAAGGTCTCATGAGCCACTTCAGGCCCACATGCTGGTCTGGTAACCTGATTGTTGCTTTCTGTGCAATGTGAGCAGAATAGAGGCAGAATATAGGCGGTAGAGACTGAAATGCATACTGTAGATAGTGAAGCCTGTCATGGGTCAGTGTGTCCTGATCCAACAGACTATCCATCTTCACTTGGAAGAACCACAGTCATCACAAAGTTGTGCCTTGCCAAAGTTTATCCATATCTGGGACACCACTTTCTGGTGCAGATGCCATTCTCCTGGGCATATGCACTGTCTTGACATTATGTCTACAGTACCACTGTGCCATCCTGGCAAATGAGTTCCTCTCCATTAGGCTGGTGCTGGGTGGGCTTGTCTGGGAAGTTTTTATGAAAAGGCAAAAGGCACCATCTGAACTCGTGACACACTGGTAATTGATGTAACCTGAAACAGACTAGCATGCAATTATTTTAAGGACTAAACAGACTCCCCAGGTTTCCTCCAGGTGTTCAGGTTTCTTCCCACATTCCAAAAACATGCAGATTAGGTCAACTGGCTACTCTAAATTGCCCATGGGTGTGAAATGTGTACATGTGAGAATGGTTGTTTAGCCCTGTGATAGATTGGTGATTTACCCAGGGTGTACCCCAACTCTCGCCTGAAAACAGCTGGGATTGGTTCCAGCTTCCTCTGGTGGACCCTGATGGATAAGCAATATAGATAATCGATGGATGGATGAATGGATGGATGGAAGGACTGCCCATAATTCTAGCTGAATTATGTGTCCTAGTGTCACACTGGTAGTCCACATTTCCCCTGTGCCTTTGTGGCAGTACACCAATTGATGGAGTCCATTGATCTTTCTCAAGTGTGGCACCACCCGCAGCTGTACCAGGTGTGCCATTCTGTCTGAAATGAGGATGTGTCTCTGTCTTTGATATTTAGGGTTTAGCCAAAGGCTGATCAATCAAATCAAATCCAAAAGTACCTTAATTCTGACAAGCTCAAGGGCACTACTCTTGAGGTGATGGTATTCTGAATTAATCTAGCTTAATGAATTATGTGGCCTGTGCTATGCTGAGTATAATCCTATGTGCTGAAATGAGGGGTCCTCCTCTGCCCAAGAAGAAACAAACTTCTTGAGACAGAGTGGCAAATTGATAGGATCTGATAATGAATGAATGAATGAATCCTTTATTATCACTGTACCAGTGAAATTGACCATCAACCTGTCCTTACACACATACATACACATAATTAACAAAGGGGGGAGTAGACAGGACAGGAAGACAGGGAAAAAAAAGAAATTACAGCGAACATGAGGAAAGGAGAGGAGAAAAAAGCAACCCCTGCTCTATGCTCCTGCAGTGTGGGAGCATTAAAAAAAACCCTCAGCACATAAGCACAAAAAACACAAGTACACTTTACAACATGAAAACACAGGACTTGAGGGGGGTAAGGGGGGAGGGGAGGAGGTAGAGATAACCCAGTGCAAGCAAGCAGCCGTCCGCTCCTGCAGCCATGAGGGCGCTGGTCACGCACCCGCTTGTCACACTGGGGGTGAAAACGGTGACCACGGAAAATTGGGGAAGGAATGCGAAGAATGCAAGAGCGTCTCCCAGCAGTGACCTTCAGGGGGAAAAGATTTGTGCATCTCTTGTGTTCTTGCATAGAGAAGCCAGTAGCGAGAGAGAGAGAGAGAGAGAGAGAGAGAAAGAGAGAGAGAGAGAGAGAGCGCTGAACAACCCAGAGCCATGTGTGTGTGCCTAAAGATCAGAGAGATAAAGTCACTGAAGAATGATCTTTAAAATAAAAAAAATAAAAATAAAAAAATAAAAATAAAAACCTTGAGTTGACAAGCCTGTCTCCCTCTTCCTCATTTCCCCAAGAGCCACGAGAGCATTACACTGGTGCCAAAACCCAGGAATTGAGGAGAAACACCATCATGGAGTCCACACAAGATCCTCTTGACCCTTGTTGACATCCAAAAAAAAAAAACCCAACATCAGGCCCTTATCTCACTATGCGCAGAGTAGAAACAGTGCTTCCAGGCTCTGCTCCAGACCCAGGCAAAGGACGACAGGAGATCTGGCGGCTGATCCAGTCAGCAGGTACTCCAGCAGCCGTTTCCACAGATGCTGTCTCCACACCACATTACGTTGGTCAAGATGGACCTGCATGATGATCCCAAAGCCTTCATGGAGCCATCTGAGCATTGCATAAGTGTGCTCCTGGCCAACCTCATAGTGGGTAGCCTGTTTATTGCCACTCCTGTCAGGGGAAGCCCAGCTTGCAGTCTGGCAAATCCCAGCCAAGAACTTGCTAGAGTATCTGGATCTGAAGTGGGCTATCTTGCAGTGGGTTGGCTGCACCCTGGAACATCACCAGCGCTTCCGTGCACTGGTATTCAGCGAGCTCAGCCATCCGTTCACCTTCGCCCAACAGCTCCAAGATGCCTGCCAACGGTGACTGCTGCCAGAGGAGTGCGATGCCGATGATAATATCAACTGAATGGTACTGGATCAGTTTGGCGTTCGATGGCTAGAAGGAGCACGTCGGCCTAGGTTCAGTGCCACAATGCAGCATCGCTGGAGGAGGTGGTCCAACTAACAGAGGACCATCTGGCAGTGTTTCCGGGAGCAGACACCCCCACTCCCACGTCACCATATGAAATTGCTCACTAATTGCGTAATCATTTAATGAGACTTGTTTTACTCATATTCAAGTCATAATTTTGATGAGTACTTCTACTTGAGTCATCATTATTATAAGGTAACAATACTTTTACCTGAGTATAGTTTTTACTTATTTGACTCACCTCTGACCATCACTTTCATTTATATCTTCATAGAATACATCAATATTGCTTTCACAACAATGTGTCTAAGCTTGAGAAAGACTCCTGGTTAATTATGAGAACAAAAACCACACATTAGAGACAAAACTCCATTCTTTTCAAAGCTCAACCATGCAATGAAGCAGTGGAACTCTATACAGCTTCAAATAGCTGGAAGATGCATCCATAAAGCTCTTCTAAATCACCTGCATCAACTGTCGACAGGCACGATTCAAACCAACTGAAATGTGAAGGCTATCAAAAATTAATCTTTGAATAGGAAAATAAAAGGCAGCCTAGTTACATCCCTCAGCAGAAAATAGAACGGCCGATCTGCTTTTGTGTTTTATACTCTGGTGAAAATTGATATAGAAACACATTTTTTGTCCCATTCTCTAAGTACAGCACCATCCAATTGACTCCATCAGATGGAAAGGTGAACACCTTTGTTACAGGGAAATGTTAATTTTCTGCATACAATTGGGCTAAAGGACATGACCTTTTAATCCCCATGCTGTCATGAACAATTAGAGGTGAACCATTATAGACTGAGAGTACCGTCCCAGTGATGCAAAGGGGAGAGTTCTGATATTGCATATAAAGCCTTCTTTATGGTCTTATGGCCCAAAAACTATCACATGATGAACCCTTCAGCTGGACCTGTGGTGAGTTTTACTATTCTTGGCTATTTTTCAACTCCTGAACTGCCCCCAAGCTAAGCAGCAGCCATCAAAGGACTTGTATAATAGCAAGGTGATGACGGAAGCTGCCATCATAGCTATAAAATAGTTATGTGAAGGGACTGAGAGCATTTTGTGCACCATAACTCACTCTCAGAATAGTAAATGGCAGAAAAAAAATAAGATCTAGTGGCATGTAGAAGTAAGGCAGTCATGATTTTACAGAATCCCTATCCCTCGTTCTTACACAAGACTGTCAGTAATTTTTGGATTGGTACTTAAACCCATAAAAACTTCTGAAAATCCTACCTGTCTTCAGGCTAATCATGATTTTATTGGCTTTTCATGCGTTTCAACATGTGGTTTATGTGGATAAAACTTATGGATTACACCACTTCACACTTTAAGCTAGATGGCTTTTAATACAAGCCTGATATATTGCATCTTCCAAAGATGACAGTTTCCATAGGAACTCGCGTAACACCATACGCTCAGTGGTGGGAAATCCATACTGGTCTGTTCTCCCAGCCATGGACCAATCAAATGAATGAAACAAATGAAAACTGATTATTGTTCATATATATTGCAAGCAATCTGTTGTTTGATTGTGCATCTAATTAGCACTTGTGAAGTCGTATATGCAAAGTACTTTGCCAGCAGAGTTAATTTCCTGAAATAACGTTATAATTCTGGTTGGTTAATTGGCATTTTAACACCAGCTTTACGCCTCTCTGTATACTCTACAGCCTCTAAACAGAGCTGAGACTGCACATTCATGCCTGTTTAAGCCCACAAGTACATTTGGACTCTTGTTTCCCATGTGGACCTTCATGAATTATTTATTCTGCTTGTGCATTGATTCACTTCCACCTTGTCTTCATCGATAAGCAAAAGACCATAATTATAATCAAGCTATGATTCAAATTGTACATGGCACTTCTGTGGACAGAAGCCAAAACAGAGAAAGTGCTTAGCCCATCGTCCATGCTAACACCATTAAATAGCCTGCCTCATTAACAGAGTCATTACAGTGGTGGGGCACAGTTAAATAGAAACTAAAATTCCAATTGCCTGTTTGGCAAAGATTAAGAAAAAATAATAGAAAAAAAAATCCAATCCATGGTCCGTATTCACACAAAACAACTTACTGTAGCGAGTCAAACATGCTATTATCACAAATAAAAACTGCAGCTGCATCATAATTTACTCCTCCATTAAAGACATTAGGTATTATTACTGATTGCTGTGTTCTACAATAAACATGTGAGTGTTCCATAAACAAAAACCGGCATTGGTCAAAGAAGTGTGAAGCATTATTACCCATCACATAACACTGTGAATTCTCCAATTTGACTGACAAGGATGTGCCAATAAAAGAGCAGCTCTGATGGTTCCAGCTATAATTAAAAGCACAAATTGTATAATAAAGCTCTTGTTCTAATACGTTATCACTTCTTCTGTAAAAGCTCTTTGACAAGAACTTGCATGGACAACACTTCACATAATCTAAACCCAACAAATCAACAGAATAAAAACTGTAATAATTTAACAAAGAAAACCATGCTATCATTTTAAAGTGGATCAGGGCTCCATACTTAAGAGAATATGGTAATGCATCGAGCTGATTTTGGATGGCTTTTGCGACTGAACGATGTCTGTACGTACGAATGACACGCATGTTCCATCACAGGGTACCTGATCAAAGGTGCAAGGCAACATATCTCAAACACTTGAGGACAACAAAATTTGT
>JAOBAM010000001.1:9383521-9394831 GCA_025212355.1 Notarius kessleri | reverse complement strand
TGTCACAATAAAAAAAACAATGTGCACCTTTAAAGTGGTAGGCATGTTGTGTAAATCAAATGGTGCTAACCCTCCAAGAATCCATTTTAATTCCATCTTGTAATGCAACAAAACAGGACAAACACAAAGGGGGATGAATACTTTTGCAAGACGCTGTAAATGCCTTCAACTGGCGGATTAGGGAAATTATGTAAAACTGGCACGACGGGGCGAAGGCAGCCGGGGAGAAAGCGTGCTAGCAGCAGGTCGTTACAGAACACCTTAGCTGAAAGGGAGGAGGTTTAAGTATAAACTTTCTCCCAAACTTCTGTTATTGAATAACTCCATGCACGTATAGTACACACAACAACCTAAAGTGCTTTCATACATGTCCAACTTTTTCCTGGAGTTGGAGGAGCTGCAAAGCTAAAAACACCCTGTAAACTGCAGTTAAAATATTTATACACTTTTTTTAAACCAACAACAGAGACCATAGTACTGCCTTCTTGTTTTCTACTGGCTCACAAATTCACCTCGATGAATGCTGCTTTCATTGAAAAGCAGTAGCAAAGGGTCAAAAATCAAACTCTATGGCCAAACTATAAATATCGGCACCTCTGAGTCAGAACTCTATGCAATATGAAATCACATTTAAAAACAAACAAACAAAAAAAACCCCACAGATACTTTAAAAAAAGTCTACTACTTGAAAAGGGAAATTAAAAGGATCATGAATTAGAAGAAGGGTTTAGTGGTCATCGGTCGCTTTCTCAGGTTGAGCTTGTGGCTTGTTTAGCTTCCAGGCATCATTCCCTGTAACCTCTGCTTCCGACTCGCTGCTGGAGCTGTCGCTTCCGCTGCTACTGCTCTCGCGATCACTGCAGTCTTTTTCCTGCGCTCTCAGTTTGTGCTTGATGCTCTTTTTATCCTCTTTCGTTTTCTTCTCTGGTGTTTCTGGACATACGGACTCACTGGTCCTAGCATCCGCTGGAGTCTGGGTTTCCTGCCAGGTGCAGGGTCCCTGGGGGAAATGGAGAGCTCTCTTTGGCGTGCAAAGCTTCTTTGGCTTCAGCTTTTTGTTGGAGGTGAAACTCTTAGCCTTGGAGGTGACCACAAACCAGTCCTGGCCACAAGACAAGCGTTCAGGTAACCCTCATGTTCTGGTCACTACTTAGCAATTAATGGTCCACACAGTTATGGAAATAAAACAGACCAAAAAAAACATATTACATTCTCCAGCAGAACTGTGCTCTTTTACCTGGGAATGAACAGAGTTGATGTGGTATTTCACTCCACTCTCCGAGTTGAACTCTTTCTTACATATCAGGCATGTGTATTTCCCAGCCTGAAAGTTGCCCTACAGAGAAAGAAACCTGATATTCATCCTTGGGCTATTTCCCCTTCAATCATATTCACAAAACTGCTATTATTCATTCAATTATTATTAAAAACTCTGTGGCCAAGTAGCAGAGAACTGTGCAAACTCTGATCTTCATCTGTACTTAATAGCTGAGGTGATTGCATCCCTTCAAACTCCACAAATCACTCAAATATTCCTGCAATCATCACAATACACTTTCACAGCATGTTGACTGGAAATAGAACACATAATGGAACTTGTACACGCTGTTATCAGCATTCGGCATTTCAGATTGTTTGTTTCCGCGTGAATAAGGAATGCTTTGGACTACAAGTACGTTTTCACAGGTTTTTAGGACCTGCTTTTAGTGCTGAAATGCTTTACGAAATAGAATAAACATACAGTAAGAGTCAAAAGTTTGGACACCCCTACTCATTCATAGGTTTTACTGTATTTTGTATTTTCGACATTGTAGAATACTGAAGACATTGAAACATTAACACACAGAACGGATATCAAATTATCACGTGACCTGTACAAACCCACATGCACACACTTAATAAAACCATTCGAAAAAAGTCATGTGACTCAGCAGGTACGGATTTTTGAATCCGGTCCGGGAAAAAAGCCGTATCCGGCCCTGGACCAGTTTCCAGCCCCGGACCGGTTTCTGTCGCTTCTGCAGTTTTCAATTTGCTCCGAATTGTTACATGACAAATGAGCGACACAACTGGGCACAGTGAAAGTGAATTTTATTGTCCAGATGATTTATCAGACACAGACCAAATTGAACAAGCTGAAATTGTTGAAGAAAATGAAAAAATGAGGTACTTTCAAGTGAAGAAATTCACTTGTTTATCCAAGGACACATCCATTATTCTGAAAAACAAAAAAGATTGAATTGACCTGAATGTTGACTTGACTCTATTTTGTTTTCAAATCAAAGTTCTTCTGTGTAGAATGAATCGGCTTGTACTGATGTTGTCTCCATGAGCTGACCCAAGTTTGAACTGACTTTTACTAACAATGTTATCTTAAAAACATTCTCATTTTGAGAGAGCAGTAAAGTAATTTGCATTTTAGATAAGTCAAACTATTATTTCAAACTTGTGCAAAGGTGATTCAGCATATAAATGGTTTGCTGTCTCAGTCTCAGCGTTTAAGTCTCGGCTGAAAACATATCTGTTCAGTCAAGCCTTTTATTAATTCTGTTTATGAGGTAAAGGAGTAGATCTGGTGGATCCTCAGGCAGAGTGTTTTGGTAAACTGGGATGTATGGATGCTGTCAGTCCCCACTCACTCGCTCACTCGAGTTTGTTGATGGTGTAGTGGCTGCTGCTTTATGTCCTGGGGCGCCCTCATGCCTGTGTTACCTTCTGGCTCTCCCATTTTAGTTACGCTGTCATAGTTAGTTCTGCCAGAGTCCCTGCTTGCGCTCAGCGTGAAATACATACTGTTCTTACTCATCAGGTGACATTGGGCAATAGCTAACAACCTGTTTTCTCTTTGCCCCCCCCGTCTGTCCCTCTGAGTTACATGTCGATCCTAAGATTGAGATGCTGACCATATGTCCAGCTTCTAAATTTCACCCAGTTAGTTATGGGGTCTTACTTTAAAAACAGACTCATTTACACATTTTCCGGGGTTGTATATCATGAATCTACATAAAATAGTCCAAAGGTAAAATATGTCACTGTAGCTTACAAATATTCTCCCCATTGTTGTAAAACCCCTAGAATAGTAAACTGGTGCTGCTGCACAGCAGCCTGAGAGTACCATCCCCAAAGTGAAGCATGGTGGTGGTATCATGACAGTCTTGGTCACTGATTTTGGTGGACATATGTTCGGTGGTGGCATTCTGAGTTTGTCTGAGATTCTTGCTAGTGTGGCATTTCCAGAACGAATGCTTGAATGCTTGTTGGATTTACATGGAATTATTGTTGTAACCAGCAGATTAGATTTTAGAACTGATCAAAACAGGGTTAAGGTCACAACAAGCTCAAAATTTGTTTGATATAGTTCTCATAAATAGCATCCTTCCTGCTTGAAGTACATCCTGGTTCAGGAATACAAACTGGCAACAAGAAGGATCAGACTTTGTGGAGGAGGTATCACCATTGACACAGCTGGTGTCAAATTTATTAATGGATTTAATGGTGCACAGGATGTTTTCAAGAACTTTGTCCCAGATGTCAGAGCCAGGACTTGTCATTAAATCAACATTAGGAGCTATGAATTTTGTCTAGATTCCTGACATACAAGTCGATTTCTGTTCTAGACTGTCACACTCCAAAATGCAGAAAAATTCAAGGGTGTGAATACTTCTACAAGAAACTTAATAACTGCTCCTTGAGTCTGCACTACTGAAACTCCTGCTTCACGCCTAGATACTAGGTACAGATATCTGGTAGTGTTGCACCTAAAGAAGGTAGACCTAGCCTTGGCTTTCAGGGGAAATGCATAAATGGAAAGAAATAAATATACTGTTCATTTCTATATAATATAAAATGGCTAATATAAAGCCATAACATTAAACACACCTGCCTAATATCGTGTAGGTACCCTTTGTGCCGCCAAAACAGCTCTGACCCATCAAGGCATGGACTCCACATGCGACATGGTATCTGGCACCAAGACTTTAGTGACAGATTCCCACAACTTGCAAGGTGGGGATCAGAATTGTTCATCCAGCACACCCCACAGACTCTTGATCAGATGGAGATCTGAGGAATCTGCAGGCCAAATCAACACCTTGAACTCAGTGTTGACTGAACTCTGTGTCATGTTGATCAACCATTCCTGAACAACTTTTTGCAGTGTGGCAGCACACATTATCCTGCTCAAAGAGGTCACTGCCATTAAGGAATACTGTCGCCATGAAAAAGGTGTACTTGGTCTGCGACAATGTTTAGGAAGGTGGCATGTGTCCAAGTAACACCCAGAAGAACAGAAGGACCCAAGGTTTTCCAACAGAACACTGCCTAGAGCATCTCTGCTGGCTTGTTTTCTTCCCATAATGTATCCTAGCGCCATCTCCTCCCCAGGTAAGCAATGTGCACGCACACACACACCCAGCTGTCCACATGACGTAAAAGAAAACATGATTCATCAGACCAGGCCATCTTCTTCCATTGCTCCATGGTCCAGTTCTGATGCACATGTGCCCATTGTAGGTGCTTTCTGCAGCAGACAGGGGTCAACATGAGTACTCTGACTGGTCCGAGGCTACGTAGCAAGCTGCAATACCCTTTATGTTCTGACACCTTTCTATCAGCAATTAGCCCTCCAGTAGCTCTTTTGAGGGATCAGATCAGCTTGGCTAGCCTTCACTCCCCACATGCATCAATGAGCCCTGGGTGCCAATGACCTGTCGCCGGTTCACCAGTTGTCCTTCGACCACTTTTGGTAGATACAAACCACTGCATACCAGGAACACCCCACAAGATGTGCCATTTTGGAGATGCTCAAACCCAGTCTTCTAGCCAACACAATTTGGCCCTTGTCAAAGGCGCTCAAATCCTTATACGCTTGCCCATTTTCCCTGCTTTCAACACATCAACCAATACAATGACAGGTGTCATTGTAAATGGGATAATCTGTTTTTCACTTGACCCATCAATGAATTTTTGTTATGGCAGACCTGTGTGTGTGTGTGCACGTGCATGCGTGTGTGTGTGTAAAAATAAATAAATAAAATAGATAAATAAATCTCTTTTATACCAGTGGTTCTCAAGAGGGTTCAGGGGGACTTCCAGGGGTCCGTTATTTAAGGGGGAAGGGGGAGAGAAAAGTGTGGTGGAAACCACAACCCACATCATCAAAAATTATTATCTTTAGGGGTCTAAGCACCATAGTAAAATCAGTCCTAATGTATGGAATGTTTATGAATAGAAAACTCAAAGATTATTTAACAAACTTTAATAATGGTCATAAAATTCCATGCTCAGGGGGTCTGTGGAATTTATTTTGTAGTAAATACGGTCCCTGGCTACAAAATTGAGAACCACGGTCCTAAACTACAATCAATCAATTTGCACTCTGAGAAAGTAGCAGTTATTTTTTCTTTGATTATTTCCAGGAATTTCTCAACTACTCAAGTCAAAATTTTTTTTTAATTTACTGTCAAAACCGAAAGCATGAGACCCCATATTTTACATCCTGCCCCATAACCTACAACTGATTATGTGCGCCATTATTGCCTAAAGGCTGTGGAATACGTTAACGGATTACTTTTAAATCCCAGTTTTAGAGCTATCTACAGCCATTTGGCCTGAAAATCTGGGGAGGGGGAAGAGAAGAAAAAAAAAACGAACAAAAAAAATCCCTTGGTAGTGGTAAAATCCAGTATTTTTTTTTAAACAAGTTTAGTAATTTGTGATATATTTATATATAGTCCACACAGAACCGTCTCTCAAGCACAGCAATAACTTGTATTTAAAAATGTCATCTGTCACTCAATTAGTTTGTATTTCCTTGACTGTTATGATGAGTCATGGATTGCCAGAAGTTGTTCCAGTGGTTAAATTTAGCAGTCAGGCAGCATGTGTAACTTGATAGCTAGTGTTAATCAGCTTATTCTCCAATACAAGAGCTCTTTAAATGAAAATCTATGTTAAAATTCAATAAAAATAATCTGATTCAGAAGAATAAAAGTTTGTTATACAGCACAATATGGTGATTTCTATATAAAACCCTGAATTTTCAAATCTGATTGGCCAGGAGGTGTTGATTAAATTTTCTGTAACATTATGATTTACATTAATGCGCTCATTCTGATACATTATTGTTTCTATAGTAATAACTCTTCACAGGTATTGTATACTGGATAACGTAAGGTATAACACTTTGGATTCCAGCAAAAACAGTGACCTACAATTCCTCTGGAAACATAGGATAGATTTACACACAGTGAGTGCTTGTGCCTGGTTATCTGAATGGAGTCCAGCTTTGTTTACAAGCGAAGGCTTTAATCCGAAAAGTTTAAAACCGTGATCACCTTTACAGTCAGTCAGTGAGCCTCTTTGTTTGTCCATAAACAAAAGTTATATCACATTTAATGTTGTGCAGATTCTGTAAGGAGCTTGCATTAAGCTATGATCACTATCTGCCTATGATTTGTTGAGCTGAATTACTGGACCAACATTCCTCATTTCTCTGTTGGCAGGGCAACATATACAATATTGATATTTCTACTACAGCAGTGTCCAAATTCTGGATTGTGACTGATTTTTATATTAATAATAGTTTACGTTATTACACACGTTCCATTGTGTCATTGTTTCTATGTGTAATTGCTGATATAAGATTGAGTGTAAGAGGAATTAAAATGAAAAAAAAAAAAAAAAAAATTCTGTGGCAGAACTTATGGCCAAGTCGGGCTAGGTAACATGTAACTCGCTAGGTAGTGTTCAGGACCTAGCTAGCCTGCTTGTTTTCCCCCAGTAATACTTTGTTTACAAAGCCTATTTGTGTTTTTCTCTAAAAGGTAAGCAAACAAGTTTCATCATCATATTTCACACATAATAGAAATTTAAGATGTACATGTGTCTCACATAAGTTACTACTGGACCTACTATTACCAATAATACTTCAATAATTCTTTGCCAATATGATGTATCATGACAAGGTTAGCATTTGCTGACTATATTCAAAAAGCTGTATTATATAAAGCAGCTTTCCCCACCTCCATTTACCTTACCATGGCTTACAGGCTCATTAAGACTACAATCTCAAAGATTTATTAAAAAAAAAAAAAAAAAACCTACAAGCTAGCTAGAGTGGCTACATCAATTATATAACCATCATAATCATCATCATTAGGAGAATCATGATCATACCAGTGAGATGAGAAGTGACTACCTGAGGCGTCCCGATTCCGCCCGCATCGCCCGCGAGGACCGCTGCCCACCGCGCATGGCAACCTACATGTTAGCGTAGCACCCTGCTAGCGGCCGCTACTACACACAGCACAGACAGCGTGTGAAGCCAGACTGTTTAGTAGCACACTGGTATGTAATGATTTTTGTCCTCCAGTCCTCAAAAAGGTAGAAGAAAACAAAAAAAAGGAAAAAAAAAAAAAAGTAGGAAAGGAAAGCACAACCTAAACTTTGAGGACCTGATTATTTTGCACATTTTTTTCCCCTCTCTCTTTTGGCCACACTGTTTATTAGCAATAAGTGGCACGTATGTAGCAGCAAACTGTACTGAAGTAAATGAATACTAGCACTGGGCTATACCTTAATTTTTGGTTCACATTTAACCAATTTTGGTTGATCATTTTATTACCACAAGCTCAATAGTATGTATAAGCTTTCCAAATAAATACTAGCTAATTAAGCCAAGTCCCCCTCCCCCCACCCAATAAACAAATATTATCAATCAACGTTTCATGTAGGTAGTGTTGATTCTTTGAGTTGACCAATCAGCACTTTGTTTGGATACATTATTTGTAACAATATCCAGAAATAAATATTTGGCTTCACAAGCTGTGCAATATAAAGCTGGCATTTTAAATTAAGCCCTAAAAGATCCTGAAAGTCTTTAATTGTGCTTTCAGTCTAAATTCTAGATGCTAACAAATGTCATGTTTAAAGAAAATATATCCAAAATATGGGCCATATTCCATAAACTAACCATTCCCTGTTCACTGAAACACTAAATTAAGAAATGCTAGCTGATCTCTACATCTATATTATTATTTATGGTACTATTCTACAGTTTAAAAGATGTCCATTTTCAAACAAACACTGGTTTTATCCCAAGGTACAAAGTGAGTACTAAAAGGTCAGTACCATTTTAGTTCAAAACTCACAAAACGAAACAAGCAATGTAATGATTTAGCATTTAAAAACGGGGGGAAAAAATGCAGCTAAGAACTAGGAACACACGTGTGACTCTTACCTGCAAGGCCGGCAGAGACCATGTGCACCTGCGTGGAGTCTGGCTCGAGTATGCCACTTAGCTTCTCTTTGGCCGTTGAGTAGGACGCAAAGTAGATCGCTCTGAAAAGGAAGAGCCAGATGATAAAGAGCTACGCGACTGCGATTCCAATGCACTGAATGTACAAGACATGTGCTCATGGACTTTTAATGATGCAGCTTCTGCTACATCAATTAGCTTTATCTTTAAATGTGTAGTATACATTACTTGGTGTGGGGTTGCAAAAGGTGCCAAAAATGTGCATTCTACGATAAGTGCAAAACGCATAAAACAACCAAACGCACAAGAGCAACTTTGGAAACATAACAGCAAAATTAGCTAAAGGGTATATCCATCTATCCATTTTCTACCACTTATCCGGATCCGGGTCGTGGGGGCAGCAGCCTAAGCAGAGCAGCCCAGACTTCCCTCTCGCCAGCCACCTCCACCAGCTCTTCCGGGAGAATACTGAGGCATTCCCAGGCCAGCCAAGAGATGTAATCTCTCCAGCGTGTCCTGGGTCTGCCCCGGGGTCTCCTCCTGGTGGGGCATGCCCAGAGAACGCGTCCAGGGGGCATCCTAACAAGGTGTCCGAACCACCTCAACCGACTCCTTTCGATGTGGAGGAGCAGCAGTTCGACTCCGAGTCTCTCCTGAATGACCAAGCTTCTCACCCTGTCTGTAAGGGTGAGAAGAAGGGTGACCCAGCTACCCTGCGGAGAAAACTCATTTCTACTGCTTGTATCCACGATCTCATTCTTTCAGTCACTACCTACAGCTCGTGACCATAGGTGAGAGTGGGCACGTAGATGGACCAGTAAATTGAGAGCTTTGCCTTTTGGCTCAGGTCTCTCTTTACAACAACAGACCGGTTTAGTGTCTGCATCACTACTGACGCTGCCCCAATCAGTCTGTCCAACTCCTGCTCCTCCCTACCCTCACTCGTGAACAAAACCCCGAGATACTTAAACTCCTCCACTTTAGGTAGCAACTCCCCCTGACCTGAAGTAGGCACTCCACCAGTTTCCAGCTGAGCGCCATGGCCACGGACTTGGAGGTGCTGATCCTCATCTCAGCCACTTCACACTCGGCAGCAAACCGAGTTGTTGGGTTTTTTTGGGATATACCCTCCTGAATAGTCAAACCTCAGATTCAGGAGGGTATATCCCAAAAATACAAAAAACACTCCACCCAACATACTTATATATAAGTAACTTTATACTATATTACAACCTTAAATCAGAATAAGTTGGGATGGTATGGAAATTTTAAATTAAAAAAAAAAAAAAGCAGTGATTTCTAAAATTTACTGTAACTTGTACTTCATTGCAGACAGAATGAACCCAAGATATTTAATGTTTTAAAGTTGCTAGACAAATGCACAATGATGCCCTGAAAATGTGGACTCATTCATCTACAATAAATTAACAAACAAATCAATATTTAATCCCAGTCTCTGGAGTCGAACCTCAATTAGACCGATTATGCAATAACTACTCGCCACACATTCTCTACTGGGGACAGAGAGGACAGGCACCCTCTTCTTCCACAGCCATTCCTTTGTAATGTGATTTTGCACTGTCTTGTTGAAATATCCCTGAAAAAGATGTCATCTTGAAGGCAGCATATGTTGCTCCAAAACCTCAGTGTACTTTTCTGCATTAATGCTACCATCACAGAAGTGCAAGTTACCTTTACCAAGGGCACTGACACAACCCCATAACCATGACAGACCTTGGCTTTTGGACTTGTTGCTGGTAACAGTCTGGATGGTCATTTTCATCTTTGGTCTGGAGCTCATGGCATCCATTTCTTACAAAAAAAGACTTGGAATACTGATTTGGCTGGCCATAATACACATTTCCACTGTGTGATGGTCCATCCCAGAAAGGCCAGCAGTATTTCTAGAATAGTTCACATAAGGCTTTCTTTTTGAACAGTAAAGTTTTAAAGTTAGGTTAAGTTAATATGGGGTGGCCATGGGCTGAAGTGCCCTTGAGCAAGGAACTTAACCCCCAACTGCTCCCTGGGCACTGTAGCATGGCTGCCCACTGCTCTGTGTGTGCATGCATGTGTGTGTTCACTGCTTCAGATGGGTGAAATGCAGAGATGAATTTCACTGTGCTGAAGGGTACATGTGATAAAAGTTGTTGTTCTTTAACTGGAGTTTGTAGACGTAACTCCGTATTGTAGCTTAACAAAGGTTTGCCAAAGTAATCCCAAGCCCATGTGGTTATATCAGATATAGATGAATGACTGTTCTTGATGCAATGCCCTTTGAGGGATTGGAGATCACGGGCGTTCAGCTTAGGCCTGAGCCCTTGCCCTTTATGCACCGACATTCCTCCAGATTCCTTGAATCGTTTGATATATTATGCACCATAGAGGGTGAAATATCCAAATCCCTTCCTATCTTTCTTTGGGGAACATTGTTTTTAAACATTTCAATCATTTTCTCAGGTATTTGTTGAGAAATTGGAGATCCTCAACCCATATTTGCTCCTCAAAAGATTAGAACTTCCCTGGATACTAATTTTGTACCAAAATCATGATTACACTTGTTGACATCACCTGTTTCAAAATCACATCACTATTTAATTGTTTTACCTCATTACCAGCCCTAAATTGCTCCATCCCATTTTTTGAATGTGTTGCAGGCCTGAAAATGCAGGAATGGATATATATTAACAAATGAAATGAAGTGACCCCCCAAAAAAAACCCACAACATGAAATATCTTGGATTTATACTGTCTGAAATGAAATACAAGTCAAAGTAAATTTAGCAAAACATCATCGTGTTGTATCTGACCAGGTGGATGAAGCAAAGAAGCACAGCAGGCCAGAACTGAGTTCTCCAAAACTCTTATTTTCAGCTTGCCTTTCACACTCCCCCAGCCACACACACACAAAAAAGTCTTCTGGTTGGGGAGAGAGCTCCCTTCCTCTGCTCTTTCTCTCTCTCCTTTTAAAGGGCACAGTCACTGGGGAAGACACACAAACACAGGTTAATTCCCATCAGGTGCAGTGATTCCACCACTTACCTTCCCTGACT
>JAOBAM010000001.1:8128609-8139444 GCA_025212355.1 Notarius kessleri | reverse complement strand
TGCTAATCATCTTACTGGAGATAAAAAGCACAAATTATGTGGGTGCATTGGATCAGTTTAGAGTAAATTATTTTAGTATTGATTATTATAGACTGTGGACCTTTTGTTAAAAGAGAGATGAACCAATACTACAGTACTATAATAATCTTATTTTATACATACATACAGTATATTAAAAATATAACCTAAAAGTCTCAATGTGTCTTCAGAGAGGCTATCAACAGGCTGTGTGAAATAGTTCCAGGAGGGAAAGGGGTGTGGAAGAAGAAGGTGAGCACTTGAGAGCATACAAATGTATTTATAAAATGGGAATTTATATTAAAGATACATAAATTATGTAGCTTTAATATAAATTATTCTGATTCTGTCTGTTGCAGGCTGCCAACAAATCCCTTCATGCTGTCATGGGAAAGAGTAATTTGCATTTCGCTGGCATGTGTATTGCTATCAACATCTCAATAGAGGGGCTGAATTTGCTTGACCCGACAACACGACAGGTTAGTATCCTCCACGGGTTCTAGTATCCTGAGCATCTTACAAAATACAGATGAGATGGGATGTGAAAATAGGAGTCAAAGACAATATCAGTATGAGAAAATAATGGAAAGCTTATGTCAGTAGATCAGTCCAACCTTTTATGGAAATCAGTTTTGGCCTTTTATCATTATATTAATTTAGAGGTGCTTTGTATGTCTGTCTGTCTGTCTGTCTGTCTCTCTTTCTCTCTCTCTCTCAGGTGATAGCACATCACCCTATGCAGTCCATCTCCTTTGCTTCTGGAGGAGACATGGTGAGGCCTCAAAACTCTCAGTCACAACAGTGTGTCTTTTAGCAAGATGAAAACTTCCTTTAACAGACTTCTTTAAAGGCCTACTGATTGTTTTCTTCACATTACAAAACACAATTTTTGGATCTTTAGGCTCATATCTAGCAGCTTGTGTGTAGTGTATTGTTTACGGATATCTAGATGTTATCTTGGCAAATAATGCTTCAATACAAATCATGCAGTATGCCACAAAGACTGTATAACTCACTGTAGCAAAGACTATGAAGAATAACAAAAACTCATTTAATTAAAGGTGAGGCCTCACTGTAGTGAATTTTAATTACTAACTATTTCAAAAGATCACGTATGATACCAGTGGTTCCATCATATAACGTTCGTCATAATCGCTTGTCAAGTACGCGCGAGTTGGTCAGCGACATGTTGCCTCCTTCATGGGCTGTTCTGGCACCGGTAGTGACGCATAGTCGTTAGTTTGTCCGATTGATGAGCTGCAGTTGACTGGTCACTGGCCCCAGGCTGCAGACACCAGTCTAAGATAACACTTTATCAACAATAGAAGAAATATTTGCACTTATTTGAGCTGATCTTTGGCTGGATCGAGTTGAAGTAAAAAAAAAAAAAGCACCTTTCATTGTCAGTGCTGCAGTTCTTAAGATTGAACTGAATTGCTGTCCTGAATCATGAACTGAATAATGAATTAATTTGCTGTCCTGAAATTGAATCACTGTCCTGAATCATAAAATGAATCATGGATTGATTCGCTGTCCTGAATCATCCGAAGTACATAAAATCTGTGTGCCATCTCGAAACAAGTTTTACCTCCAAATAGCTCAAACTATGTCTGACAGATTTTATCCTGTTTATGGTGGGCGTTCCCACCACGAAAGAGAAACCAATCGAAACCGAAAGAGTGAAAGTGATTATCATGCCGTTACCATGTGAATAGTCTTTTATGAATGCGGAAGTGGGCGATCAGTGCTCCAACTCTGGTGTGACCGAGTAAGGTGACAAGTTTTATGATTCATCTAATTTAGGTAATTTAAAAGCTTAATATTATTTGGCAGTGGGCACAGAGGAAAGTGTAAAGTATAAAGTTTCTGTCAATATGTTTATCATGCTTGTATGATAAATTCGTGAAGATATTTATCTCAATACATGACCTACTCATTATAAACCTCTGGAGCTTTGCCAGTGAAGCTCTCGACCCCAAAGTACAACCAAATCTACTTGCACATAATGCCATAAAATAATAGATATATGCCATAAAATAAAGATCTATTACAAGTATTAGATCTATATTTAATCAACGTGTTCTGAAGTTAATTGACTGGGAAATGGGAATCTCGACCCACAGAACACTGCTTGTTTACTCGCACCCGATAACCCGGAATCAATGACTGTACGCCACTTCCTGTCCGACAATGGCTGCTCCCCGTGGTTCTGCCTCTGCGGGTAATTCATGGAATAAAATTGTCCACAAAAGTGCTTTTACAGTGTTTTTTTGACTGAATGTGCGCATCTTTTGTTTATAAGTAATGCATAAAGCACGATTAATGTTGTAAGCATGACCAGTACTGGTACACTTTAATGGTCCATCAGAAAACTATTTTGGATGTAATTCTTTATCAGGGATTTTTTTTCATAAAAAAAAATTAATGACACCAACTTCTGCTGACACTTTTTTCTTCTTCACAGAATACCATTAATTACTTCAGAAAAACATGCAAAATTTCAATGATTTGGCCAAATTTTAGTACATCTGGTCTTTTATGAAGTGTTTGTCACCATGGCAGGATGACTGGTCATTCAGAAGTTAAAGCGGATCTTTAATTTCTAGTTAATTGCTTTGTTTGATGTGCTACCACAACTGTGATCAGGATAGAGTCATTACTGAATAAGAATGAATGAATGTCTGTCACATTCACAGCTGCTGAAAATGTTGTGGTACTGAATATAACAAAACTCATTTAATTTTTCAGGATACACCTGATTATGTTGCATATGTGGCCAAAGATCCTGTCAATCAAAGAGGTTAGTTGTTAATCTCAGAATTCTGCTACGGAGTAGGTTTTTAATTTAATTATGCACTTCTGCATTGCTAATAATTTGTATGATTGCATAAGCAATTAGACTATTGATCTTTATTATTATTATGCACATTTCTTCTCTGGCTATCTTCTCCTACAGTTTTAGAGATATCAATGCCATCTATCACTCACAGGTCTGTCCTAACACTGTGATCACAGCTTTTTGATTGGCCCAGTCATTCTTTTGTTCTTCTTTCCTCATTGAAATGAATGGGGAAACACTTGGGTGAACTCTGTAACCCTTCGGGTTTCCGGTAGCCACAGTTCAAGAATATCCAATATTATTAGGATGGGTGGAGGCATGGTGAAGTTAGGATCCACAAGCAGAACACAGACAGTAATCCAATAAATAATATAATTTAATTCAGGGAAAAAAGGGCGTGGCAACAAGGTTAAACAAACAGGACAAAAAACAAATGGCAAAAATAGTCCAGACAAAATAAGACAAACAACTTGACAAAAACATGAGACAGGCAAAGACCAAAATGCTGGTGCAAAAAAAAAACCATGAACAAGAAAAGACCCTTAGTGCAGGAAACCATGAATCTGAAATATCTTAGTGCAAAAAAAACACCATGAACCAGAAGAATGCTAGTGCAAAAATCATGAATAAGAAAAAGTCATTAGAGAGAATAACCATGAAAAGTAAGAGAGGCACAGAAACAGCTAAAGAAGCAAACAAGATGTTCTGGCAAAGTCTGAGAATGGCGTATTTATACACAGCAGTGAAAACCAGGAAGTGAATACGGGTGAGAAGGGATTCCTCTCCCGGATCCGGATTGGCGCTGGTGTGAGAAAGCCATAATCTCCGGAGTGGATTTCCGGGGCGAAGCATGACATTTTGTGGCAGATTAGCAAACCGAGCTCATTGTACTAGCTGTGTGCACTCATCAGCATGTAATTTCTGCTACTTCCTTCTAAGCTTTATTTTTCTTCATTATGTCTCTATACACATTTAACGAGACTTTGTATATGACAGGATAAGATGAAACCATGGTTATTAGATATTGCTATAGTTTTGTTGGAGAACTGCAAAAACATTGGCCCACATGCATGATAGGATTGGTCCAAGGAATCATTCTGGTCAACTTCTGAGTCATACGTAATTTGCATAGACTTGTTAAAAATTCAGTTTAACTGTCATGCAAATTATGAAATCTTAGCTCCATCTGGTTTCCTGATACTTCAACATAGGGTAAAAGACACATTCAACTGCTGTAGAAATGATCTTAACTGACAAGCAATTTGATATACAAATGAAAACCTTCACATTAACAAAGCCATTTGAATTTAAACTGTGGCACTGGTGAAGAATTTACTTCACCCTTTGATGTGCCTCCAATATTGTTCTCAGGCACTCATGTGTGGAAGGAAAAAAAAACCTTATGAGGTGCAGTGATCCAGCACACATGCCTGGACCACTTAAATGTTTTGACATGATGGATCACCAACAATGTTTCAAACATTTAACGCTTGTGTGCCAATCAAGCCATTTTTACCCACAGATAGCTGGCTCTGCTTTTCTTCTTTGAGCAAATAAATTAACCGAGTTGTCAAATTTGTCCCCTGCCCAGGAGCTTTCTACAATCTTTATACATGATTCATGGCAATTCAGAGTCTGTTCTCAGAATTAAACATGCACCCCGACACAGATGTTGACAGATATAGTAACAATGACCTCACTGGAGTCATGGTATCCTGTTTTGTTACCACACATCAATAGACACCAAATCTTCCTACCATGTGGCTGTTATCCCAAAGAAACACAGACGCGCACACACATGAAATGGAAGTTTGTAAAGGCATGAAATTGAGACATCTGTAAATACATAAAGACTTACAGTATGTATTTGAGTAAACCTGAACTCGCACCTCCACCACTCTGAAATACATGCAATATTGAAATAGCAGCATGCTTAAGGGTTCTAGTACTAATTTGTTGATTGGTGCTGGTTGGCATTTGCATTATTCATGTGAAAATTTAGCACTTGCGTGCTGCACTGACATCAGAGGGGGACATTGCTAGTGCAGTTACAATGGTGTTTTATAGGAGAAAAAAAATCCTCAAACATAAGCGGTAAAGGTCAGGTACCAGCTGTTAGGCCCTGGTCACACTACAGCTTGCTATGGGTTTGTGAATACTTGACACTGAAAAATGGTAGCATCACCACCAATCATGCAATGCATGGTGAATGTTCTCTGGGCTTCGCAAATTGTATTTTGATGCATCTCTGCCTCATGAGTAGCCAAAAATATCACAAAAAAAAATCAGTACATGCATTGAAATTTTGGTGGCAATGTTTTCATCAGCAAACTAAGCGGTGGATACTCACAGATAGGTTTGGAAATACTTCCCAAAGCTCGGGGACGCATCACCACCAAAACACCTCACTTCCATCGATAACCCATTGCAAAGCATTGTGAGCTCTAATGTCACCATCGCCTTAGCTCCTAAAATCAACAAAGCAAGAGCTTCGTTCCTCATTCGCCATTTTCCAGGGCTTTTCAGTGTCATATTAATGAGAAACTGAATGTAAAAGTTAATGGAGATACTGTATGTTGGTGAAAAGGCTAGAATCAAAAGTCCAGAATGGACTTCAGCTAGCAACTCAGCTAGTTGGTAATCTTTGAGATGAGCATGATAGCATTGCTCATTTGAGAGAGCTCTCAAACATGAATCCAAAAGCACACTGAAATGGAGGCAGAGCCTATTGTGTGGGCAGAAGGTGAATTTCAGTTGTATTCACATTTTGAATAAAACATAGCCAAAATATCTCTGCTGTCTCTTATTTGGCAATAGTGTGAATGAGTGATCATTAACCATGCTCCTGGAACTCTCTGTTCATTTTGGAGTTCTGCCCATCTTTGAATCGACAGAGCATCTAAGAAAGCTAAACAAATGGGCCTATTATCTGAACAAGGTGTATTGGATTGGGTTAGAACTGAATTGTCCAGGAAAAGGGTTGATGATGACTGCTCTGCTTATTTTTATTGGCTTGGAGAACATGAGATGGGGAGTTGTAGTGGTTATATGATAGATAAAGCTATAGATCTACTACAGTGTCTTGCAAAAGTATTCATCCCCCTTGGTGTTTGTCCTGTTTCTGGATGTTTTTCAACTGTAGGGACAGGAAAGCTGGTTAGGATTGAAGGAAATATGGATGACACTAAATACAGGGCAATTCTGGAGGAAAACCTGTTTGAGTCAGCTAGAGGTTTGAGACTGGGACGAAGGTTTACATTCCAGCAGGACACCAACACAACCCATCTAACTTGAAGGAGTTGAAGCAGTTTTGCCTTGAGAAATGGGCAAAAATCCCAGTGATTAGATGTGCTAAGCTAATAGAGACATACCCCAAGAGACTTGAAGCTGTAATTGCAGCAAAAGGTGGCTCTACAAAGTATTGACTTCGGGGGTGAATACCTATGCACACTCCAGATGGGACAGGAGACTGCTTGGGAAGACCAGGACCTGGTATGGGAGGGACTTTGCTTAATCCACACACTTTCTTATACTATCATATAATAAATATAAGCCATGCCCATATCCACAGACGTAATCTCTTGGCTTTAACCAAGCGTTAACTCTTATTTTAACCAAAGTTTGTAATCCACATTCCAAAGGCAGTGTGGTCCATCATCCACAGCATCATCCCTGTACTTTCACCACCACTCTTTCCAACCTTGCCCAGACAGGTGAAAGCTCTTGCTGTGCTTTGCTCAATTCTGCCCTCCATCATTCTTACCTGCCAGTACCTCAGCTGTGCTATAGCCCATACTGCCTCTGCTCTCAGCAACTTCAACCAACTTCACCTGAGGCTTTGTTCAACACAATATTTTCATAAAGATCCTGATTATTACAGAAGCCAAGAAGTCTGATGCACAAACTGCATAGAGGTCAGAAGTCCAATTCCGCCCCAATAACAATCGGTCTTACTGAGAATATGTTCTCAATTACAATGAAGTAAGTTTAAAGAAAATGTAAGATGCACTGGGTTGTAATCAAGGTCTATAATCCAACATAATCTAAGATTTAGGATGCATTTTCTTCTTTTGAACTTTTTCCAAATATGACCATATGCAAGGATGATTATGTCAAGACATCCAAAACCCAGCTGTTTCTACACTACTCTAAAGTCTTCATTGGTTGGTTACATATGCTGTCTAATGAAGGACTTACTTGTATGGTACATCAAGCTCCACACTCTTGCAATGTGATAAGCAGATTCAGCTCTAGTTCCTTGCACTCCAGTTCATCTTTCTTGCCATCATTAATTTGACACACACTGCTTTTAAACTGGGTAGCATATGAGTGACTACAGTTAGCAACTGCCTACATATTTATCTTGTCCAAAGCTATAAAAGGGGAATATGAAGAACATACATTATCAGTCAATAAAGTATGGTGTGATTTGGGCTCATTCTTCTACATAAACAGTCTTTAAATGAAATGGTGAATCAGGATCCTCAGTTCATTCTACAAATATTTTATTGAGTTTAACTGTGGTGATTTGACTGGATCTTTCAAACACCTTGGTTTTCTTCCTATGGAACCAACTGAAAGTCTACTTCACAGTATGTTTAGATTGTTGTCCTCCTGGTAAATGCACCCACATTTCATCCTCATCATTCTCATGGATCACAACAGATTCTTCTCAAGAATTTTCCAGCATGCGCCTCCCTTCATTTTCCCTTTGATGGTACCATGAGAAGAGAAACAGCCCTGTACCATGATGCTTCCACCTCTGAACTTTACTTTAGGTATGATATTTTTAGGGTCATATGCAGAACCAAACAAAGCTTGATTTTTATTTGTCTTGCCTGAACACATTACATTCTCCCAGTAATCTCCAGACTTATCCAAATGTTCTGTAGCAATCTTCAAATCAAGCTTCAACATGCCTTTTCTTCAGTAATGGAGTCTTCTAGGGTGATTGAGAATGGAGACCCATGGCTGTGGCATGCATTGCCTTTTGTTTTCTCTGTGACAACTATACCCACTGCTTCCAACTCTTTCTAAGCCCTTTTAGAGTGGTCCTGAGCTCTTGGGTAACTCTTCTGACTGACATTCTGACTGTCCAGTCAGAAATCTTGCAAGGAGCTCCTGTGCATGGTGGTTGATGGTTGAGCGATGTTCTTTCGACTTGATAACAGTCATGATGGTGCTTATAGGGACATTTAGGAGTTAAGAAATCCATTAGTAACCACAACAAATCTTGTTGTGAAGTTCTTGGGAGAGCTCTTTGTGTCTACACATCATGAGCTGTTTCTTGCACAACAGCTTGATGCCAAATGATTTGTTTACTTGCATTCAGAGGTGGGTTTGCCTTTTGCAAACCATAGGTACTAACCTAGGGTTACTGGATTAGAAAAATCAATTTGGGTAACAAACAGTTTGTACCACAAGTTAACCTGTCAAGGAAGGTTAGGAGATGCAACAGTGAAGTGGCATGATTTTCTCCCTGTAGCTGGAAGGTGGCATGACCTCTAAGGCACAGCATGAGAATGGAACAATGGCCACAGCAAAGCTTGAGGGAGGAACAAAAGCCAAGGTGGAGCCCAAGGGGAGAGTGATGTTCTCTATGAAGCCAGAGTGGGGGGAAAAAAAGCTCTCTGCTGAGTCAGAGAGAGAGAACCAACTTACATCACAAACCCAGAGAGGGAGCAATGCTCTCCACAAAGCATGACAGGGGACCAATGTCAATCGAGAGGCCAGAGGTGAGATGGACTGCCTCTGCGAAGCACTGGGGGCAATGATGTTGACCATGTAGCAAGGGAAAAGATTGATGTCCTCAGTGAAGCAGGGCGATAGTGATGTCCTCAGCTGAGCAAGGGAGGCAGAGCAACATCTGAGGTGGAGCAAGATAACAGTGCAATGTCCAAAGAGATGCTGGGTGGCATAGCAATGTCCAGGACAGAGCAGGATGCTTGAGTGATTCCCATGGCAAGGCCGTGTGGCTTAATGGCGTCCTTTGTGGGGTAGTGAGGGTGTTATTTGGTTTTCACTGTATTCACTCTCTCCACAAGATCCCTTATAGAAAACCAGGCAAGGAATTACCTCCTCCTTGCCTGAATCCAGTTCCTTTCCCAGTGCCTGGCTTCCTTGGTCAAGGTCCATAGAAATTCTGCTACATACAGAGGTTTGGTGAGGTATTCAGTCATGAATGGTTGGGCTGCTGCAAATGCAGATTGGTACATTTATTTAGATGTGCAGACAGACAACTCCAAAATATGAAGCAGAAAATATAGTCACAAACAAGCATGGGTCAGACAATAAGCAAACAACAAGAATGAGGGCAGAATCCAAAAAAAAAAAAACCAGCAATCAAGATAAGACTATCAAAACATAGAAAAAAGGGGCTTAGCAAAGTGAGACATGTATGCAGTGAACAATACCTTGCAACTGTCCCTATGAACGGAGTCCTTAAATAGTGCCTGTGACTAGGAACAGGTGCTCAGTTGGAGGTTTGGTGACTGTGAACGTGGTGCTTGTTGGTGATGTTTGTAGACTGTGGTGTATTCTGGTGAGCATAGTCCAGAAGCATAGTTTGGTGCTGCTTTCACTGTTGACATGGCATGATAATTCTGATTAGAATCTGATTTCCTGATGATCAGTTTGAAAACCAGTTTGACTTACAAACTGTAATCAGATTTGTGTCAGAATAATCCATTTGAGTCTAGATTATGGTCTGATTTGAGAAAAATATAATTAATGAGTTACAAACTGTAATCAGATTTGAGTCAGAATAACCTAAATTACAAACTCTTATCAGAATTGAGCTGCTAGATGATGCTTTATTTGCATGAACATGGGCTGTTACACATCAAATTTGCACAGGCTCTCATTTTGACCTTGTTTTCTTCCACAGGAAGAAGAAGAGGAAGAAGAACTTTAATCATCACATGCGCACTTGTGAAATTCCTCTCTGCATTTAACCCATCTGAAGCTGTGAACACACACATGAGAAATAAGCACACACACATACCCAGAGCAGTTGGGGGTTAGGTGCTTCACTCAAGGGCACCTCAGTCTCAGGCTGCCCCATGTTAACCTAACCTGCATGTCTTTGGACTGTGGAGGGAACACAGAAAACCTGGAGGAAACCCACGCAAACACAGGGAGAACATGCAAACTCCACACAGAAAGGCTCCTGTTGGCTGCCGGGCTCAAACCCAGAACCTTCTTGCTGTGAGGCAACAGTGCTAACCACGACATCACCATGCTGCCCAGGAGAATATAGAAAGATTAATTTGTCTGTACAAATGAATGCTCCTGGCTGCTATGGTTTTATTTTTTAAAATCTTAAACATAATTGGGCATGACTCCCATTTTCTTCAAGCTTTATTTCAATCAGTGATCAGTGAATTTACTGTTGTAAAATTAAAATCAATAACCAATTCAAGATGCTGCATGAGCACAGCAGAAAAGTATGCCTTATTGCTTTACTAAGGATTAACAGAGCTAAAATAAAGGTTCCTGAAACAAACTGTACAAGAAAGATGGCCATAGTGGAAATGTAAGCATGTAAGTTTGTCCTGTTCTATTGTTTTTCAAACATTTTTTTTTTCTGGATGAGATCAATGAGTTTTATATTTAGTCAAGAACAATCACCTTTTATAGAACCATACAGCAAGAACGCAGGCTAAAAGCATTGACCTGAAACATATCAAGGGTGGACAAATTGGCATTAGAGCCCTTACAGCAGGGTGAATGGATGACAACTCTGCAGCATAAGTGTAGAGCCAAAGCTACTGCTGAGGCTCGCCCACAGGAGCACCACTCCTCTCTGCATCACATGTCGAACAAGTTTGCTCTCCTTAATGATGCACCCACTGAGAAACCTGAAAGGGCTCTATCATACAGCACATGAAATTAGCTCAGCCTTAGGGGCACCAGCAGCTTTAGTCAGGTGTATACCGGGAGCCAGGGTGCTGGACATAGCAGGTAATCTTAGGGTCCT
>JAOBAM010000001.1:6978657-6989014 GCA_025212355.1 Notarius kessleri | reverse complement strand
TCTACTCATGGTATATGAGCTGATATCCTAGTAGTAGAGTAGCCAATCAGAGTGCGCGATTGCTCATATCCAGTGAACGCGGATAGAATAATTGCTTGATATTATTAATAAGTGACAGAATGACTGTTTATATTAATTGGAAATGGATTCCTGTTGAGAAGGGTCCAAAAGAAAGAGACCAAGACCTATAAAATATCAAATAAAATAAGCAAAAATGATGTCACATTGTCTGTTTTTCTTCAGGCACAATTATATCAGCTGGTATCAGTCAGGTTTTTTTTTTTAAGTTGGCAGCGTACAATCGGCCTAAGAGGCAGAGGTACCAAGGTAGGACATAGAGGCCATGTTTTTATGTATTTCATGCATTATTTTCAGTGGAGCCCTGCATATATAGATCCTTTTTTTCGTGCTCTGCTTCTTCCAGAAAGAAGCCCGAAAATTTCATATCGACGCGTATAATCCGGAGCTATCTCCCAATGAGCGAGGGAGAAAGAGAGAGAGAGAGTGAGTGAGATGGAGGAAGAGAGGACGAGGGAGATAGTGAGGGATGGAGAGAGACTTGACGAGACACTCCGAGAATAGTAAATACTTGCTTTTTTTTTGCTTTTTTTTTTTCCAACCACTGCTGCACAACCAAGAAATCTTCTCCACTGTACCGTTAGGATTATATATGTGTGTGAGAAAAAAAACAAACCGTGCACTGCAAACAAGTTGTGGCGAATTGCATCATGGTACAAACATGCACCAAACCTCAAAAATTCACTCTTTTCAACCCTGGCAAATTCATACGGCGCATACATCTCTCTCTCTCTATCATGTCAACCTCAGAGGTGCTGAAGTAGATCTAGCTCGAGACCACAAACTTTATCTCTGCATTATTACATCGTCCATATCATTCCCCTTCCCTTTGTCATTCCGAAACAAATCCACATCAAAATGAACACAGATGTTCGAATGTGTTCAATATGGAATGACATATTGAAGTCACTCCCCTTTAACGCAGGACCGTACATGTATAATGTACGTGTATTTCTAGTTCCCCTGTTGAATTATATCGGTGGAGGCAGGCTTCGAGGAAAAAAAAATATCTCATTATTAGTGCCAGGAAGAAATCCTCTTTGCTCTGGGCTGCATGTTGTGGGTGTTGGAGCAGTGGGGGGTGGGGGTTGAATAGAGCGTAGAGCTGTGTGGGGGGGGAATGGAAATGCAGAGAGGACTGCGAGAGAGATACTGGAGTCAGTCAACCTGATCTCCAACAATTTCAGTAGGAAAGAAATCGGAAGCAAAGCTACGACAGAGCGAGAGCTCCATCCCCTCGTGTTCAGCATAAGGATTCGGAATTCTTCTGAATTTGCAATCGTGACACTATTTTGAGTAAACATTCACTGACTGCTTTAACAGGAACATCTGTACCACTGGTTGTTCGTGCAGTTATCCAATCAAGCCAATCACATGGTGGCGGCGGCGGCGGCGGCAGCACCATGTGTAAAATCGTGCAGGTCAAGAGCTTCAGATAATGTTCACAAATGTGATTTTGGCTGTGGATGTGTACTGGATTTAACACAATACACAAAAAAACAAAGAAGCATCCTGAATTACAGGCCAAAACAGCTGGTAGCACTCTTTACAACCATGGTGAGCAGAAAAGCATCTCATACGTACATCGAATTTGAAGACAGCAGAGGACCACACTCCTTGTGTTCCACTCCTGGGAGCACTTTCTGCATCTTGATGAAGCGGCTAGAGATGATGAGATGAGATGAGATAATAGTTGAATTTATATTGCGCCTTTCTCATACACAAGGTCGCTTTACACTTAGGGGAAAAAAAAGTCCAGCAAAAGAAGGTCAGGATGTCATTCCAATGGTGTAGCTGCCACAGTCCTACCAAAAGGCACACGAAGATAATTCCTGCACAGCCGCCGCGCCGCAACATCACTCAGAACACCGCGCCATGGATCCACAAAGCAAGCAAAGCAACACCGCCATGCAGAGCGCTGGTATGTCCCAAACCACCTGCACAGCCACCAAGCAACATCGCTTGGAACACCGCACCAAGCACGAAAGCACCGCCGCACAGAGCGCCGGACAACCACGATGTTAAAAGAGCAACGAGCCCACTGCAGTCCATAGTGAGGAGCACAGGCATCACCCACAGCGAACCAAGGCCACCCAAAACTGGGTCCGGAGCTACACCACAACTAGTGGACAAAACACTCAAACAAAAAAGTAAAATAAAATAAAAAACTCCGGTGAGAAGCGGCAGCCAGAATGCGCACAGCGTACTCTCAACCGGAAACGGAAATCCGTGATGTTGCATGCCCACCATACTCATCATCAACATATGGCTTTAATCCATTGGTGGACAAAAACCTACTTCCATTTCGCTTTTTTTTTTTTTTACTCCTACTATCCACTTCACGCCAGTTTGCTTGATCACAATGCCACCTTTCTCTGTCTACATATTCAAACACGAAAATGGTGCCTCAGCTCCAAGCAAGGACTAACAAGGAGGCCGTGGAGACGGGAAGCAAAACCGTGACCTATGCATCCACATTTCTCCTAATTACCATACCGGCATCTATGCATCACGACCCTTTGTTTATTTTAATCCATGTCTCCACTCGCTCAGCGCCCCGGTTTTTCATTTGCCTATCAGGAGATGCCCTTTCGCTTGATTTATACCACCACTAGCCATAGCTGGCTCATTCGCTCAGAAAGAGGGGTAATTATTTAATTAAACTGGAGCTGGGTGGGCCTCTCAGCATGCTCATTTAGGGAAAGGGGTCCAGGTTGGGTCAGTAAACCACCAAGGTTAAACAGCTTTTTCGTGTTTTTTTTTCCCCCCCCCCAATATCCAACATACCGTGATAGGATAGGGAATTGGATGCGTTTGTCTCGTTTGGATTTCCAGCTGACCCGACGTGACCGTGAAGTGAATGATGTCATTTCCGCTCACCCTTCGACAGATAATCAGCAAATTCTTCCACAGTCGTGTAAACTCCAAAGCACATTCTGGATGGACAGTCAGGCCCGGATAACATTGCTATAAATAAAAGAGAAATGCTTTGTATTGGGAATTGGACTACGCTGCGAGTTTGTGTGAGGGCTCGACTTGCCGCAGTCGCAGTGGCATTTCTTTCTCGTTCCCTATTTTCCTCTCTCCGAGGCTTTTTCGCTTTCGCACCAGCCAAGCTCAGGATGGCCATTAATCACTGGCTAAAATGATAGATGTTCCTCATGGAATGAGTAGATGCACCATGCATACAGAAATAACCTGCTGTGCTGGCTCAAGAAACACACACACGCTACACTCTCCAGCCTTCTATCTCCATCTTTTTTTTTTTTTTTTCTGTACCCACCAAAATATCTGCTCTTATCTTATCCGATTGCGCATTGTATTCGTTTATTATGTTCGATTCGTGAAAAAAAGCAGGTTCCTGAGACAAACTTGGCTTTCTCAATTTTACCTTCAACATCCCCGAAGCACCTGCAAATTAGCCTAGAAAACAAGTTCCAGATGGATCTGCATCTCAGTGCTGAGTAATCAGACTTCTTCCAGGTATGATTGCACCTCGACATAACAGATCATTAACAAAGTGCATCAACTATTTTATTATTATTTTTTTTTTTACATATACGTTCCTAATCAGACATCTCCATATTTCAGATGGCATTTTGTCCCGAACCTCCAGTCAGTTTCCGAATCTCAGATCTCCGGCTGTGACACACAACCTCTCCAGCCACCATTTTTTTCTCTGGTTCTTTTTAATTGAATGTGGTCCCAGGCACCTAGGATGGAAAAAGACACTTTTTTTTTTTTTTTCCTAGAGCAAGCGCTGTTGCATCCAATTACAGATGGGGAGAGGAGGGGGCTAGCTAAAGCCCAGGAAGAGTTTATGACCCTTTCCACACATCTGGGATGAAAAGCAGGCTGTTTTTTTTTTTTTTTTTGAGCTCAAGGAGAGGCATAGGCATGTCTGCGAGAAAAGAAGTAGAGAAAACAGCTTTTTTTTTTTTCAAGGCTTGCTGGGCTGTCTTGACGGCGGCGAAGCAAGTTAACGACATGCAAATGAAATGCGAGCACACCATATCTTCACTCCACGGCCTAATGAGAAATTCCGGGATTTTTCCAGCACACAAACAGAGGAAACTCCCCCCCCACCCACCCACCCCAACACCACCACACACACCATAACTACAAAACGTCTGGATGTCTGTAGGTAAGAATTATCTAGGTGACACAAGCAGCAAATCCACTGATAAGGTCTCCTTTTTTCAATCGACAAGACGAAACATCGACGTTTTTTTTTTTTTTTTGCCCCAAAATGTCCCTTTTAGGTCAATTTATGGGCTACAAATATTATGCAACCTGACTGGAAAATGTTAAATATCTTTAAATCCAAAATATTCCTCACCATTATGAATGGATCAATAAACCTTCAAAAACAAAATTAATGCAATCACATTTGAACAGGTTACTCCACAGGAAGTCTGCTTTGGTGGGTTCTTCGTTAACAGCAGGTTAATTAGCATAACTAATAGGGTTTATAGAGGAGGGGCGTCGTTAATTAGAGATTAAACACACCTTCAGCTGGTAGCTGTCGTCTACTGGATTTATTAACGTGGTACGGTTTTAATTGTTTCTGGCCCACACAGACCTCCAGCTCCTTCATCATAGACTAAAGGGGTCGTGGTCACTGCGTGGTCAGTTACGCTGACCTGCACCTCCGACACCTTAATTCTATTCAAAACGCTCAGTTAATTAACTAACGGTTGGTGTGTTTTGTCAAAATATGCAACGGAAGGAAATGGAGGTTGAGGAAATGTCATGAAATGCAAATGAAATCATAGTACGGACACTACAAAACAACGTTAAAAAAACCCTGAAAAAGATTCCGTACTAATATAATTCATTCAATTAATCATTTCTTTTCTTCAATGCCCAGACTACATGATCTTGTCTTTTTCTCCACATTTTAGGGTGCCTTAAAAAACACCATTTGCCTGCAACAAGCCGATTTGGAACAGTGCCACCGATAAAAATGTGTCTTGCCAGACCAGACCCATAAAAAGAGACATTTAAATTCTCCTGAGGTTACGTATTGGGCATAAATGAGCAACTCCAGTCCACAGTAATCAGTTCCACAGGCTCAGGCTGCATTAGAAGATTCAGTGAGGTCATCGAGTGTGTAACGCGGCTGGCGAGCGCCGTGCATCTTTGCAAATGTGACCACAATGAGTCAGGGCGAAGCAGCAGCGGAGAAAACGTGGACCTGGAATCTGGAATGAAAAAGAGAAGAAAATAAAGCAGGATGGTGATGATGATGATGATGATGGGGGGGTTTACAAGGGTTAGAGAGAGAAGGAGGTGAGGAGGGAAGGTGTGTGTGTGTGTAAAGAGGCCAGCGTGAGATTAAAAACGAAGCCTAAAGATCCGAACTGGCCTGACTGCAGGAAGTGATCAATACAGTAAAGGTGTGTAATATTTCAATATAATAAATTCCGTCTTCAGTTTGAACACGTACAAAATGTCAAACTTTCATTCTCATGTCACATCACCAGAAACAGTCATTTCTTGAAGGTACATCAGACAGACGTCCCCCCCCCAATTGACTCCAGTTGTGTTTTCCATAGCTGAGTGGAACATGAGGTGATAAATACCAACCCAGTGTATTTCTTTTCTTGAGTCTTCCTGCAGTTCTGCTTTTGTCTGAGTGATGGAGGCATATATTGTTGACAGTCGTGCCCCGGGCCAAGCCTGCAGAGCCTCTCATGTCTCTTTGCGGGGCCTCCGTGATCTCCCCCGCCCCCATTCCTTTACGTGCACACACACACACACAGCATGTGTACAAACTACAGACACAGGGAGGTACAAAGGGCCAGGGCTTCGTTCTTGAGTCTTTCTCTTTAGTAGAGAAGCATGGCTTCCATTATTCTCCCCCCACCAACCAGAAAGACCTTTCATTTCTCTCTCCCTCTGTATGTGTGTGTATTATTTCATTCATAAATCCTGCTTTTCTAACCATTTTTTCCATCGAAGAAATATCTCAAACTCTTTGGCGCTTGCACACAAAGTCATTCGAACACTCGCTCACCAGCTATTCCATTGGCAAATCTGTGCTATCAGCTTCAGGCCTTTTTTTTTTTTTGAAAGTCTCTCTGCCCGATGCTGTCAACGGCTAACCAAATCTTGCCACGGATCCATGCAAATTGTGCATCAAGGGGTGTCTCGGTTTACTGAGTAAAACAGTGGTGTATTAAGAGCGTGCCTTGCGTGTGTTAAGAGGCGTACTCTCAATGGAATGTGGAAGGGAAAGGAGCCATTGAGAAGAAAAGCGAGACGTCTATGTGTGTGTGAGAGAGAGAGAGAGAGAGAAAGGGCATGGATAAACCAAACTCTCTGCTCTTGTACGTAGATGATGTTAACTCCACTTACAAAGTCTCGCCTGATCTGTATAAAGATGTCCAGGAATAATAAGATTTAGCCCAATTAGAAAACATGTTGTGGTGAGTGAGAGAGACGGAGAGATTAAGAGAGAACGAGAGCATGGGAAATCAAACAGATCTCATCATCTAGACTGTGTTAATCTCAGACATAAAGTCCTGCTTGATCTGTTTTAAGATGTGCAGTCTTGCATATAGCGACAGTGCCATTAGCCTGGCGAGGAATAATGAGATTTAGCTCAATTAGAAGACATTATAAGGTGTAGCGAGAGACAGACAGAGAGAGAGAGAGAGAGAGAGAGAGAAAGTGAAGGACGGCAAGTGAGTAAGAGCATAGATATGTTTTCATCCAAATGTTTTGCAAATTTTAAGCAAATTTCTGGAAAGGCTGGCAAGAATCGTTGCACTTCCATGAATTACTGGTTAATGGAAGCGAGCCCGAAAAGGTGACGTAATAAAAAGAGCAACAGAAAAACACGTGTATGGAGAAACGTGGAGAATGTTCCCTCATGCAAGTATTATGGACAGTATAATGTGTGTTGTAAGTGCTTTGGTGTTTCCGTGGTGGGGCAGGAATTCTAAATTCACATAAATCACATGGAGGGAAACCATACGAACACAAAAGGAACTTGGACAACCCCGGACCTTGGCCGATCCTTCACCTGAACACACCTGATGGCATTTGACAGGCACCATCTGACAAACAACAGGTTCCTTCAGGATCATGGAAGGCGCATTGCTGATACCACCCACAAAGCAGGAACTGTGGTCCCCACCACTGCAGGCACTACGCTGAGTCAAGGGAAAAAAAAAAACAAGCTCCCTTGAGCACCCAAGAAGAAATGTCTTTACAAATTGATTTATGTATTACCAACCTCACCAGTGGCCTCTGAACCATCCATTAAGATACCACACACTGCAGCCGCTAAGCCAACAGAACAGGAGAAGAAACCTTTCAGTGGTGGGGGGACGGCTAGGGGAAGCAGTAGAGAAAGCTTAGCTTGCCATTTCAAATCCACATCTCTCGATCTCTGGATGACTAAAACTATAAAATTAGATCTGTTTCCAAGTGGTGCAACAGAAACGCATTCACCCTATTGTCAGGAGATCACTGATGCTGCATCCATGTCTGCGAATCCAAGACAGCAAAATTGGCCGTGCTGTCTGAGTGGGAGTGATGACATATACTCTTCGCTGTCAATCAGAGCAACACGAACCATTCTTGGGTGTCTGTGTGGTTTAGAGGGCAGTTAGCGCTGTCCTCCAAGTGTGTAAAGCCACCCTGTGACATAACATGAGTAATAGTTCAAAAAAGAAGGATGAGGAAGCACTTTACCCTCACTGGTTGGTAGCTGTTGTGGGAATTGGCAAATGACCAAATGGGAAGAACATGGAGTAAAACGAGTTAAGAGAGAGAAAGAATGGAACCATATTCAGTAAAAAAACCCCAACTAATTTGAACTAGTTCAAGTTTTACTCCATACTATCCAACAAATCAAACTAGCTTCCTGTATCAAAGCACTCGGATTTGCTGTGTCTCCCTCTGTTTGAGAAGCGGAGCGCATGAATACTGCGGATAAGTTCAGAACCAGTTCTGCATACAAAGAACCCTCATAATTGAGAGAGAGAGAGAGAGAGAGAGCATAGTCTCATGAATGCAAATTTGTAATAACTCACAATAGCGTCAAAGTTACAGTTAGGATTTGAGTCATTTCAACCTCCCAGTTTTGGACACCTTTCTGGCCACAAGCTTCAGAATCTTGAGAGTTACATTCTGCTTGTTTCTCTCGGTTTCTAGGATGAAAACACTGCAGCACAATAAGCGTTTCAAAGCAAGATATAAAGACTGGACTGAAAAATGTTCCCATCTTTAAACAAGTTGTGAAGTTTCAAGCACTTACTGATGAGCACACTCCTAGACAAGAAAGTGGGCCAAACCCCAATCGAAAAACATTTCAAGTTTTTTTTTTTGCCCAGGAGTGTACACAAGATAATTTAGTGTATTTGCTAACAGGCTATGAGAGAAGGTCTGTGCTTGGTCAGTTGCCATGTCAGTGAAATTGTGTCTTTCTGCGAAAGTACATGATTCTTGGCCACATACTCTCTAAGTAGAAATCTGGCTTGTGAGACTAAAGTAAGGGTGAGTGGAGGAACTTAGCAGTCATAGCCTTTATTACAAACTTAATTTGATTAAGCGCATGCTCTGTTTAATTGCATCCTTATTAAAGCTATCGCATAACTAATAAACAGAATGTCAGCAATATACGACTGGCTATTGAAGAAAGTGAAGGAAACCACAATGTCCTTTAGCTAGAAATCTGAACAAGACCACATACCTACGTGGCACTAGAACACCCGAGAAAACAAAGAAAAAAGAAGAAAGAAATGGCTGAGTGCAAAGTGAACCCAGAAGTACTGGATCATCAAATCAAACCTTTGCCCCGTAAGCCCTATAGCTTTACTGGGTTCTTCTGCCAAGGCAGAGGTCTTGGTTTGGGACTCCACACTGACTCCACATATGATGCTTATTAAGGCCCAGTTGGAGCCCGTGGCTCTTAACCAAATGGTGTGGGGAATTCTGGAAACACAGGGCTGACTTACGTGTTAATAAAGACCGTTCCAGCACCGGCAGCAGCATTCCAAAGTGGGCGTATCCATCACAAAGTGACAATCAAGGGGCTGGAGGGTTCCTTAAGTTATAGAAGAAGCAGCATATGCTATCTTTGCAAAACATCATTTTTTAATGTTTCTTTCACAAAACTGTTTCTTCTTCGTGTGATCTTGAGGAGTCCTTCCTTGCTGGCTGAACATGCACCTTTGCAGCCGTGATGTGATACAGTTCACTGGAAATAGCTCTGAAGAACATAAAATTGATTTGAATTGAGCCGAGCCATGGTGTAGCCTCTGAAATTTCCTTACTGTCTGTGAGCTTGGCATACAGTTAAGTTGAAAAATTCCCTTTGAAAATATTGTTAATATACAGATGACTGATGTCTTAATAAGGTGTCGGGACACAACAAGCAACCCGAACAGCTTCAGTGCACCTTATGAGTGTTGTTCTTCTAAAAAGGTTGGTGTTTTGATGGTTGTGGAGAGCACTGGATTACAGATCAGTCCAAAATCTTCCATCGGTATTCAGCTGGGTTGAGATCTGGTAAGGGGGAAGGCTATATGATTTACATCATTTTCATCCTGATAAAAAATAAAATAAAAATTCGCTGAGCCATCATGCACTTGCAGATGGGGGGGGCGGAGTCATCCCCCAAGAGGTCATATCCATCAAGATAGAAATGTTTCACTAGAGAATAAAAATAATCAAAAAAAGAAGTTTGTGTAGATTTACACTGACACTTCCCTTTAAGAGGACAAGAGTACCCAAACCATGCCAGCCAAATAAATTTACATTTAAAGGTGCTGACTGCAAAGTTGAATTCTGGGCAAAATGTTCTATCTCTATTGCTGTTGAAGTTTCAAGATGTTTCACTGAATGTTTTGCCGAGATAAAAAGTGCCCCGTATTTTACAATTCCGGAGATTGCTGAAGCAAGTGAGCAACCGTGACCTACTAGGGCATGTTTGACCTACTTTTAACCAAAACAAGATGGCATGGGCAAACATGGCAGACTCTGCTTTCCTGCTAGCTAAAAGCCAGCAGAAAAGAAAATGAAAGCCTGCCTGGTGAATGCAACTCCAAGATAGAGCAAGGTTAGATGATGTGCCATTTTTCTGGACAGATAACTAAATCCTTCTAGCTAGCGCTTAGCTATCTTCGCCTTAGAATGCATGGGCTTGACTCCATGGTCGCAAGTATGGAGTTACACACCTAATATTTTGATCTTACAGAGAAAGAAACGATAACACAAAAGCAGTAACAGAGAAAAGATATATTCGTCTTTTGTTTCACGGATCTAT
>JAOBAM010000001.1:6921077-6935387 GCA_025212355.1 Notarius kessleri | reverse complement strand
ATCCCAAAACAATAGGACATACATTTTTTGATGGACAGTTAATTGTCCAAATCAATGGAGCAGATTTAAGTTTTTGTACTTGACACATTCCTAAGACTGAACAGAATCACCTCAAGTGACCAAAATAGTTTGTCACAATGGGTAAGGTAATGTTTTTTCACACATTCCAACACAGTTCTAAAACTGTTTTTTACAACATCTTCATTGATCTGTAAGTTTTTAAAAGTACAATCATAACATGTGTACTACATGGATATTATCGTAGCTGAACTTGTGCTGAATACAAAAAGTCACGTGACTTTGAAAATACTGCTTAGATTTCTTGAAATTGACAACAAAATCAGAGCATGCCAAAATCATTAGAGTGCCAGAAAATACCCTCAGACCCCAGAGGGTTTAAGGTGGGAAGCAGAGCATGGAGTTTAAGGAGCCTGAATATGGGCTCCATATGTGTGAAGAAGATGTGAATGAAATGGAGTGCATGTGATAAATTGAAATTTGAGATACATGGTCATAGGCATGTGCTTGATATGTACATGAATTGAATTTTGAGCACATTTTGTATTCAGCACCTTTTGTATTTGATTTAGCAATGAAGCATTTTCTATCTGTCTTACTATAATAAAAAAAGTACTTCAATGCTTATTTCCAGGTGTCATATTTCAAGTATTTTCATAGCTATCAGTAATGGAGGTGGATGAACAGGTGTAATCGCTGGAAGAGTGTATTTATTATAAAAACGAAAAGCAGACATACAAGTCCAAAATGTTAGGCAGATTCAAAATCAGTGGACAGGCAATGGTCATGTGAGGCACAAACAGATTAGATGAGGCAGAGACAAAAACAGAATCCAAAATACAGACATGAGTCAAAAACCAGGAAGACAAGATAAACAAAGGCTCAGTAAGGTCAGACACTGGGAACTGAGTGGTTACTTCACAAAGTCTGTATGTGTTCAGCATCCTTATTAGTGCGCACTGATTGTGCTCTAATCTTGGAGCAGTGCATGTAATTAGTCCTTGAGGTGTGTGCTGCTCATTCAGAGCATGAATGCACATGGACACAAGTGATAGGTTGCGGCTGGTGGGCATGTGGACGTGACAATAGCACTATTTCTGTATCATTTTCGTCAACTATTGAAGTAAAAAAAAGTTAACATATTGTGCTTATTAACTTCTATAACTAAATAATGTTATACTTGCAATGTTGCTGCTCTTTTATATGTCCTTTACTGTAAAACTTAAAAGATACAATGTTTTGCCCTGGCAAAAAAAAAAAATGGTAATGAGTTGTGTGGTTATCTTATTAACATTTCAACTCTGCCTATGAGCAGTAAACTTATTACCAAATTTCTATACAATCTCGCTTGGCTGCCCCGCTTCTGAATACCGAGCACCTTGGCAATTAAATCAGTCTTGCCACTGCTGCAGAAGCTGTGATCAAGTGGGGTTTGATGCACATTTGATATTGATGTGCACAGCAATAAAGAGGGGATAAAAGGATTCTAAATCAAGCATAAAATTGCAGATGGTGGCTCAGTCTACTTCAGCAGAAGCAGTAAATGACTGTCAACATTGTAGTCCGTATCCACTTGACCCAAGGCATACATCATTACCTTACCAATGAGATGTATCTCAAAAAAAAAATCTACAAAAACCTTTGTAGATTTTTTTTTCCATTTGATTCTCATAAATGCCATCTTATTATTTTGATTAGACAGATCATATATATATAAAATTTAGTTAGTTAGTTAGTTAGTCCATGCATTTAGTTAGTTAGTTAGTTAGTTAGTTAGTCCATGCATTTACTGTACACCTAATTGCAAACCAGGAGCAAGACATTAGCTCCCAATTTTGGTGGGAAATAGATGAACACTAATGTGTTGAGCAAACAACCATTTGTCTATTCAGGGCCATTTCTGTACATTTTGGGGGCCCTAAGTATCAATGTACATGTGTTGTATTACATTTTAAACAACAACCATATTTTTTTACATTCAAAAATGAAGGGAATTAATACTTTGTTATCTTGGATGAGGGATAGCAGTTTAATAAACAGTCAAAAAAAAGGACAGAAACAATAAACACAAGGAATTAAAAGTTGACTTTGGCGAAGGTATAACACCACACCTTATACTTTCCAGGTAGTTGACTTGCACTGATCTTAGCCAGGCCTTCTGAAAGCTGTGAAAGAATGGTTTTCCCCATCTCCTTGTCTGAGAGGTTGGATGTATATTGCCTTCCCAGACTTCGGATAGGCTGGTCCACGATGCAGGGGATGTCTTCTCCACCAATAGAGAAGGCAACTCTATCATTGCGCTCACCTCTCTGCAAGGACAGGCTCCTTGACTTCTGTGGCTTGAATTTCATTCTCACCCAGGAAATCAGCTCACCCAGCCTCTTCAGGAGCCTAGATGGACATGGCGCAGTATGTAGCAGGCAAGTAATTTCATCCATGTAACTCCTGAGAGGGGGAAGTCTCCAGCCTGTGGGTATCTGGACACCACCCACCACCTGCCTTGCCCCGATCAGAATGACCTCAAATGCTGCCACAATGAGGATTGGGGAGATGGAGCACTCCATTGCAATCCCTACTTCCAATTGTTGCCAGCCAGTGGGGACGTTCCTCAACATGAAACACATTTTCAGGTCTTCAAAGTATTTCCTGACCATGGCCTTGATGTTTTCTGGGACATAGAAGAACTCGAGTGCAAAGGTGACGAGTTGGTGTGGTACTGACCCATAGGCATTTGCAAGATCCAGCCACACCATGTGCAGATCTTTCCTCTCCCTCTTGGTGATCTGGATCTGTTCCCAAATCATTGAAGCATGCTCCACACAGCCAGGAAACCCTGGGATTCCAGCTTTATGACAGCTGGTATCAATGTAATCATTCTCCATCAGGTAGGTGGTAACTCTTCTTGCCATTACAGAAAAGATCTTCCCTTTGACGTTAAAAAGGGCAATGCTTCTGAATTGGTCGATGGTCCTGGCGTTTTGCTGCTTGGGAATGTAGACTGCCACTGCCCTTTGTCATTCCAATGGAATATTCTGCTTGGTCCAGGCAACCCTCATCAGGGTACATAGGATATTCAGCACTCTTGGGCAGTTCTTATACAGCTTGTAGGGTACGCCGTTTGGGCCCGGTGCTGATGCAGATCTTGCTCGTTGGATCACTTGCCTGACCTCGCTGAGTTTGGGTGGCGATGTGTTGAATAGGGATGATGGTTCAGAGGGTTTGGGAATGTACCCGGGAGAGCCCAGTGGCTTGTTCCTGGCAGGGTTGTTGTATTGTGATGTATTCCTCGAGCTCTTCTTTGGAAGCTTCCAAGGTTCTTCTGGTCTTCTCCTCGAGGAGCCCATGTGTGTATTGGAATGGGTCCCTGAAGAAGTTTCCTCTGTCTTTCTCCTTCCTTCTTCTCCATCGTCTGATGTGCTCCACTCTCCTTAGGTTGGCAAGCCTTCCTCAGATGTCATCCCACAGAGCTTTCAGGCCTTCTTTTACAGACTCCTCTGCTTTCCTCCAGTGCTTATGGAGCTGCCTTCTACTCGCTACCAGGTCATCAATTTCTTTCTCCCTCCTTCCCTTTGTCCTTGCTGCTGGCTCCCTGGAGATCACCTCACCATACCTGCTGCTGCACTCCTCAGACAATATTTCCCCAAACAGGTTTAGCTTGGCTTTAACTGGGCCACGCAGGGTTTTCTGTAGCAGATTGCTCAGGTGTTCATCTAACTTGATCCACTCCTGTGTGTTATTTGTCTTTGGCCATTTGATCTTATTCCTTCAGCCTGGGGTCCTCAGGCTTCCGGTTCTCTGGCTTGCTAGTGGTCTTGGCTCGCTTGGGGGTGCTAATGGGTCCACTCCTTGGGGGTTTTTGCCATCCCTTTCTTTCACTTCCCTCCTTTCCTCTTGCTCTGCCTAAGCAACATTGGGCCCACTGGCACTGTGGTTATCATCCTGGCCAAGGATCCCAATTGTCTGACCTGCCCTTTGGGCAGTGCAAGGTTGCTTATGTAGTCTATGTGCTTGCATAGTCTTAATTCATCAGCTGACAGCAGAAGGCGTAACTACATTGGGAGACTGAACATAAGAGAAAAGGAGTTTTGTGGATGACTTGAATCTTGCAGGTGTTTTAAGATAGTAATCTAGAGTCGCATACATGCACAGTTCTCCAGCAGTATACAGTGTCTTGCAAAATTATTCATCCCCCATGATGTTTGTCCTGTTTTGTTGCAATACAAGCTGGAATTAAAATAGATTTTTGGGGGGTTAGCACCATTTGATTTACACAAGATGTCTACCACTTTAAAGGTGCAAATTGATTTTTTTTATTGTGACACAAACAATAATTAAGATGAAAAAAACAACAACAGAAATCTAGAGTGTGCATAGGTGTTCTCCCCCCCCAAAGTCAATACTTTGTAGAGGCACCTTTTGCTGCAATTACAGCTGCATGTCTTTTGGGGTATGTCTCTATTAGCTTAGCACATCTTGCCACTGGGATTTCTGCCCATTCCTCAAGACAAAACTGCTTCAACTCCTTCAAGTTAGATGGGTTGTGTTGGTGTACAGCAATCTTCAAGTTATGCCACAGATTCTTAATTGGATTGAGGTCTGGGCTTTGACAAGGCCATTCTAAGAGATTTGAATGTTTTCCTTTAAACCACTCTAGTGTATGTTTCGCAGTTTGTTGAGGGTCATTGTCCTGCTGGAATGTGAACCTTTTGTCCCAGTCTCAAACAGGTTTTCCTCCAGAATTGCCCTGTGCCATATATCTTTCCTTCAATCCTGACCATCTTTTCTGTCCTTGGGGATGAAAAACATTCCCACAGCATGATGCTGCCACCACCATGCTTCACTGTGGGAATGGTGCTTATGTGGTGATGGGAAGTGTTGGCTTTGCGCCACACACAGCCTTTCCCATGATGGCCAAACAATTAGATTTTAGTCTCATCTGATCAGAAAACTTTGCACATGTTTGGGGAGTTTGCCACATGCTGTTGGGCAAACTTCAAATATTTTTTTTTCTTTAAGCAATTAGTTTTTTCTGGTCACTTTTCCATAAAGCCCCATTCTTTGGAGTGTATGGCTTAAAGTAGTCCTATGGACAGAGACTCCCATTGCTGCTGTGGCTGTCTGCTGCTCTTTTAGTGTTAGGTTTTGGTGTCTTTGTTGCGTCTCTGATTAATGCCCTTCTTGCCTGGTCTGCGAGTTTTGGTGGGCGGCCTTCTCGTCAGGTTTGTAGTGGTGTCATATTCTTTCCATTTTGTTAAAACAGATTGGGACTTCTTTTTATAACCCAGCCCTGAACTATACTTTTCCTAAACTTTGTCTCTGACCTGTCTGGAGGTTTCTATGGCCTTCATGTTGTTTGCTTAAATGGTGTTGCAGACTCGGGGGGCCTTTCTTAACAGGTAGGTATATTTATACTGACATCACAGATCATGTGATGCTTTGATGGCACAGAAAAAAAAAAGCCAAAGTCCCTCTCACAACAGAATCTGGTCTTCCCAGGCAGTATCCTGTCCCAGCACAAACCAGCTCTTTAAGGCATATGGATGTGGCGCCGAGCTCCATTTCCATAGCCCTCAGCCTCTCGCCTATACAGCTAGGGTTACAGTGGGGGGGCTGGTCCTCTGGTAATTGCAAGAGTTTGACTTCCCCACTCGCATCTGTATTGCGGCGTGCCCTGCCAAACGGTAGTAGGTACCATTTTTATGATGGTCTTTGATATGACTCTACTGAAAGTAGAACTTGCGATCTCCTGGTCGAGCGTTGGACACGCTAACCACTAAGCCAACTCGCGGTTTGATGGCACAGAGGTGGGCCTTAATCAGTTAATTTAACTTGTCTTGAAAGACTCTTATTAAGGAAAACATGCCAACAACTCAAAGCAGTGAGACTCCTTCCAAAAATGTATAAAAAAAAAGTCTCCTCACAGAAAACTTCACCATATCAACAATAACAAATCAGGATTAAGAATCCAACAGTGCTGTGGTGTAGCGTTAGCTAGCTAACAGTTGATGTCCACTAGTATAATCCAAACATATCTTCAGATAATAGTCATAAAATTTTTGTTTCTGGAAGATATTTTAAGCATGTAGCTGGAGCAGTTAAGGGTTTTACCTAAGGACCAACAGTGGTTCTCTGACAGTCCAGTGATTTGATCTTACACTAATTATGCTACACGTCACAATATCTCTCTCCAAACAAAGAGAAATTACTTCTGTACAGTATTCGAGTGTGCAAATCTCTTTAATGAATTAAAATGTAATTTTTTTTTCTTCTGAAAATTAAAAATACCATCCCTTTCACATGCCTTCAGTCATCAAAATGCATCTCTACACATATTTGCAGTACATTTATATCTCATTATGTCATGCAGCACCCTCCTCCATTTTACACTGCTTAATCATGTTACTCAGCAGGCCTGCTTGTTCATTCGTCTCTCTTGATAATCCGTGACTGTTCATGTTTGCTTGCCTGTTAATGTTTTCCTGCAATGTTAATGCTTACTTTTCTGTTTTTTGTTAGTTATATATTCATTTGCACAGCACCCTTAGGTGTGAGAATGCCTAAATAAATACAATTATTGGTTTAAAAAATAAAATAATAATAAAAAAATAAAAAAAAACACACACACTGACTGAAGAATTGGACACATCCCATAATATAAAGCATTCACACTCTCTGTGGAAGTCAAATCCCTCCACCTAGCGGCCATGCTTAAAGCTACAACTCAATAAAATGACCAGTCTGTAAGGTTAAACTTTTTTTTTTTTTAAATAATAATAATAAAAAGCAAATATACAAATCAAAACTTTTATTCAGATGTTATTTACAGAGTAACCCAGGCTCATCAGGCTATGTCAGTAGTCCAGCGATTCCTTTCAAAATGATACACACAATGTACAGTCTTGTTAAATACTGCCACAGCACAATGGGTCAAAATCATTGTGGCTGGGAAACCTGCCTTGCATCTGCTCCAGACATGATCTCCGAGTGACAATGCAAGGTTCAAAGTCTGCATCATACCACGTCTTCCTCCTCAGAAAGGCAGCCTGGGCACGGCTCCATGGTTACACCCATTCCCATCCCGCTTCGACCCACCGGCATGTCAGTCACATACGTCCACTGGTTACTACCTGTGCAGTAACTCTCCACACTGGACAGGAAACCACTCTGGTTGAAACCACCTTGATGGAAGCAACAGAAAACATTCGTTAGTTTTCTTCTTTAAGCTAGTGATCAACTCCCAAAAGTAGCCGATCTCATTTATGATCGCAGCGCTGTTAAAATTCTTAATTCTGATTGGTCAGAAGGTTACGACAGGATTTTACAACGTTTGGTGAATAAAGTATTTATAGCTGATGAGTGAAAATAGGATCCTGTTTCACGATGTTCTAAAGATGAAAGATAAATATTACGTGACATTTATTAATGGATAACTTTGCATCAGGCCAAGCTGTGGTTAATTATTTTCCTGTAACAGCATGTCCTGAAATGTTTTATTCATTACTCATGGATTTCCCAAGCAAGGTTGGACTGCAATAATTAAATCATTATCAGGTTAAGGACTACCATCAATTAAACACTATGTGTTAAGCACATACTGGTGTGAAGTTCAAAGAAATCTCATGTTGTGCAGGAGAAGAGTTTAAAAATAAAACTGATTATATTATAGCTCTTAGTAGAAGACTAGGATTGTGGATACACAAGGAGATTTAACACTGATATTAATGCAATTAAAGTTCAAATGACCCTTTAACTTAGCAAAGTAAATATGTATCGGAAATATAAAACGTAAACTAGGCCAAATTTAAAAAAAAAAAAGAGTGCTTATAATTAATACTGAATTCAATACTACTTTTTTTTGGTTGATATTACTTTGAATAAAGTGCTGGTTTATTACGTGTAAGTGCTGATTAAGTGAATGACTCCGCATTGTATTCCCACTAACACGGAAATGGCCTTGTAATGAGAGCCCTGCCGCTTCAATGAGCAAATACAATCAAGACACAAAGCCTCCATTTTCTCAGTAAATAACCAACAGTGAAACAGAATGTTACTCTGTTAGTCACCATATTTCATGTATATTTTTTGCATAAGGTGCAGAGATCCCTGGAAATATCAGAAAAAAACAGTTAAGGAATTTACATCATTAACTGTTCAATCTTATACGCTCACCAAAGACAAAAAGTTTGTCGTGGTAGACAGTGACTCCGTGGGCACTTCGACTGTGAACCATGGATGCCATGGGCTCCCAAACGTCTCTGGCTACGTTATATCTCTCCATCGTGTTGAGTTGCCTTTGGCCGTCATAACCACCCACTGCGTACAGGTAAGAATCGATACACACCACTCCTGCATGGTGCAAGAATTAAAAAAAAAAAAAAAAAAAAAAAATCATCTTGGGTCAGTAAATTGCAATTAACCATTTTCCACCCATTTGGATGCCAAACTATTCTATTAAAATCACATGGTTTTGCTGCTTAACATACAATATAACCATAACAGTAGTTCTGGTGAATCATTAGCATTAGCCAGGTACTGGCAAACATGACAATCTTCAGTTTATAAGCATTTGCTAGCAAGCCATTTACACGCACTGTCCACTTTGTCGTTCATACTATTATCTAATCAGCCAATCATGTGGCGGCAGCGCAATGCATACAATCATTCAGATACAAGTCAAGAGCTTCAGATAATAAGAGTTCACATCAAACATGAGGAAGGGGAAAAACATGATCCCAAGGACTTTTGACCAGGGTATGTTGTTGGTGCCATATGTGCTGGTCTGAGTATCTCAGGAACTTTCATGCAAAAAACACCACCATCTAGCGAGTGTCAATTCTGCATTCGGAAAGGCCTTGTTAATAAGAAAGGACAGAATAGAATGGCCATACTGGTTCAAGTTGACAGGAAGGCTGAAGCAACTCAAATAAAATCACTCTTTACAACCGTAGTGAACAGAAAAGCATCTCAGAACCCACTCCAGTTTGAACCTTGAGGTGGATGGGCTACAAAAGCAAAAGACCATCTTGGGGTCCACTCCTGTCAACCATAAACAGGAATCCGAGTCTATAGTGGTCACCATTTAAATAAACTGGACATTTGAAGATTGGAAAAACATCACCTAGCCTTTTTCAACAGTCCAGTTTTAGTATCTGTATTACTTTATGCATTGCACTGCTTCTGCATGATTGCATGAACGAGTAGGAGGACAGCCTTTTCCCCAAATAGGTGAAAAAGCACTTTTAATGGGATATCTGGGTTTGCAAAAAACAACAAAAATAAAAACAGTGGGGAATTAGGAAGAAGGTTACCATTTACCTAAGCCACTTCGTGCAGTGTTCATAGATGCTACATCATGCCAAGTGTTGGTGTCTGGTTGGTAGCGTTCCACTGTTCTCCACCGGTTTTGGCCATCAAAGCCCCCCACCACATACAGAGCTCCCCCGCATGCTGCCACACCAGCTCCCAGGCGTGCCACTGACATTGGTGCCACATATGTCCACCTGTTTGTCTCTGGATCGTATCTGTGATAAAGACGTGCAATTCAGAACTCATTCATTCATCTTCAGTAAGTGCTTTATCATGATTGGTGGATCTGGAACTTGTACCACGAACATCAAGGTGGGAATACACCCTGGAGTACATCGCAGTGCACTATGCACACCCCCACACAGAGTTATTCACATCTAGGGGCAATTTAGCATAGCCAATCTCACATTTTTGAGAGGTGGGTGGAAACCAGAGAACCCAGAGTAAAATCCATACAGATTCCTCAACTTGAGCTCAGGGTCAAACCAAAGACCCTGGAACTGAGGCCGCAGTGCCTGTCAATTTATTCTATCTCGGAAAGATTAACTGTTGCTTTTGAAGCCCCACAGAGCACCTGAACACACTTGAAGGAGAGTGCCAACTTCCACCCAAACGGAAGGACCAAATGATCTTCTCATGGACTCTCACTTATGGTTCTGATGCAAACTTGTCATCTCATGACTACAGTATGATACATCCATGTATGAAAGAACATCTTTTACATAATAGGATACATACAACCAATATCCTGTAAAACTGTGTCCTGACCTGAAATGTTTTGTCACAGAACTTGATATCCGACCCCAGGATTACTGTAGCTTGCAGCCATGTTACGCGATCCACAGAAAAATGGTCCAAGTCAAACAAACACTTTCAACAACATGGAAGTACATGTTGGCTGCCACTTCCTTATATAAAAGATTTTAATCTGGTGCCAATCAAGGGGCAAAACTAAAAAAAGGTCTTCAATCTTACGGTGCTTTCACATATGCAGAAGTTAAATCAACTGAAACCAAACTCTTGTTCAGTTAAATCCTTCAGTTTGTTTTATTTAGGCAGATCAGAGCACCTGCAAGAGGCAGTGGCTTCTAGTTTGACTCCAAATTGATATAGCTCCAGGAACCAAACAGGAGGTGGATTTCAGGCATTTCATAACAGCTGCTAAAATGATGCAAAAATGTGCAAACTGAGGATATCCAGACCAAAGACCCATTGCTGTATTTCAGACCAGTAAATAGGAGATTTATGAGTATGTTTTCAGCCTCACCCCTTACCACACACCCTTAAGCAGATGTTTTTTGCTTTTTGGTTCATTCACAAGGTCTTGGTTCAGGTCCAAATGAACTCTAGTGAGATTTGATTGCTTTGAGAAAGTGATTTGAGCCTGAATTGACTCAACTGCAGGAAGTGGATCAAAGCTGCCATGTATTATTTGTGGGTAGATGCAAGCTGCTGAAGTGAAGGGAGCTGTGAGGTTCAACTTCATCAAAGGACAGAACAGAAGTGCCATGTGTTCTGGAGATTTGGACAGATGAATAAAAAGAAAAGAAAATACTGGATGTGATGTACTACATTTTCAAACTCATCATCATTTCTATAATTACTTAGTGCCAGCTCCGTGCTGTCAGTACTTGGGTGATTTTGGGAGTTCTGAATACACTTGGTTAAGGTTTTCCATTACCATATTTCTGACCAAAGAATTAAGTTATTTCACAAGTATGTTTTCTAGCCCAGGATATCCTGTAACCCCAAATAAACCAAAGCAAATAGCAAACAAACCAAAAGCAGGGTTCCCCTTGGGTTCTGAAAAGTATTCTCCACTTTTTTCCTTGAAAAATCAAGTCAAAGTATTCTTCCTTTATTTGTTTTTGTCACTTAGTCTGTATTTTTTCTTAGTTACCAATTTATCAAAGTGGACTTAATACAGGTTTATACCAACCAAACTGGCACAACTCAAATATTTGTACAGATACAGGTCTCTATCGCATATAAAATGTGGGCTCCACTCCAGCCTCTAGTAAGAAAGACTTGATTTTGGGCAGACTGTGCACCATCAAGCTAAAATAAAGCTCTTTATTTTAACATGGAATTAGGATTCCCTTTACTTCAACAGAAAACTGCATTTACAATTGAACAGAGTCAAGAAGAATCTTGGAACAGAATTCGAATTTCCTGTTGATTTCACACAGAACGACACTGCGTTTTTCATCATACGTTAGAATTGTGCCAGTTTGGGTGATGTAGAACCTGTATTAGGGCAGTGGGAATGTGCCATCCTTGACCACCATGCAATGGAGTAGTAAGGCGGCATCTTCCCTCCACTAGCCTGGGGTGGTGCCTTGAGTAAGCACTAGCAACCCCTCGCTCCCCCGGTCAGGGTTATGACTGAAAACTGGATGGTGGAGACCACCACCTGGTGGTTCAATGTGCAGGAAGGTGGACCCAGCAAAGCGTTTGTGGAGCGCGATCAGGGCAGAGTGAAACATGTAGAACACTGTTGGCCATCCACTGCATCCCAACCTAGCTCCAGCCGTCTTGATTCTGTCTTGCCCCTGGACCCAGTTAATTCGGGACGAGAGAGTGAGGCTGACGGCTGCACAACTCTTCTAATCCAAATCATGACTTCAAATTCAAGTCTTGTGGTGATGGGTAAGTGGCAAAGCAACAGGTGCGGAAACACTAGAGGCTGTAGTCACGAAACTACACACAGGCAGCCCAGGGCATAGGGTCGCTCTCTGCTGGAACGAAGCAGCAGTGGAGTTCGGCAGCCCCCTGGGTGTCTGAGCAGCCCTGGATAGGATTTACTCTGCTCACCTCCATGGAGGAAGGGGCTAGAAAAGGTGCCCCAAAACACAGTCTGCTTCATCTCACCCTAGCCAGCACACCATGGCCGGCAGGGATCCCACTCTGTGGTCGAAATAACAAATAAGAAAATAAGATAGTGAAGGTACTCAACATTGGATACGACTGGATAACTTCAAAGCAGACAGGCTGGAGAGAACAACTGCACAAGTCACCAGGGAATTAGCTTGCTACAATGTGGACATGACTGCCCTCAGCAAAACACATCTAGTGGACAAGGGCCAGCTCATGGAACATGGTGGTAGTTAGACCGTCTTCTGGAGTGGTCGTAGCAGCACTGAATGGTGAGAGGCAGGCATGGATTTGCTGTAAAGTCCCGCCTCGCCCAGAAATTTACCAAACTCCTGAAGAGCATCAACAACAATCGCCTGATGACACTTCAGCTCCCACTTGGAGGCAAGAAGAACGCAATGTTGTTTAGTGCTTATGCTCCCACAACAGATGAAACGCATCACCGAGGCCCACAAGAAATGAGCTGCATGGAAGGCTCAAACTATCGCCACCCCCACTACAGCACCTACCTACACATGCCTGACATGTGGGCATACTTTCAAAGCCCAGACTGGCCTCAGTCACCTCCAGACCCACAACTACCACCCACCAAATTGAAGTCGTGGTCATCTTTGACCCCAAAGGATGAACATCAGTTAGCCACAGGGACTCAACACGCCACGCCCCCCAAAACAGAGCTCCCCTCAGTTGCTTGCCAGCTGACAGCACTTTCACTTTGTGCGTGTGGGTTTTTTTTTTTTTAAACCGACCCCTGTATTACTGACACTGTCTGATGTGCTCAGGGACGGTCGGGACTGAGTGTGCTTTCCCTGTGGCTGTTTCAGCCCTTAAATCATTTTCAGTGCTTGAAGAAGCCCCCCCCAAAAAAACTTCACCAGTTTAGACTGCGCCATTGTTTGGTTCACGCAGAGATAATTCCACCACCATACCAGGCCTATTAAGATGCACTGCAATTGGTCAAAAGCTTGGTGCTCATTTGGTCATTATGTGTAGTCAATTTTTATTGGTCACAAGCTCATGCTCACTGTTTACACTCTGGCTTCCCACAGTCTCTTTACTGAGGTTGGATTTCAGCAAACGGAGGGATTTGTGGAAGGATTTCTAGAAAAGATGTCTTATTATAATGATGACAAATACATTAGTCACTGTGACGACTGCTAGTGATTTTCTCTTGGTCACTGATGGATTATGTTCATCAATGACGAACGTGACGAGTGCCAGCGGGCACCCTGCAAAAGTATCAATTTTACTCCGATTTGGACTTTCCACAGATCAACAGGTGTGAAAGAGTCCATAAATGTAATGCAATGTGAAGCCAAACCACAGTAAATAAATAGCAAGCAAACCAAATATGTTTCTGATTTGGACTCCGTAAACTGACTTTCAGGTGACTTTAGGTCCAACTGTCAGTTTTAATATGATTTGTTATTATTTTAGATTGACTGTCTGCAAGATGCACGCTAGCGAGTTCTGAACATTAGTTTCCGAGTTGTGCACTTTACAAATAAAAGCAACCTGCGAAGTTCTTCTTAGGAAAACCCTGTCCTGCATATTCCACCACCCTTTTCAGAGCAATGTTGCATCAGTGTTGGGTCAAACTGCACAGCATGCTGGAGATAATGATGCAGATTACAAGCACGTACAAAAGACAAAAACAATGCTATTTTCACTTTCTGCATCACCAAATAAAAGAGAACAAAGACTGGAGGCAGGACAGCAGGTTGGTAAAAGTGACTAATACAACTGCTGTTATAGCACTTATTAGGCATGGTATTACAACTGGCAATGCTCTTCTAAAGCTTGCCATTAGCTATGGGATAAGTTTGTTCATCTAAGTGACTTCTCGGAATCAGAACAGGCCTGGTCTGTTGTTTGAGGGAGCACATGCCAAGTCAAAATATTTTAGAACACTTAACCACCATTTTTCTTTTATGTTTAAACACAATGCTGAATGCCACAGCTTTTGTGAAAACATGTTCACCCATGGCAAATGTGCTTCTTCTTAATCCTGTAAGGTACAAAATAGGAATGTAACAGAATATAAATACGTCATTTGGAATAATCAACGTGTTCAAAACAGATACAACAAATACAGAAAATAATAGGGATTAG
>JAOBAM010000001.1:5324444-5335331 GCA_025212355.1 Notarius kessleri | reverse complement strand
TCGAGCATGGCCTCGAGTTCTTCCCGAACCACCTTTTTTTTGTGTTCGGGCAGTCTGTAAGGGTGGCTGCGCACTACCACCAGTGGGGGCATCTCAGTGTGGTGTTCTATGAGGTGGGTGTGGCCAGGCAGGGGCAAAAATACGTCAGAAAATTCTGTATGCAACTGGGCAACCTCCGTGAGTTGGGTCAGGGAGAGGTGGTCTCCACAGGGGACCAGAGTGGTGGGCGATGTCAATTTTCCTTTTTGAACCTCCAGCCCCAGCTCTGCCTTCTCTGGAACCACCGACACCAATTCCACGGGGACCTCCTCATTCCAAAGTTTCAACAGATTGAGGTGGTATATCTGTAACGCTCCACCCCTGTCCGTTCGCTGCACCTCATAGTCGACGTCCCTGACTCACTGTGTGAACTCAAAGGGTCCTTGCTACCTGGCAATCAATTTGGAGCTCGACGTGGACTTTATCTCCTGGTGTGAATTCCCTAAGGCACGTGGCCCTGTTGTACAGATGGACTTGATGTTCTTGGGCTGGCCGCAAATTCTCCTGGGTTAGGTGCGTGAGGGTGTGGAGTTTGGCGTGTAAGTCAATAATGTATTGAATTTCATTTTTACTTGTTGAAGGTTCCTCCTCCCAATTTTCACGCAGCACATCTAGAATGCCACATGGCTTGCACCCGTACAATAATTTGAACAGGGAGAACCCTGTGGAGGCTTGTGGGACCTCTCGTACTGCGAATAACAGGGGCTCGAGCCATTTATCCCAGTTGCGTGTGTCCTCGCTTACAAATTTCCGAATTATGTTCTTGAAGGTGCAATTGAACTGTTCAACTAAGCCATCCATTTGTGGGTGATAAACGCTGGTGCGGATAGGCTTAATTCCCAGTAACCCATACAGTTCACGCAGTGTGTGTAACATAAACGTAGTGCCTTGATCAGTCAGAATCTCTTTGGGGATTCCGACTCGTCATCTTTGGGAGATGACGTGGAAGAGCGCTTCTGCAATACTACGTGCTGAGATATTGCAAAGAGGCACTGCTTCCGGATATCACGTTGCATAGTCCAGCAGAACTAAAATAAAGCGATATCCTCATGCTGACCAATCTAATGGCCTGACGAGATCCATCCCAATTCTTTCGAACAGGGTCTCAATTAATGGCAGAGGGCGCAAAAGTGCTTTTGGAATGGCTGCGGGATTTACTAACTGGCATTCGTGGCATGCCGTACACCACTTATGGACATCGCAGCAAATCCCTGGCAAATAGAACTGGGCCATTATTCGGGTTAGTGTCTTATTCTGCCCCAAGTGTCCGGCCATGGGATTAAAGTGAGCAGCCTGGAATATGAATTCCTGGCGGCTCTTTGGGATTAAAGGCTGTTATTGGTTCCTTAGTCTGAGTGTTCTGCATCACTGAGTGTCCTGCATCACTTAATAAGGATCGTGTGGCATTTGGCTGGAGAGTTTGACCATCAATTACTCTCACTTGGTCAAACACATGCCACAGAGTCTCGTCTCGTGACTGCTCTAATGGGAAATCCGCAAGGGAATCCCCGAGAGAGGGAGGAGGAGCAGGCTGCTCCTCACTCTGACGCAGTGATGACGTAGACGGCTCTGTGACAGCCGCTCCCATCAATGCCACTCCGGGACCTCCCCTCGCTAAACTATGGCAGGCCCCACTCTTCACTAAATGCGCCATTAATTCCCTAAAACCCGGCCAATCAGTCCCCAAAATTATCGAGTGAGTAAGGCAAGGATTAACCACCGCCTTTACTCAATTTTTCCCCTCGAAATAGAAGGTGGGCCGACACTAAAGGGTAGTTGTGAACATCCTCGTGCACACACAACACCTTCACCAATTGTGCTCTCCCCAATGCCTCGTCTTGCACCAGGCTTTGGTGAACTGAGGTCTGATTATAGCCGGAGTCCACCAAAGCCTGATACGTATCCCCTTGGATACTCACCGGTATGTGATATGCTCCGGCCCGATCAAGGGCGGTCCCTGGCGCGTCAGGGATCCGGACCATCGCGCCCACCTCCATCGCCGAGCACTGATGCTGGAGGTGCCCCAGTTCCCCGCAGCGCCAGCATACTGGCCCAGACTCTCTCCCTGCACTGGTGTTCCGGAGATCACTCATCTGAGGGGGGGAGACACAGACAAGGAAGTAGGAAATGGTAGGGCACCACAGGTGTGGTGGGCCGGCTGGGGTGGAGCCGGCCCCCGCCTCCACGGTGGAGGATTTGGGGCAAGGACAAGGAACAGAGGGAGAGAGAGAGAAGAGAGGGGAGAAGGGGAGACACGCTGTCCTGCTGTCAGAACGGCCGCCATATGGTCCTCCGCCAGCTCGATGCCCTGATCCAGCGACGCCAGGCGATGGCACTGGACCCACTCCGCTGTTCCTTCTGGAAGTCGGGCAACAAATTGTTCCAGTGCCACCAGATCGATGATTCCCTCAGCGTCGTGGTTGTCGGCCCTCAGCCACCGCCAGCAGGCATCCCGGAGTTGCTGGCCAAACGCGAATGGCGGGCCGACCTTTTCCAGGCGCAGTGCGCGGAAGCGCTGCTGTTACTGTTCCAGAGTGCGACCCACACGTTGGAGAATGGTCCTGTGGAGGTCCGTGTAGACCAGCCGGCTGTCGGCATGGAGGTGTAGCACGGCCAGCTGCGCCCCGCCCGTTAGCAGAGGGAGGAGGTGCGCCGTGTGCTGTTCCACCGGCCAACCCCACGCCTCTGTTGCCTGCTCAAAAAGAGCGAGGAAGGCTTCGGGGTCATCATGTGGACCCATCTTCGTTAGGGTGAGGTGGGGAGGGTCCGTGGTGGTGGTGATCGTGGACCCCGCCGATGCGAGCAGGTGCCAGAACGCTTGGCGATCTTCCTGTTGCGCCAGTACCAGGGCTTCGAACCGTTGTTCCTGCTCCTTCTGGAGGGTGATCAGTGCCTGGTGCTGGCTCTGTTGGGCCATGGTGAGGGCATGGATCAGGTCCTTGAAGGGGGAGGACTCCATGGGGCTATTCCCTTCTGCACTCCAGGTTTCGGCACCACTGTAGAATCAGACCAGGTAGGTGGAGCACAGAAGCATGGCAGGCCAGAACTGAGTTCTCAAAAACCCTTTTATTTTGGCTTTTCAGCTTTACATCTACTCTCCCAGGCACACACACAAGTGTTCTGGTTGGGGGAGAGCTCCCCTCCTCTGCTCTCCCTCTCCTCTTATAGGGCGTGGTCACTGGGGAAGACACACAAACACAGGTTAAGTCCCATCAAGTGCAGTGATTCTACCACTTACCTTCCCTGACCCCGCCCTCCATTCACAGACCGCTGCTTGACCACGCCCCCGCTACCACAGATAGTTAGCCAGAAGGATGAAAAATATTCCCGCCTCATGATGCTGAATAATTAACAGAACTTATTATTCTAGCCAGGCTCTTTAATAATACCAAGTACAAACTAAATATGAATAAAAATGGCACAAAATGTCATAAAATATCTCAAGTTAAACTTCTGTCTCGTAAGCTGATCAACAATTGTTAGAAAGCCTACTGTTGACCTCGTCTGCTCGTCGGTGTCACTTCTGTTGTCGCTGCAGAGAGCTCCCGAGGCAATGATGACAAACCACACGAGTGAAATCAAGTCTGGTTTATTCAAGCAATGCCCAACGTTATGGGCTGGAGACAGGGTTTTATACATTCACTTCAGCGTACAAAAAACAGGAACTTCTACTTCATGAGTCAACAAGGTGATGGGGGTGATACAGATGTTGATCTCAGGCAAGCCATATAAGGAATTGTTTCATGCTGCAGAACGCATGATTGTGCGATCATGCATGAACGCGTGCAACATGTGTTGGGACAGAATGTTCTGTCCTGTCTAGACAGTAGGTCAGCATGTTCTTACCCTAATAAGGTGAAAGTCTGTGACCCTAGGTCACTTTAGCAATCTTATCCTAATAAGGCCAACAGTCTATGCATTGAGCAAGCAGTGTGTGTGTGTGTGTGTGTGTGTGTGTTCTCACATCAACTAAGACTGATTTGACTTCGTTGATTGTCAGTCGACTTTCATGAAAACAGGATGGGTGTTATAATTTATGCAACATGCGTGCATTTTCACTGATTAAAAAGTAAAAGGCTAATTAAATAATCAGATGAACTGAGACAATCACATTCTGATGCAAATTAAATCTTATACCGGTAACTTAAACACACAATACAAGTTAGATGTATTAGTCTAAATGTAGGTAAACCAGGAGTGTTTTTGTATCCAAATGATAAGTGTTCTCGCTTCTTGAAAGCTGACCTTGTGGCCGATTGTTTTGAAGCGATCTGACTTTCAGTTCTTTGTTCATTCGCTTCTACGTAAGGGCGAGATGGTAGCGATATCCAGTTTAGAAATAAGACTGCTGCTCCACTCATTCTCTCCATACGGAGCGTTCTGCCATTACTGCTCGGCTCAGGCAATTCCTAAAACCCAGGAAAGAACGGGATGTCGCCGGTTTTAGCAACAACCCTCGACTCACTCTCCAGGAGGACTGGTGCAACTGAACTTGCGTTAAACAAATAATGACTTTTTTTTTTTTTTTTTCTTTTTCTTGTTGGTACTGCTCCTTCTTTCAATACGGGCTTATACCCAACGCTTCTCAACAGATCAGAGGTCTCGTACGAGTCTTCAGTATAATGTACAGAGCAGAGAGGTGCCCATGAACTTCTCGCAAAACGCGTCCAAGTCTTTGCAGTTTAGTATAGTGCAAATGGCGATGAGGCTTCCGATAGACTTCCTGCTGTGACGTTATGGACGTCAAGGTCATTCACTCAGACCGCTACCTATATGAATCAGTTTAATCGTAAAAATTTACTATATTAGATTTATTGTTAACGCTTAACTATTCCTGTGCTGTTCTTGAGGTCTCAAGGCATTTATAAACGAAAGTGAGGCCGTGGTTCTGCGTGATGGCTTTTATTCCTTCAAATGTTGAACAGGGTACTTGATCGTTCCCTTGTTAAGGCTGCAGAGCTTGCTGTTTCAAGGAGGCAAACACACACCACTCATCAGTTGGCTGTGTGCGCGTGTAGTTTGAAGGCAAGGAAAAGTAAATGACGTATTTGAGTTTGGAATTTCGACATCTGAAGTCAAGCAGCAGTCAGTCGTGTTAAATGTCCAAGTGTGGTGCTTTTTTCTTTTTCTTTTTTTTTTAAACACAAACTGAAGCCATGTTGGTGAGCCATAGAGGTGGGGGATATGATGAATGTGTGTAATCGCTCATTCATGCGCCATGGCTTTTAAAATGCAAGACGACATGATTTAAGAGCTTATTTGGGTTTTAAGGCGTGTAAAACTAACTTTATTAACCAGTAACAGGTGTCAAATTAACACTTTTGCCCCAGAATGGTAATGTTGTGGAAAGGGGGGGGGGGACGACCACATGGCCAAGACTCCATGTTTAATTTTTGTTCCTCAAACTCGCCAATATTATGTTCAGTTTGGCTCCACAGCTTTATCGTGCAGATCAAGATTAATTTCCAAGAGGTTGAATGATGTCTGGACAGAGAGACAAATAATTTCCCCCTCCCTCTCTTTCCCTGCAGCATGGAGACATGGATCAGAAAGAGCGTGATATCATCATGAGAGAATTTCGGTCTGGATCTAGCCGAGTGCTGATTACTACCGATTTGCTGGTGAGTCCTGAAACTCCATTTGTGTGAATTACTTTGAGATGTGTGTAGATGAATGAGCTGTACATGGTCCCACCTTTTCAGGCTCGTGGTATTGACGTACAGCAGGTTTCCCTGGTTATCAACTACGACCTTCCGACAAACCGAGAGAACTACATCCATAGGTAAGCGCACAGCCATAAATGCGTGTAGTCTCTAGAGACCCTTCAGATTTCTGTAGCTTTCATTTTATAAACGTTTTCCTTCGCAGGATTGGCCGCGGCGGTCGTTTCGGCAGAAAAGGCGTCGCCATTAACTTCGTTACTGAAGAGGACAAACGGATCCTTCGAGACATTGAGACGTTCTACAACACAACCGTTGAGGAGATGCCCATGAACGTGGCCGATCTGATTTAAACCGCCGGAGATTTATTTTTAATGCAGGGATAGCTACAGAATAATCACTTGCATTTTTGCGCTTATTTTATTGGAAGAATAAAAAAAGCCTGTTTCTTCTCAATGCTGGCTGTGGATCAGACGTGCGAATTCGAAACGATACGTGACGTGACTTTCCTGTGCGGACGGCTGTGGGCGTCGTACCTGTGGCGACGTTGACAGAAAAAATGGGTTCTTTAAATGTGTTCTTTATCAGGTATTTTCTCCTTAGTATGTTCAGAATACCTGTATTAGATGTCCTTCATCGTTTAGTAATTTACTTGTGGACTAAAAGATACAAGTGCTGCATCAAGTCTGCCAACTATGTTATGCTAACATACGTGTGCAGTTTAACTTGGTTCATGCCCCCTCACTCCTCCCCTGTCAGTAAAAGCAAAGGCACTTTTTTGAATGTATTAATTTAATTGTATATTGTTTTATCAATTTACTTCTTTGTGTGAAGTCCTCTTCAAAAGTGGGTCTTAAACATTTAAGTCCTTTAAATGTTTATGTAGTGTTTGACTCATGACAATAAAGAGGATGGTGATACTCCTGCTTGTGTGAGCTAGAGCTTCGACAGTTATTTCCGCAGACTGCACAAGGAGGCGCTGTTGTACACCGCTGCAGTACTGTCTACGCTTTAGGACACTTACTGATTTTCCTACGTCACGTAAATAATGGTGTGATGAAGCCGTTTTCCTCTTGGAGCATATCTCTAGCTCTTCCACTACTAGAGCGATTTCATTTAAGCACTGATGCTGGGTTTCTTCTGGAAGTGTTGAACTTGATCCACATAATGTTCTTTTGATTTTGTCTGAAGCCCTAATACAAATCTCTGTGCAGTTTGTTACTGCTTGTTCAAACCTCTCTGAGCGGCTGTTGGAGAGACTTGACGCCTTCTCAACGTGGTTCCTGATTTTAAAAAGGTACTAATGTATACTTTTTTTTTAAAGAAATTGCAATGCATCCTAAAAATGTCAGTACTCAAGACTGTGTGTTATTAGTCCTCCTGCGTGTAGAGCTAGCCAGAAGTCAGGGCCCTCCATCTTTGCCGATTGGCAGGCTTCCAGGTCTTTGGCCACAACATCTACCCACTAAGCAAGGAGCTCCTCGGAAGCGTCTCCAAAGTCTAAGAGCGCCTGTGTTGGGTAGTCAGGAAGGAATTTAAGTACATGGTCAAAACCATCTTATTCTGTGGGCTGTCGCAAGGTGGGAAGCTGTTAGGTGTGCTCTTGTAAATAAGAGTTGGATGCATGTAAGGCTCTGCTGTCAAATCCGAGTCTGGCTGCTCTTCAGCTCCATATAGGAGGACTTGACAGTACAGGGGTGGTGTTGATGTGCAGTCTGGTCCTCAACGAGATGTGATGGTGCTGCCAAAGTGACTGCACAAGTGCCGATGCCATTCGTCAATCTCTGGTTTTAGGTCGCCTGTGTTTGTGATGGTGGTTGAAGGTTGATGCTTAGTTAACGGAGGTGTTTGTGATTGGAGATGGCCCTGACCCTCCACATGTGCATGAGTTCCATCTTGTTCCGGTTAATACGGAAACCTAACTTTGGCCTCTTCAACCTCTTTGAAGCCTTGCTGTTGGAGAGACTTGACGTCTTCTCAACACTATTTTAAAAAGGAACGAATATACCTCTTTTTTTTTTTTCTTTAAAAGAAATTGCACTGTGTCCAATTTGTCAGTATTCTTGAGACTGGTATTATGATGTACAGTTATGGGGGGGGAGACCGTTTTCAGTTTTTATCCCCTACTGGCCAAAAGGCTTGAAGGGGGATTATGTTGTGGTGATGTCCATCAGTCCTGGGAAGGGTGCTCACCACCTTGCAGTTTTTTTTGAGGAATTTCACAGAACTTGGCAGGATTCTTTGGCGGTAATGCACCTGTTGAACTGAAAGTTACAATCAGGTTTTACCAGAGTTCCAGCCCTTGATTAACAGTTATTTGACAATTTCATGTTTTCCTTCTGAAATCAATTTGTGGAGGAATTTCACCAAACTTGGCAAAAGGCTTTAGTATATGACTGTTATACGCAGATTGAAATTTCGTTTAATTTGGGCAAGACTTATTCCCTTGATTAATATTGCCACTGGCCAAAAGGCTTGAAGGGGGATTTATGTCATGATGTCTGTCCTGGGAAGCCTTCTGAAATCAACTCCTCCTCCTCAATTTTTTGGAGGAATTTCATGCAACTTGACAGGATTCTGTTATGTTGGTAATATGCATATTGCAACTTGATTCGGTTCAGTTGCATTTTACCAGTTATAGCATAGTTGCCAGCAGGATATTGTGCTCTCGGAGCGATCCGTGCTGGAATTCCAACACAAGTACGCTTCACTTTATAGTGATTACCTGAACCAAATCTTATTTAATGAGGGGGGGAAAGTATAAAAACCATTGCTGGGGTTATGACTATCATCTTGCCAGTTTGGATGACAGACAGTCCTAGTAGTCCATTAAATTGAACTGGAAAACAATATTCATCATGCCTAACGAGTTAAACAGAAAAGCTTTCAGTGAGGAAAGAGAAGGGTTACTGCCAGAGCGATACAGTGCACGACTGTTCATAAGAACAAGGTCAGGCAGCAGACATTTGGTGGTGACATGGTTACAGACTGGCAGAGGGTGAAAATGACTCCCCACTGACCAGAATGATCAACAACTGTAGGGTGGCAGCAGGGGTTAAGTGCACGGCCAGGAAACTGGGTTGAAGTCATGCAAAGCTAGGAAGAGTCCGACTGAGGTTTGTGAATGATTGGACTGGAGTAAGGTTATCTTCTCGGAGTCCAGTTTTCAGCTTTTATCCCTCCATCATTTTTGGTCCTTTAATGGTTAGACAGAGACCTGTGGTGGTGCTGCTAGAAATTTTGCATATAAACACCTGACCCTTGGTTTATCCCAGAGGAAGTGTAGTTTTCTAACAGAAAACACACCATGAATTCAAGTCAGTTTGTTAAATACCAGTAATGACCCACTGGATCTAAACACCTCTACTGAAGTTATCAGAAGACCCAGGCTGTAGCGAGTACGTGAACTAGTAGATAAGTATAAACTTAGTGTAGGCTGGCTTTCCGGTTTCATCCTCGTATCTCCTTCATATACTGACTCCTTATATGCAGGTAAATTTCGAGGTAGCGTTCCAACTTATTTTAAATAAAGATGTGAACAATAGCGAAACATCTAAACGTACACCTACTTTTTTTAACTTAATGAATTTTACATCAAATTAATGACACTGCTGCCCGCAACTGGATGCGTCAAAAAGAGAAAAGGGTCTTCTCTTTGGCCGCATCGCAGCTTGAAGAGTGCCCTGGCTCTAAAGTATCCATAGCTTAAAAGTAGCACTGGCATTATTCCTTTTACATAAGTCAAGCTATCGAACAATCTTTTTAGCTAGTTTGTTTCATATACTAGTTGTACGTTTCATTATTGGAACATCCATCAGCTAAAATTGTACTTGCGTGCTAGAGCTAGCTGCTCACGTGGTAAATGCAGCATCAATACTAAAATTCAGTCTTCATGAGTCTTAACCCCGAAGCCCTTTTATTATCCCCTGCCATGAAGTGGGCAGGTGGATATAGAAATGGAGTCTGTCCATCTATTTCAATCTCGACAAGTATAAGGCGTCGTAGCCCTAACGTACATAACCTAGCTGGTGTCCTAACTGTGCAGTGGACTTAAATTCATTGAGCTCTTTGCAAACCAAAATAACATTCATTACTCGTCTCGTTAAGTTGTTAGTTTGATCAAGCAGTGGTTAAGGCACAATCTCCTGCAGCATTAACATTGGCATGTTAGGTTAATAGTGACCAGAGGAAGATCAGTGAATAAATGTATGGGCTACCTTTCTTCAGGGGGGAAAAAAAAAAGACTAACTATTGGCCCTCTCTTGGTGTCAATCTACTAATGGTTCACCAATTCTGCTTGTACCATGCACAGTTAACATTAGTACTGGATTGGAAAGCAACAAACTGCTCTGGTTCCGCCTACACAAGACTGTACCATGTAATGAATAGGGAAAGGGGTGAAATATAGACTATTCTAATCATTTTATGGAAAACCAAACCAAAAGGTTATTGTATTTACTCAATAGAAGATATATTTTTATTAAATTAACTTGTACATGGTAATAATGTCTTCTGAAGGCCCCGTCAATGCTGGGCCCTTTAGAATTGTCTTAACCCTCCCCCCCAATGATGCTCTGACCGACAAGCCACAATGCCTCAGACCCATTGTGAAATCTGGAGGATCTGAGGGATGTTTCAGCGAGGCTGGAATGGAGCAGATTTTGATTCATGAAGGATACATGAATCAAGGTTATCCTGGAGGAAAACTTTTTTTCTTCTACTCTGACAATGTTCCCAAACTCTGAGGATTCGGTTTTCCAGCAGGACCAGAAGATCAAGACCCTGTCATGGCCAGACCTGAGCACCATTAAAAACCTCTGGAATGTGATCAAGAGGAAGATGGATGATCCAGGCTTGTCGTACTCGAGTCAGACTTGTGCCTCAACTTGGATTTTTTTCTTTATTTTTTGTAATATACCATGCCAAATTATAAGATTTTATATCTACGTTAATTTTGTACTACACTGATTCTTGAGAGTCGGGACAAAACACTTTTCTGAAAGACTTTTTTTTTTTTTTAAGATTCGTACGATATTGATTAGTTATATGTTCATGTAGATAAAGATCTGTAAAGGTGCAGGCTGGAGGTTCAAAAAACCTTAAATTCACGTTTACCTTAACTTGATTGGTGTCAACTCCGTCAGACACACTAAAAGTATATAATAGCCCAATAAGAATTTTAAGTTCT
>JAOBAM010000001.1:5262081-5272510 GCA_025212355.1 Notarius kessleri | reverse complement strand
TATTTTTTTCTGCTGTAGACAGATGGCCTTGTGCAAAATTACCCTTCTGGATGAGTGTGTAAAGGGACATTCTTTCATATAAAAAAAAAAGCACAAAATTGGTCCAGAACATGCACTTTAAAGCTGCAGTCCATGTCCTGCTCCCATAATTTAGGCTCATTAAAACTTTATCTCGAATAGAACTTTTGGCACGGGAGATTTTCTGTTGTCTGAAAGGCAAAAGATAGTATGAGAGCTGAACTTTCCTGTTATTCAGTAAATCAGGAATTGGGTGTGCTGTTCTGAGAAAAAGGTCAACAGCAAATAATTTTTCCATAACGGCACATCTTGAAGTGTATTATTCCTCCCAACAGTGATTTTTGCCAACAATTAAAATTTTTGCTTTATTAATGAATGACATGTTGTGCTTTATATTCATTTATAGTTATGTTGGATGTTGTGAAACGTCTATAATACAATAGCTCCTGTTCTCATTCATGTTAAAGCAATCGTTACCTTAACGTTTTTTGGAGTTAATAAGCCGCAGTTAATAATGTTAACTCAATGAAAACACCACCGTGTTTCCTTAACTCCTATTAATGTACCGTCACCGCCATGTTCACTCGTACAACAACAGCAGTAGTTCCTGCCCTTACCACATCCGGTACCAAACAAAATCAAAGTACCAAAACCAGAAATACATAGTTAACAAACTCACTCTTTAAAAAAAGAACAAACCAACCCTGTGGATTTCATGTCAAAGTGAAAATAACATTACACATGACCCAGACAAAGCATGACCTGAATATTGTCTGACATTACCTTGGTGCCATTTAGATAAGAACAAGATTTCATAACAAAAAGAACATAAGATTGCACATAATAACCTGACTTAGCTTATTTTCTGACTGTACTTTAGTGCAAAGGTATAACAATGGTACACAGAACACACAAAATTAAGGTTTTTTTTTTTTTAGTCAAGCTTCCATTGTCCATCACTCAGTGCTTTAAGTAACTGGTGTGCTGATGCACCCTTTTTAGTGAGACAGTCTGCAAGTTGGTCTTTTGTGTTGTTCCACAACACACGCTCAATCTTGTGCATTTGGACAAGTTCTTTGATGCTGCTTATGTCCAGACGAAGTCTTTTCTCAGAGACAGACTTTGTAGACTTAAGTGCATCAACAAGTGAATGGTTGTCAGTCACACAGACTATAGGTGGTGTGTGTGCAGCGCCACCTGATGTCAGTTCAGAGAACAATGTAGCTAGAAAGATTGCATTGTCTATTCCATCAGACATTGCCAATGTTTCTCCAGCAAGTGTGCTTCGCACAACCCTCTTCAGTCTCCTTGACTGCCAAGAGAGTGGGGAAAATTTACCATCTTCTCCCATCAAAACAATTAAATGTCCTCCTTGAGTGCCTCCGTCTGAAAGATTTCCAAAGGAAGCATCACTAAACACGACAATCTTGAGAGCACTCTCTCTTCCCAAGTGTTGAAAGTTTAGTGTTATTTTCTTGGACTTCAGCTTACACACAATTCTGTTTGCCTCATGAATTGTTTGCACTGTTGCATTCTTGATCATAGAGGCTAAGTTGCTGGCATCAAACATTACATCCGGCCTGCTTTGCCTTGCCACCCAGAGAATCTGGCCTATTTTTGACCTTAGTTGATCCTTTTCCTCTTCATGCAGAGGGGAGTCCTGCTTGACAGCTCGTGAAGGATCCAAGTGTATGGGCTGCATGTGTTGGATGTAATTCTCCTGGTGAATCTGCACAGTACTATTAACAGTCACAAAGTCCATTCCAACATAGCAGAAATGATCGTGCTCCTCTCGTCCTACTTGAAAGACTGACCTGAGGTGGGGTATCACTGTTTTGGAGAAACTTTGAGTGCCTCCCCATATGAAGTCGTCGACATGACAGGCTAGTACCCCAGTCACAGCACAGTCTTTGTCAGTCCAATAGAAAACAGCGGGGTCTACTTTGGACATTTTGCCTCCTGCTTCCAGCACTATCTCTTTCACTCTGTTATACCAGTATAGTGAGGCATCTGCCAAGCCGTACACACATTTCTTGAGCTTCCATAATGTTTCTTTGCAGCCTGCCTCAGGAGGAGGCCTGATGTAAATGTCACGTGATAGTTCCACTCCCTGTAGGAATGCAGCTTTTATGTCCATGGAATGTAGTGTCCATTGTCTTTGACAGATAACAGCCAAAAGTAGTCGAAGGGATTCTGTGGCACATGTCGGCGAATCTTTCTGTAGCTCTGACACTTTCAGCTCTTCAAAACCTCTTGCCACTAACCTTGCTTTTGGTACTATCCCAGCAGATGTCTCTTTCAGAGTGCATACCCATCGAGTAGTAATGCTCCTTTGTCCTTTATCCTGAACAACTTCAAACACATTATCACTCCAATTTTTTATTTCTTCTTGTTTAGCTATGTCAAATGACACCTCTTTTGTTATTAGCACATCCTCATTGTTATCTGTGGATAAAACAGGGGGCTCTATCTGAAGGTCGTTCAACTTTGATATATCAACTGAATCAGCCTTGCCCGCAACATTGCTTGGTTCAATATATCGTAAATTGTACCAGCTTTTGTATTTACCTGTAGCTTTACCTGCTCGACCAAGAACTTCAGCTCTGTGTACAGTCCCGCTATGGTTGTCTCTGTAATTTAGAATTTGTCCTGTTTTCAGACAAGTGTCAGCTCTCATGTCATTTTGCATCCCTGTGTGATCATCTACTTGATGTGTTTCAGTCTCCACCCCTGTTGATACTCCTCTTCCTGTGTCATCCATGTCACTGTCAGCAGAAGTGTTTTTCTCTGCAGTATCATCATGATCCACATTATCAGCAGCATCTGTCAAGTTTTGTGTCTGTTCAAAGTTTGTGGTACTTTCTGAACTGTCATTCACAGCTTGTTGTTCATCAGCTATATCTCTTTCTTTCATAAGTCTCAGGTAGTGTACCCTAACACAGGTACCACCATGCCTGACAAATACCACTGCTCCATCTTGGCCTATGACAATGCCCGGTCCTTTCCACTCTGGGCAATCTGCTCTCTTGTAGTACACCTTGTCACCCATGTTATATCTCTCATTAGTACTGCGTAGCTGTTTACGCAGTGCTCTTCTGATTCTCTCGGAACACTCCGCCTCAGTAAATGCCCTTCTTGCTGCATGCAAGGCAGAGATGTGTTTTGCTACCCACTCACTTTTTGTGCTGCCCTCCAAGGCTGGTGGCCTGTCAGTCAATACCGAAGGCAAGTTAGGGTTCTGTCCATACACCAACTGATGAGGACTGTAGCCATGAACATTTTGCATGGTATTCTTTGCCATAAGCGCCCAGTCCAATGCAATGTCCCAGTCACAGTTGTTGCTATTTCTCAGTTTCTTTATGATCTCTGTCAATGTGTGATTGTGACGCTCACAAAGTCCATTACTCCAAGGGCTGTATGCAGCTGTTGTTTTTACTTCTATGTTAAAGTTTTCTGCCATATCTCTAACCTCATCATTGTTAAACTCTCCTCCATTGTCACTGAACAGCTTCTGCGGTGGGCCATGCACGCTTATCCAGTCATGAATGAAGTGTTTAACAATTTCAGGTCCTGACTTTGTGGTTAGAATGCTTCCTGCACTAAATCGTGTAAATTGATCAATAATGTGAAGATACCACAGACCTGGTTTCAGTTCATGAAGGTCCATTGCCACGGTTTCATTGTGCTGGGATGCCAGTGGAAGACCAACAGCAGGCCTAGGTTTCATCTTACTGTATTTTTGACATGTCTCACACTCACTTACAATTTTCTCCAGTATGATGGCACATTCTGCATCTTTTGTGCCTGAACTAGACAGAAGTCTCAGCAGTCGCTCGGCAGAGGCATGACCAAACTGTCTGTGAAGTTTCAGTAGCACCTTTTGTTTTTTAGCTTTGTTCATGTTTTCTGTGACAGCCAGTATTTCCTCATCGCTGCATTCATTCAAAGAGCCACCTCCAGTGGCCACAAGGACAGAGTCATCACTTTGAGTAGGTTTGCCTTCAGTGTCCATAATGTTCACGCAATAATGCCCAGAGCTTGTAAAGTCCAGTTTGACTGGCTGATTGAACATCACTGCACTGTCATTTTCCATGTTGAGAACAGTCCCTGCTTTTTTCATGGATGACTTGCTTAAAAGCAGTGGGATCTTTGCTGGGACAACTTCAGTCTCTATGTTGCACTTTGTTTGACCAATCTTAGCAGGAATTTTCAGTTTTCTGATTGAATGGACCACTTTTCCATCCCCAAACATGAACGGTCTCCTACTGTGTTGCTCTGTTTTTCTCATATTTTCCGATTCACTTTTACTTAGTCCTGTGATATAGCTATCAAGCCATTCTTCTCCACACACAGTGCGTGTGCATGCAGTGTCTATTATTGCAGAACCAAAACATTCTGTCAGAAATATTTCTGCATCAGTGGGTGTCTCTTTAGTAAAGAGAGTGATGTTACACTCATCAATGTCATTAGCTTCAAGGTCTTGGGTTAATTTCACTTGCTCACCCTTGTGTGGACAGTCCTTAGCCCAGTGGAATGTACTTTGGCAAATGGCACATTTTGATCTACGCCCATACTTGTCCAAAGGGTTAGTGCCTGGCAGGGGTGTTTTTGACTGTTCACCTTTTGACCACGACTTGCCCCTCTGGCGTTTTTGTTCAGCTGTGACATATGCAACGTCTTGGTTTATTCCCATCACTTGGGTAGACGTCTTCCCTCCAAATATCCGTTTTAGCGCCGACTTCATTGAAGCAAATGTTAAATCCGTACATGCCGTCAGCGCCAACTGTCTGTCTTTCACGTCTACGCATGCCGTGTCAAGCAACTTAAAAGCTAACACAGCATCGGGCAATTCCATCTTGTACTTTCGCATCCTTGAGTAACACTGCTCAAATTCAATGATGTAGTCAGTCATTGTCACGTTACTATCTCTCTTTATCTGGTCGAAATTCGAGTATGCTTCATAAGTAATGTCTTTTTCTTCTTTCAAAAAAAGTTTGTCCAGAGCATTTAAAAGAGTGGTCATACCAGTATCTTTGTTTAGATCATCGATGGGTGACTCCATAGCCGTTTCTCACGCTCAACCAGTGAGCCCCAGAGCAACCGCGAGGGCTTGCTTCTTCTTGCAAAGATCCGTAACTCTTGTCCACATTTCCACTTCATTCTTCCAACTTTCGTATGACTTCCCTTCCTTGAAGGTTGGCGGAACTTTATAACTTTCGGCAGCCATCCTCTGCTACCAATGTTAACTCAATGAAAGCACCGTGTTTCCATCACCGCCATGTTCACTCGTACAACAACCGCGGTAGTTCCCACATCCAGTACTGAACAAAAATTATCAAAGTACCAAAACCGGAAATACATAGTTAACAGATTTTACATCAAATGTGCATGTATAATAATAATAATATTGTATTTTTTTTTTTTAATGGTCTATCAGATGTACCACTCAACATCAGCTAATATTATTTAATTGTTATACAATAGGGTAGAGTAGGGGTGTACAAACTTTTGCTGTGATTAGTAGATTTCTCAAGGACACTTTATACTTGATGCTACCAGTTATTAAGGAAGTGATACTGAAAGTACGTCTGACTGTAGCGGAAACGCTAATTCCCACTAACTGTCGATTTCAGTAGTTAAACATACCTTTCCTCCTTTTTTGAAAGAAGTTAAGTTGTGGTAAATTTTTTTTTTTTTTTTTAAGTGCAGATGAAGGAGGGGGGGAAAAACCACAAATGACACTATTATCAAAATATATTTTATTCTGGACTTTTTCCATTTGACTCAAAAAAAAAAAAAATCACAAAAAATCAAATCAACGTTGCAAGAAACTGAACAGGAGAAAGAAAATGGTGGCGGGGAATATGTTGGGTCAAAAAATAACAAAATGAAGCCGGGGGATGTGAACAGGTATTTATTTACATGGTCCACGTTTTTTTTTTTAAAAAAGGATATGCCCGTATTTTTAAATTTTTTTTAATATATATGTTTTTGCACAGATGACTACAAATAAAGCAGAATTACAAAAAGGTTCCAAAAAGAGTACAAAAAGACACGGCGAGGCGAGCGCCAAGACTGAAAGAAGTCTCTCTGTAAAAAGCGTGTCTCTAAAACCAAAAACGTTATAAAATACCATTCCACTGTCATAGACAATATAATAAATAGGCGTCTTTATGGTACAATCTGTGTAGTATCGATTAGTTCAAGCAGGCATCAAAATACTCTCTCTTTACAAAATTTTAGCAACATTCTGGACAAAAATCAGCAAATCATGATTTGACAAAATAACGTGAAGCCGTTGTATGTAATAAAAGTTTAAAAAAAAAAAAAATTGGGATGCCACGAGTTACAAATGAGCATCGTAGAGAACGTTCAAGTCAATACATAAATGATATTTTCGTCAGAATTAAGTGCTTGACGAATTTCTTGGTGTTGCGTCTATCTAAAGTGCAGGAAAGAAACGTCTTCGCAGTCCGTCCTTTCGCTTCGGGAGGGGGGGGAGGAGACACGAAACTGACGGTCTAATGATATTTTATAAAGAAACTTGAGTGGATGGTGTAACGTGTGCAAACTTGACGTCGTCATCAGAGCCTGGAGTCGGACTTGAAACCGGTTTTGGAAAAGCCTCTGATGTAAATACAAAGTTCATAACTAACTGATTTTTGGAAGCAGCCACGAAATCCGAACTGTGTTTACTGTTACAGCTAGCCAAACACCGGACTGGACGTTCGCTTTTGTTTTTGCCTGTAATTATATCTTCCGTACTCCTATCCTTTGATAACTTGGATCGTTAATCCCGTGTTTGTTTGTTTTTCCGTCTAGCCGTAACGTTGCATAGTTCGTATATTAAAAAAAAAAAAATCAGCCGTCCGATAAACTAAATCGGTACTGGGGCTGAACAGCCGCTTTCGGATTCAGTGTTCGAGTTCGACAGGTCGCTTTCTGGTGCGTCCCGATTACTGGAATGGCCTAAAAAGGGACGCGAAAGATATATATTTTGGTGCGTGGCCGATTTATTAGCCGTGTATCCTGTATGGGAATACACGGCAGCTCGTATGGAGAGTGTCTTTCAATTTGGCGAAGTGCACATTCTTTGTCGATGCCTGGCTTCCCCCCACCCTTGGCAGTCATTTCCGCAGGTCAAGAACACAAACCTGAAACACACACACATTAAAAGTTGCGTTAAATTCTGTAATCTGTTCACATCCAAGCCAAAAGGGAAGGGGGAAAAAAAAAAAAAAAATTTAATTGGACTTTTAGTGATGTATAAATTGTAAATAACACCGCTGTAATCAGTGGGCCGAGCATATTCTACTGCAACAGAAAAACCGTGTCCAAAATCACTCACTCGTTCACTACTCCGTCGCACAGTTAAAACGTGCCAGATCAGCCGGCTGTTGGGTTTTCCAAAAAAAAAAAACGCTGAATACTTTTTTCAGCATGACGGGATATATTGTTTGGTTAGTGATCCTCGGTTGTACATGACTTTCCGTGATGCGCTGTAGGATTTCGGACACGTTACGAGAGAAATTGAAGTTTGTTTAACATCAGGTCGTGTTGCTGGGGGGGAAAAACGGCTTCGGTTTGAAGCCCTATGGCCGCCCTCTTACCACTTACATCGTGGGTGTTTAAACCATCATATCCAATCAAATTTGCCCCAAGAAAAGTATCTCCCGACTCTCTTTCATTCATTTTCTCACCTTTACAGCACTCCGCTTCACTGTTAGTTTTTTCCCTTTTCCAGTCCAGTCTCTGATCGCTTTTTTACTAATATTTATTTTCCAGGAGATTTTCAGTTCTTCTCTTTCGAATAGCTCTTCCTTCCTATCTATTATACCAACACAAAGGCTGTACAATACTGCCTTCCTATTTAGGACAGTTGTTGAAACGGGGTTATTTTCTCATGTTCGTTGCCATTTTCACGACATTCATGCAACTTGCGACCAATAAATACCGTTCAGATACGACTGTGAAAGTAATCCTGTTTCAACAACTGTCCTAAATAGGAAAAGAAGTATTGTAAGCCTTTGTGCTGGTATAATTAATAAAAGATTCACTGTACAAGGAAAAACCGACTCTCCGTTGAAATAAAAATTGGAACTGGAAAAGGGAAAAACAAACAGTGAAGCGGAGGTAATGAAATTTTCTTGGGACAAATTTGATCAGGTACGACGGTTTAATACACGCGATGTGAGCGCTAAGGTGGCGTCCGGATGGCTTCACTCGTCTCTACGGCGGGGAATAGGCTCAGAGGTTATAGACAACCTGTCAGGCAATAAAAATAAAACGTAAATCAACTTTGGTCTGTGATACTGCTGAGTAGGAAGTGTTCTGTGTGCACGGAACACGGTGGGCTCTGATACATGGCTACAGGAAAATGTTACACATTGGTGTAGATTCCTGTGGACCTACCGATCCATCTGACGCACTCGCTCCTACTTTGTCTCCAGTGGAGTTCCAGCACACCTCGAAGATCCCGCCTGTCCCTCTGTAGCTGTTCACGAGGGCACCGCTCTGTGGGCACATGAGGAAATGCAGGTAAAAGGTCCAGTTAGGACGTAGCATGAAATGGAGAGCTGGGCCTGTCGTTACCTGTGTGTTCCAGATGTGCACGCATTTGTCGAAGGAGCCGCTGGCGAGATGGCGGCCGTCGGGGCTGAACGCGACGCTGTAGACGGGCTCCTGGTGCCGTGTCAGCGTGTGTACGCAGACGCCACGTTCGGCGTCCCATAGCCGCACTGTCGAGTCAAACGACGCGCTGCAGGAGTAGGTTACGAGTTTACTTGCATGGTAACAAATTGCTTCAGCAGGTCGACATGTGTTGCGGTACGAGCGTGTACCTGGCCAGCATGAGATTGGCGTTGGGGTTGTTGGTTCCAGGTCCAGTGGGACTCCATTTGATGGTGTAAATCTCTTTGCTGTGGGCTTGCAGGTCATGAACGCAGGTATCCTGCTTCATACTCCAAAGCTGGAACGAGAAAACAACTATTGTAGCATGACAGAAATACAATCAAGTACAAAATTCTAAAAAGGTGCTACCGAGCGAGATGTTAGAGTGCTTCCGTGTTACCTTTAGCGTCATGTCGTCCGAGCAGGAAGCCAGGAGGCTGCCGGTTGGATCCCACTTAATTGCGTTCACTTCGTTCTATAAAAACAAGCACATGAACAAATGAACAACCGGACCACGTAGGCATGTGTTTAAAGCTAAAGGGGGGGAGGCAGCCATAAAAAGCATTACCGTGTGACCCTGGAATGTCTTAACCGGTCGGTCCTGGCCCAGCTTACACACATGGATGCACATGTCTGTGCTGCAGGAAGCGAATGTATTATTGCTCTGCCAGTCCACGTCAAGAGCGGGAGCTACACACACACACACACACACACACACACACCAAAAATACATTTAATCAATACTGTGGATTTGGTTTAGGGGCGGAGTCATCCTGAAAGAAAGAAAAAGAAATCTTCATCACCAGATAAAGGTGATCGGTCAGGTCTTTAGAGTGGATTTGGTCTGGATTGAGTGCCTCTAAGGGGAGGTGTGAAGCGTGAAAAAATGCTGCCATTGCATAAGTCACCAGCTTTCATGTTAATTTGTTACATGTCTGCATATTTAAAAACTATGTTTGAGGGGGAGAAACTAACCAATGAACCAGCTCACCTGAATGGAATGGAAACTGCTGCTTGGCCTCTCCTGTGTGTGCATCCCAAATAATTGTGGTCTGAAAGGAAAACACGCATGTTTGCTTAAAGTACACAGAGCATCCAATCATTTCGACTCGGAGCACGGCGCAAACAGGGTTACCTTATCGACACCAGCGCTGAGGATAAAGTTGCCTTTCTTGTTCCACTTGAGAGCAAATATGGGTCCCTTGTGTTGGCCTAAAGTACTGGCGAGGTTACCTAAGAGGCACGTAGGAGTGTTATAAAGACGGCAGGCGATGTTCGGAGTAAGGAATGCAGCTCTGAGGTTACTTTTTTAAAATTCAATATTTCAATCAGCGTGATGAATAAAAACCTCCCAGAGGGACCTATACAGCCGGGGTACCCAATAAAATGACTAGGGTTACACGCTAGAGAGCAGAGCAGAGAAATGGAGACGTACCATCTTTAGTCCATATTCTGGCAAAACCGTCGTAGGAGCCGGTGGCTAGCAGTGTACCTTCACTCTGGGGAGAGAGAGGGAGACACAGTGAGAGAAACAGATACAGAGGAGTCAGAGAGAGGAAAAAGAGGCAGAGGACAGACATTAGAGGGGAGAGAGAGACATGCGAAGGACAAAGGAGTAAGGGAGAGGAAAAAGATGTGCGAAGGACAGACAAAGGAGTACGAGGAAAGAGACGCGCGAAGGACAGAAAGGAGCAAGAGAGAGGAAAAAGAGACGCGCGAAGGACAGAAAGGAGCAAGAGAG
>JAOBAM010000001.1:4806191-4824328 GCA_025212355.1 Notarius kessleri | reverse complement strand
ATTCCCAGTTTGTCGCCGTGTCCAGATGCACAAAACGCAGCGTGTTTTCCGGAAAGGACTCATTTACACAGAGGAGGATGGATTATTTGACTGGCAGACCACAATATGTGTGCTTGCAGTGCTGTGTATCGGACAGAGTGATCAGCAACACCGGGGCTCCGCAAGGGACTGTCCTTTCTCCTTTTCTTTTCACTCTCTACACCACTGATTTCAACTACTGCACAGAGTTAAGTAAGTGCTCAGTAAGTGCTCACTGTGTACTGCCTGACTACTTTCCATATTGATATTCTGTTTTTGCCTTTGTTTTGTATTTTTGGACTTTGCCTTTTGACTCTGCCTTTGACATTCCCTTTGTGCCTCAGCTGACCTTTGCCTGTTCTTGGACTCTGCTCGTGCCAAACAGTTTGGATTTTGTTTGCCTGTGTACCTGTAAGATAATTTCCTTGTCTCCCCATTCTACAACACAGTGGAATGATCCATTTCTACAGAAACATGTGGGCGAAACATAAGCATACAAGTTTAAATCCGAAGGTTGCTATTTTGCTGTTTTCACAACAAAACAAGAACATTGGTGCATAAGATGGACATTCATATGAAAACAACAAACTAGTGATGTTGCTATAGAAACTGTCGGCTGGCTTGCATTACTTCAGCCTTCCTACTGGTAGTGCAAATGCCAACAGAAAAAAAAGCCCTTGAAGGTATGTAGTTCCTGGGGGAGCTACCCAGGGGCTAGTTCCTCTCAATAAGTCCCTATAACTGCTTGTTGTAAAAGCGCCTTTTTTATGGATACACTACAAAATACATTGGCTTTAATTTGTACATATTGAAATGTGTAAATACTAACTCAGAATGCACCCCCATTATTAAATGACACTGTATGTATTTTTTAAAACTCAAACACTGTAATGTTTAATAGTTATTGAAATGGAAAAGTTTAAACAGCACTTTTAAATAGCTGTTCAAGGGTTCTTTGCTTCCTATAGTGGCTTTACTTGGAACTGTCTCTTAGAAAATCATTCTCTCATAGGGTTGTACCAGGGACAAAGAACCAAACCCTTTAGGGCTCCAGATTTACCCAATACAGAAAAACAATCAATCATTATGAAGGTTCCAGCTCTCAAATCCAATGTAATTACTATGTAATAAACCAATTATAGCCAACTATTACACTTATTACAATGTAATAATCGTAAGTGTAGTGTAAATGCATATAATATACAACCTAGGAAAAATATTGACAATTTTTTTGTCATCTTTCACAAACTCAAACTGAAATTCTTCTTTACATCCTCGCCAGTGACCTTTGCATACTTAGTGGCATCACGATTGCTTTCTCTCCAAATTCTGCTTTGTGATTGCCTTGTGTCTTGGCTTCCCGGCTTCCCAACTGAGATGATCTCATAGAGAAACAAAAAGACATACCCATCAACCCCTGCAGCAAAGTGTCCTTCTGCTCCATGCTGCCTGCACTTTGACACTCATAGCCTTCCTCTGTACCATTAAAAATTTATGGCTCTGTGTGCTGCAATAATGGACAAAGCTAATACTGTGTGTGTGTGTATGTGTGTGTGTGTGTGTGCTTGTGGGTGGGTAGGGGGTTCTGGGGGTTGCTCTAGTGCTCATGCTGTGTGTTTGCCTGGAGGGCTGAATATTAACAGGCCACCCAGACTCATACCCCCAAGGCATGGGTGACCTGGATAGGGTGGATGACGTGCATGCTTACACATTCTTAACCTGTATCTCAAACATGGCAGCATAGTCATGTGGCTGGCAAATGACTCATTTAAAGTTTGGCCAAAATATGGCAGATTTTTGATGGCTGATTCTCACTATATGGATTGCCACTCTTACAGAAAAACCACATGAACTTCACATGTGATTTCTCACATGTGAAATATGTGGAAAATGTGTTTTGCACACGGGAAACATGTGGTTTGGCCCAATTTTATGTGAATCACATGTGGGAATGTTTTACACATGTGGTACATATGATCACATGTGAAATACATGGGAAATTCACGTGTTTTTTCTGTAAGGGAACTGCCAAAATTAGCAGCTAATTGGGAGTGCACCTATGGCTGTATTTAGATTTAGTCCCTTTTTGCTTTTCATACCATTCGAAAATCCAAGCAACTTGGTTAAGACCTGAGAAAAAACTGTGCACATCAGAAAACAGCCAGAAAACGTGCATGAGGAAGGAAATGTTGAAATACTAGAAATACTGAAGCAACACCTCAAAACATCAAGCAGAATGTTAAAGAAAAACTTGATTATAACTGAGTCTTTCAACAGAAGAATGACCCTAAACATCTCTCAAAAGTAACAAAAGGGATTTAATGACAACAACAACAACAAAAAATACTGCAGTGACCATTTCCACATCCGTATTGAAGCTTATCTCCATTACCATAATAATGAGAAGGTTTCTTGTAATTAGGGCTTAAGTTCTCACAATAATGTCTTAATATCACATAGCATCTTATAATGATGACTTACTATCTCATAACAATGACTTAGTTTCTCAGAATTATGAATTGCTCATAATTAAGACTCAGTATCTCAAATTTATGATTCAGTATCCCATAATTAAGATTTAGTGTCTCATAATTATGACTGAAGTTCTTGTAATTATGATTTAGTATCTCATAATTATGACTTAGGGCGGTACAGTGGTGTAGTAGTTAGCACTGTCGCCTCACCGCAAGAAGGTTCTGGGTTCGAGCCCAGTGGCCGACGAGGGCCTTTTTGTGTGGAGTTTGCATTTTCTCCCCGTGTCTACATGGGTTTCCTCTGGGTGCTCCAGTTTCCTCTCACAATTCAAAGACAAGCGGATTCGGTGAAAATACCCAGCCACTGGGGTTGCACAAGCCAGTGCATACTGAGTGCTGATCCCAAGCCCGGATAAATTGGGGAGGGTTGCGTCAGGAAGCGCATCCAGTGTAAAAACCTATGCCAAATCAAATATGCGGATCCGGATGAGCTGCTGTGGCGAACCCTAACAGGAGCAACCGAAAGAAGTAGAAAAAGAGAATATCAATGGAAGACGAAAATGGCGTCTTGTGACTTGATGCAGAGGCTTCTGGGAAGGGTGAGCCAGGCCCTTTAAGTCATAATGTTGTGAAAATGTGCTCATTATTATGAAAAAGTAAGTAATAATTATGAGATTATTTAACACCTCAGAACAAAGTCGTAATTATGACATATGTCCTCATTATTATTAACTACTTATTAACTGAGAGTGAGGTCTTGAAGGGAAAATATCAGACCGAGGTCTGGACCATAAAGTCTGTAGGCAAGGTCTGTACAAAAAGACCAAGGTCTAATATTTTCCCATAAAGACTGAGCAACTGAGGTTAATAAGGAATTTATTATATGCTTTTTTATTTCTAAGATTAAAATGGATGGTCATTATAATGTGGCATGATGCTTTCAATCATGTCATATTTGTAACGTAGTTGAGTCACGCATGAAGATTAAACAGCTAGCGGTTTCAAAACTGAATTTCTGTTAGCCTTTAGCGGTTTCTGAATGCTATTCGTTGCTCATTTCTTGAATAACTCTGTGACGTGTTTGTCTTTTGTGTTTCGGACGTTTTTTGATTCCATTTTGATTTCCAATTAATCTTTTGTTGTCATTTTGTTTTTGTTTGTTTTTTGCGACCTTGAAAGCCGGCACCTTGGATAGAAAGTCCGTAATCGCCCACGGGCATTACGGGAAAATTCTGCCTACCAAGGAACCAATCAGAGTGCACGATTTAACCGGAAATAGCTCGTGCCATATAATAAGACATGTTATATAACTTCATCCCTGTGTCTGAAATCACTCACTACTCACTATATCGTGGACTATAAAGTAAGTTTGCCATTTTGTAGTGCTCTCCGAATGTATAGTGAGAATTATTACACCCTGCATAGTGCACTCAAAGTATCCCACAATGCATCATGAAAAGTAGTGTACAACTGATGATCACTAACCAACCTACCTATCTCTCATATATAGCCAAAAGTATTCGCTCACCTGCCTTGACTCACATATGAGCTGAAGTGACATCCCTTAAGCTAGTAAATAATATATTTATTTTTTTCTTTTACCAAATTCTAACAGAAAACGAGAGCGCCCGAAAGGGAAAACCGAGCCAAGCCACCATTTTGAATCCTCATTCACGGCTGTAATGCAAATTGCTTCCTCCTCGGTATACGAGTGCACTTCCATGGCGGGAAAACCGCTAGATTTTGCCGCCTATGTAGTCCCCTATTTATACAAAACTGAGTCATTCAGCCATGGTTTTGCTCGACCGAAGTTCTACAGTAGGCTCGGCTAGGACGTCTGCTTTTAATGGAAGTAGCCTAGGCTATGACGTTAAACCATGTTTTCACGTTATTACATGAAAATATCATGAAATAATGTGATAAGATATTGCTAAAACAAACTCTATATTGAGTGTGGCAGCAATACTTCGTAACCGAAGATACTTGGTTAACTTGCGTCATTTCTCCGACACATCTCTAATTAATTACTTACATAATTGCACACTTAAGTTATAGCCGCGCTAATTAATTAATTAATTACATAATTGCTAGTGTACTTTGTTCGCTTCATAATTACGTACTTGATTCATTCGATACTTTAATTACTGAATTACAATATTTTAAGATCTTGTTTTGAAATAAGAAGTAAAAAGACAGCATGCGCCGCCTTCTTGGTGTGGTGATAAACCTCTGAAGTCACCGTTAAGTGGGTTAATGAGGCCTCGATCTATTTCTGACTTTTTTTTTTTTTTTAAACGGTGTGTGAGAGAAGCTTTGAGTTTAATTTCCAGTTCAAGAGTCAAGGGGATACACTTTCGTACACGTGTCCTTATGGTGTGGCGTGTGGGGTTTTTTTTGAAGGGGGGTTCGGCACTACATTAACATTTCAGAGCTGCAGTTCTACTCAACCTTCAGTCGTTACACGCTTTGTCCTGAGAGGGTAGGACACATGTTCTCCTGCTTAAGTTCTTACATCTACACAGCGCTGTGCAACAGAACAGTGTGAGCGTGGTATCGAACTGGCTGGTTCAGCTGATAATTGGCTCCCTGGAGGGCAATAGTGACTTCATTCCCTGTAATTAGTTATTGGCGTGTGATCGAGTTGTCACATGACCAGGAAAGTGGAACTTGCGCTCTCGGTGTCTGTGAACAAATATAACCCTGATTATGAATCATCACGCCATCGTTCCAGCCTGTCTAGATGTGCCAAGTGGTGTGCGTTTTTATCAGGTTGCGTAATTTTAGTTGCTTTAGTTGTACCGTGGGCGGGAAAACGGACTTTGGTGAAATGACAACGTATTTGTTTCTATTTTGCGGAATTAAACCAATGGTACAAACAGAAATAATAACAGAAGCAGACTGGAGTCGCTGATTTTGTCTGTCCTTTTAAAAGAAATTCCAAAATGTTCAAACACTATACTAGCTACCAGTAGCTACTGTTTTGTTTTGTTTTTTTTTGCTTTACCATCGTTTACCTTTCTGGCTCTTTCTAGACAAGCCGGAGAGCTACGACGTGTGGTACGAGAGCCGCTACGAAGAATGCGACAAAGAAGCCTGCCTCTCGTTCTCGAAGGACATCCTGTGCTCACGCGTCACCGTCGACCACAACTACTACGCCATCTGCCAGAACCTGCTGTCACGCTTCGCTGCGTGGCGCGGCACCACCGGCGGCCTCCTCCACGACCTGCCCCCTGACGTGGCCCGAGACGGCCATCTCGCAGCGCTGCTGGACGAATGCGCCAGGCCTCAGAAACGCTTCGGCCGCTTCCAGGCAGCCAAGGAACTGCGCGAGTACCTCACGCAGCTAACGGAACAAGCTAGCGCTAAGAGGTAGTACACGCCGAGAGGCGGACTTTCTCCGCCCGGCCCCCCAGGATACAAACTCGTTATTTTGGAGCTGCTGAACGTCGTAGCTTTGACAGATGCTAATTAAAGGTGTTTTGCACTCGGGCTTGGCTGAGAGCACCGGATGAAAAGAAGTCCTCAATGTGTGTTTGTTGCGCTGATGCTAATACAGGAGCCTTGTTAGCGGTAACGGGGGGTATGTGAAGCCCACTTGCTCCGTCTGGCCTCTGATCACAATCCTCTAATGAGGTTTATGTTTAATTTATCGAGGCTCGTGGCAGAGGCCCAGATTCATGAGACAAAGCCTCATTTTGTTTGTAGTGTTTATCGTACGATGTCTTCTTTCATGTCAGGAGGCGATGTTACATTTTGTTTTTTGTTTTTTTAAGGTTGAAATTTTTCCTATCCTCGTTAGGACTCGTTATTAGGGTCCTATGAGTTCTGCGGAATGACGAAACTCGGACATGTACGTGAAGAATTTAAACGAACCCAATATATTCAGCGCTTTAAGCCTGTTGGTTAGCTAATGATATTGGGAGTAACCTTTAAACGATTAGCGCTAGGGAATATTTTTCAGAAGAATTAACGTGAACATTTACGAAAAAGTTTAAGAAATTCCACTGAGAGTTTTCGGTTTCAGCTAATAACATTCCGGATAGCGAAAAATAAAACGGCCAAAACATTATTAAAACGAGAAGAAATCACGTTAAACTGTAACGCAGCTCTCATAGGACCTTAATTTTGGGAAGTATTTTCCGTGTATGCAAAAGAAGATACCAAAGAGATATTTTCTTTTTTTAATTACTTTTTCGGGTCAAGAAAGGACTTCTTTTCCGCATCATAACCGTGTACCAGCGCAGTTCTGATTTTTATATAAAATCAAGTAACGGTTGCACTACAAAACGAGCGCTGCGTTTACAGAGGTGACTTGCACGACACTACATGTCCGACCATCGATTCAGAACCCGTTCAAGGTGTGTGAGAGATTTGATTTTTTTTTTTTTTTTTTTCCTTTCTTTCTTTTTCCAGTTACTAGCTCACTTCTTCTTTCCATCGCCTCAGTTCTGTCATTTTCCTTGGTGCAGTGTCATTCAAGGTTACTCGGTAAATGTGGTCTTACTGTGCCTTCAGTCTTTACAACTCCGTAACAACATTAAAGAATATTAAAGTGAATCCGTACAGTTTCTGTGGCTTTTTTTTTTTCCTCTTAATCCCACAGCTCCATTCTGATTGGCCAGACGGTGTCGATTCACAGCAGCCCTGATCGCAGGCGTTCATTTCACGTATTTGTGAAAGGAGTCTCCAGTTCCAAACACTCGGTAGGTTTTCCACCACATTAAAGTCTTCATGACAAGCTATGACTTTTTTTTTTTTTTTTTAAATATGAAGAGTCAAACAATTTGTGACGCTCAAGCCAGATCAGCACAACTTTTCCTTACAAAAGTTTTACAGTGTGTGCACTTCATATAGATTTCCTTTCCGCTGGAGTACAGCCAACACACACACACATTGTTCAGCTGTGAAAAAAGGTGGAGAAGGAATCAAAGGATCGACTGTATGAATCAAAGCCCTCACTCGATTCCCTTGGTTATACATTCACTGCACGTCGTGTACGGAAAAGGTAAATATCTAAACCCGACCTGGTGACTGAATGGGAATCAAAGTTAAGGTCTATAATTCAAACCGTATTCGATGAGAGTCATGCGGCTAAGATCTCAGCATGACGTGAGGCTAAACGCATTCGACCCGAAATATAGTCCACTTTTTTTCTTTGCATGGTGAGAAAGCAGTGTTACTGAAGGTTTAAAAATAAAAATATCTAAATAGTGACTAGGCAGGATCTGAAGTTAGTTGACGCAGCTTTTGATCTTGAATGCATTTTTAACTACTTAATGCTCAGAATTGAAATCCTCCCCAGTTAGCATGGTGCGATTTGCAACACTCGGCGCTATTAGCTTTCATTTGCAGTTTCTGAATTTAAAAGTGCTTTCCAAGCCTGTCGATGCGTTAAGCTGCCCGTATCACTTTACCCCCAGGCTTGTTTAGACTAAAGACGTCTTGGATTCCAGGAAAGACTGTGCGCCAAAATAAAAACACGATGCACTGGTGTAGATGATGTAAAAACAACAAATTATTCTTTTTTTTTTTTTAAGAATAAGTGCTTTCAAAGTATGACGAGTTCCATTAAAGTACTCAAAGGTAAGTGTGATGTGATCCTATTAATTCCATATATTTTTCTTTAAATTGTGGCTGCGTTATAAATTGTAAGGTAAGAAACGGGCATTCATTTTCTTATTTTCTATGTACAAGTGACATGGAGCTGGAATTTCATGGTAAGTGTTCAGTGACTGCCCATGAAGTCTACGACGTACCGTAGCGCCAACTAACGATTGTAGTGTATTTTTACTTTTTGTGCGCTACAATTTCTTACCAGACAAACTAAATGCAACATTTTTGTTTAATAGCGTGATTAGGTTTTCAGTGGCCAGAAATTGTCGTCAGAGTAAAAAAAAAAAAAAATGAAAATTGCGACCAAACTGGAGCATAACACCAACAGCTGCTCCATGTCTGGACGTCCAGTTGGATTGTAACCACAATCCTGAAGCTTGTGGCCAGAAAAGCGCCCGAGACTAGCATTCCTTTTGAGTATAATGTTGACCCCGGCCATGAACACACATTTCTGTTCCAAGTCATACAGGCTTAAAATTCTTGTATACGCCGCTTCTTTTTTTTTTTTTTTTTAATTAGCTTTGTTTAAACATTTGTCTATAAATTCATTGTTTTTGTAGAGAAATTGTAAGATGTCGAAAGTTTCCTCCCCCATAAACTACGGCGGACCACCGAGTCTTAAAGGTTTAAGGCTCAAGTCGAGGGAATTTTCATTAAAATCTTTCATTTAAGGCAAAACAAATCGCTGAAGGTAAAGTATTTGGTTACAGTTGACTATACTAGGAAAATTCTTATCATGGTCAGCTTGGACTTTCCAGGACCAACATGTTAATGATTTCTGGGGGTTTGTTTTCCTTAAGGTTACTCAGCAAGGAAAGTAAGAGTAAGACCGGACAACATGGTGAAAATATCCCTTTCAGACTTTCCTGGAAAACCTTTTAGTTGCAACGTGGAAAAATGTGGACAACTACTTTCGTTACAGTCGGAGTAAAAAATAAAGCTTGGGCCCAAACTGTAGCACGATGACACCAGCAGCTGCTCCATGTCTGCTGTCAGCTGAGGCCTCGTATGAGGAAACTTTACACACGAATGTGTGTGGGTCAGCTTGATTCTGTCAGATGCCCACAGGCACAAAGGTTAAGTGGAGGGAAAATGTTCAGACAACCAACTTGGCTTAGTGACAGAACAGCTGTGCTCTCGTTACTCCCAGAGAAACGTGCAAAACTTGTAATTACTGGTAAGACGGGGCCCGCCAGTGATCCTCCCACAGATCTTCAAGTCTGCTTGGTGCTCTGATTACAGTTCTGTGTGTCATGTTGCTCTTGGCCTTGACAACCCTCCATTCATGCTTCTTTTAAGGACCACAAGCTGCAACCAGATCTAATTCTCAGGCTACAAGACTTATGCAGTAGCTGATGTAATGATGGATTTTTATCATGAGCTCCCACACTAGGCGATTTGCCCAGAATAAAACCCCACACACTGGAGTCCTGAACAGTGATCCACAACTCCTGCAACTTGGTATCCATCATGATTTCTCTTCAACAGAGGTGATGTAAGCTCAAAAACTACCATGTCTGATGACGGTTCAGCTCACTGTCATGCCCTAGTCTTGGGTTGAAAGCATGAATTGAAATTGTGACCGAGGAGAGCATAAAGAAACGCACTGGTGATGTAATCATGACTTGGAGCAACAAAATGGTTGGAATATTTTCACTGGTAAATTGCATCAGGCCAAAGCCATTTATAATAATTAAAAAACCCCAGTCTACCTGAGAGAAAACGCATGCTGATTTGCCTATGCAGAAGCAAACGAACCAAACAAAGGACACACTACTTTCCTCTTTTCATAACACTCAGCTGTTGGCTATCAGTCTTTCACATGAGACGGTTGGTGTCTCCTTCCTCCACATGTCGAGTTCTAAACTTGTCTGACTTTTCAATCTTTTTTTTGGGGGGGGGGTCCCATCACCTGCAAAGCATGGGCGATCAGTCAATCATCTGGGGCGTTTAAACTTGGAGCCCATCCCTCTCCAAGCTTGATCAATGGACAATTTAGAATAGCTAATTAGCCTAACTGCATGTTTTTGGACTGTAGGGGAAACCGGAGCACGCAAAGGAAACCCATACAGACACTGGGAGAACATGCAAACTCCACACAGAAAGGCCCCCTGTCAGCCACTTGGGCTCAAACTTAGAATCTTCTTGCTGTGAGGCGACGGTGCTAACCAGTACGCCGGGCCGATTTTCAATCCGAGAAGCCAGAACTGGACAGGAGGGGTTAAGATTGCATTTAAACCCCCCCCAAGATGAGTTAGAGACCAGGCTGAAAGCTGGACACCTTTTCTGATTGGTGGTGGGGTGAATCAGACTTGGAACTTGCCAGAATCGTAGGTGCGAAAGAAGGCAACTGGACTCGCTTGAAATTCTTGAAGATGTTTCACCCTTCCTCCTGAAAGCTTCTTCGGTTCTGTCTGACTAGTGGGGAGTTCCAGGTATTTATCCTCTAGCGGGCCAAAAGCAACCCTAAGGGGAGTCGTCAACGACCCATATGACCTCGATGACTCTCTTTAGGGTTGCTTTTGGTCCATTAGAGGCTAAACACCTGGAACTCCCCACTAGTCAGACATAACTGAAGAAGATTTTTGGAGGAGAGATGAAACATCTTCGAGAATTTCAAGCAAGTCTAGTTGCTGCCTTTAACACCAGTGGTTATGATGACCTGGATGACTGAGAACTTTCACAGACAACTTGTCAGAATATTGTTTACTGTGGCTACCCAGTCTGATTTGCTGGTCGGGTGAGTCAATCGGTGCGTGTGCAACGTCATTGTAGACCGTCCTTCACTTACTGTGACGTATTAGGTGGAAGATACATAGGCTTCTACTCCTTTGAAGAGTATTTTTGCTTTGCCCCGTACTCCTTGAAAATGAAGTCAAAAAGCAATGTCTTCCTCATGCCTGAAGACAGAGATCATTTGCTTTACCAGTTCCTCGACTGTGGACCAGTGTCCCGCCATTTGCTTTGGGTTGAGCCAGTTTCAGCACTTGTTCCCAAATCTACCAATTACTAAGGGCTACGGCAAACACAAGGTTTCTTTCTAGAGAGGCGCAAGGCCTTGGGCATCTTATCCTATTGAACTCCTGGAATTTCATTTCGATGGGGTGCTCAGTTTCATATACCTGAGCTACTTTTGTATTGACTGACAGGAATATTGGATGTCCATTCCTACCATCTGGATAGTAGGGCCCACTGAGCTTGCTTGGACCCAAAGCCATGGATGCATTGCCGGGATTCAAAATTGCAACCTTGTGGCAATAGGGTGATCGCTTTATCATTTGAATCTGCAAGCTCGGTGTAAAGGATGAGTTGGAAATGGCAGTTATCTCTACAGCGATCTGTTGGTACCAAGAAGTAGACTGAAAGCTGTCGAGGAGGCAGCAGGAAAGATGAGATCCTGGACACGTTTGCAAGTAACTGTGACGACACCTCATACTGAGGAGCAAAGGGCTGCCGGTGAAAGGCAAGATCTTGAGAGAAGGCATATAATGAGTAACACCCTAAAGCTTAGACATCCAAAGGGAAACGAGCCAGCCAAGTTAATCTCCAACTTCAGCAAAACCTGCTGAGGTCATCTATGGATTGAACCCAGTCGAAACCCAAACTTGAACCATTTATCCAAGGCCTTTTGTCAGCAGGGTCCACCTTTACCATGTTTGAGAAGAAATTCTGCATTGCATGGGAAGAAGCTATCTGAGGGGTGAGGAAATGCCAGTCTGGTATGTGATCTTTATGATCATTCTGTACTCCCACGTTCTCTACACAAGTACTTGGTTCAGGGTAGTGCTGGGGAAAGTAAGGAAGTGGTGGTTTGATGTGCCCCAACATGAAATAGTCACGCTGAAGTTGATTCTCCTCCCGCAGCATGTTTTTCAGATGTTTTCTTCTTCATCTACTACAGCAAGACACTTAGATCGAAATCTTCTGATTTCTAAGTACAGTAAAAAGCCATTTAAACTTTTCTCTACTGTGGACTTGGCCAGTGTTTGGTGTCGAGTCTACAAACTCCTGGGAATCAAAACTCCTCCTGGTTTTGAACAAAGTCGTGCCATTTTTGCTCCTCTGCTCATAAAACCCTGGTTTTCTGGGTCAGTTAATTTCCCCATGTGTAGGGTTGCCGTTTTTGGCGTTCCCACTGACTCGTACCCTTGAACAAGGACGCAGTTTGAACACAAGACGTTAAATATGCACTGAGGTTTAGTTAAAATTATACTAAACAACAGGGTGACGGTTTAAAGAGCAAAAACAGTGATTGATGCAATTCTTGCCTGATTCCTTCCCTTTAATTAACCTCACAGTATCTTCCCCCCCCCTCAGTCCTCCCTTTACATTCTCTTTTCTTGTTCTCTTCTTACCTTTTTTCTTTTATTTTTTCATGCACTTTAGTCTTAAAAATTTCTTTACGTCCGTTTTTAACGTCGTCTGTATCTCATGTCTTTGTTTATTGCCTTTTTCTTTCTTTCACTCTTTGATTGTATTCTTCATGGAGTGACATTTTTCCTCTGTCGTACCTTCATGTTCTTCCTATTTCATTGTTTAATTCTTTTAATTTATGTCCGTTTTCCTTCTTTTTTACATCTTTTTCACTTTGTCGTATTTTTAAACGCCCCCACCCCCTTTATTTCTTGACTACCCCTTTCTCTCGGACTTTATCTTGTTTTTTGTGGTAAGTTTGGTGCATGGCTTTATTATACGAGCAGCACCATGCTAGCATACACACGAAACAAAAAATGTCAGCCTTGCAACTCTGCTGCAACCTGCAGTGTTTAAAACAACCACACGCTCGGTTTCCTGCCTTAAGGAGCCGACTGGTGTTTGTTCCTGCTCTGTCGTTATTAGTGGAGCAGAGCAGAGCGAGGGTCCACGGGGGAGCTTCCAGATGAAGCACATCGACGTGCTGACTCAGGCTCAGCACGCTCCCGGCCTCTTTATCAACATGACAGGATCAATGGAGTCATCCCAGTTCCACACCAGGAGCACTGCATCACACCATCTAAAACACCAGGCTCCCTGAGTTCCTGCTTTCTGATCAACATTACAGGCAGAAGATCAGTGGCGGCTCAGTGGAGCGCCACACAGCTGCCCACAACACCCTGTAGTACTTGGCAAGCGCTCTTTAGGAGTTGAGATGAAGCCAGTGATCGCAAACATGGCTTCTGTCTTAGACGCAGGATCCCCGCTGCACTCCTAGGAAGTGTCCTACAGCTACACTTAACGGTTATTCTATGAAATCGAGTCGCACGTGAGCTGATGCACGCCAAGTTGGCTGTCAGCCATGTACGACGAGATTGAGTGAGTGGAATAACTGTTTTAATTCTATCCATGTTCACTGGATTTTTTTTTTTGTTGTTGTTGATTGGTTCGTCCTTGATTGGTTCAGCGCCATCCTCCGCCATTTTGTTTTTCTCTACTCACGGTATACGAGCTGATGGCGAATCAGAACACATGATTCCAGTGAATATGGATCGAATAATAACGGCTTTGCCACTACAGCTGCATCATGTCTGAATCAGACTTCGGTGCACCTTTCTATTTCTCATATAAACAGCATCAACGTTCAAGTCATTCGATTCTTTAAATGAGCTTGGAACAAAATGTCCGTCATTTGGGATTAATAACACTGACTCTCGTTCCTTTCTGTTTAAAAAGCTTTTCGTCTCGCTGATGAATCACGGACTTAAAAATTGAAAGTACCAGGACCCGAATTGTAGGCGGTTGCTTGTCCTGCGAAGGCTTGTACACCCACAGGGTAAAGCAATTTTAATTTAAAAATAAATTAACCAGTCAGATTCAAGAATTTTAATAGTGTTGTGGTACAAGAGTGAGAGGGAAATAATATAATGATGTGTGTGCGCTACTTGATTTGCTGTCCATGTAGGCAGCTAAGCAGGGTAACACCGAGTGTGTATATGAGAGGAAACGAGATCCTTACCCTCAGCAGGAAGTGGTGTGACCACTGTTATCTCTGACTCAGATAAATGGACCTTTCTGGAAGTTTATAAAGTCTCTCTCTCTCTCCCTTGCTCTCCTGATCATTGGGGGGGGGCAGGATAAGAGGCTTAAGATAAAACTGCTTTAAGGGTTTTCTGTGACCTAGAAAGGTTAGGGAGAGGAATCAGCATGACTGCACTATTCCAGGACGAAGCCTTCACTAAAGTGATGAGTATGACAGAGCAAGTCTGGAAGCATGCGCTCTGTGAAGCGTTTACATATCTCTCTGGTCTGTCACTCTCTTTCCCTTCGCGTGACGCATCCCATCACATCCCATCTGCTTGAAATGGCACGGTGAACATCTTGCATCCTTTCTCTTTGATTTCATCTACCATCCCCAGTTTGAATGGTTAGAGAAGCAACTTTGGCGCCAAAAGGTTGCCGGTTTGATTCCCTGGACCAGCAGGAATAGCTAAAGTGCCCTTGAGCAAGGCACCTAACTCCCAGCTGCTCCCCAGGCTGCTCTGGGTATGTTGTACGTCGGTCTGGATAAAAGTGTCTGCTCAATGCCATTCATGTCATCATACCTACCATCTCATCATACACCCCCTGGTCTCGTATGATGGACATGATCCAAGACAGACAAATCACGGGTTAAAAACCGTTTGACAAACAAAACTTTGATATGGTGGAGTATTCGGTGTTGAAACGTTTGTTTTTTTGAGCTTTACATTGTGAAGGAGTCTCCAGTACCAGAACTTCGTAACCGGTTTAAACGAAGGGAAAGTCATCAGAAAGGAATACTGCACGCTTTCCGGTTTCTCGAGTATCATGACGACAAACTGCTGACAGCATGGCAGTTTATACCATTTAAGGCCAAAAGTTTGCAACGCCTCAGCGAAAGATATATATATTCCATGTCAAGTTTTCAAAACTCGTCTGACTATGCGTTTCTTTTAAACGTGTCCATTAAGGCTTAAGCTGTTCACATCAGGGGTCATTTTTCAAAATGATCAATTAGAGATCTACTCTACTTTACTCAAATACTTACATTCATCATGGCCTTGATACCATGGGAAAATTCATACAGTTTAAAAAAAATAATAATAATAATGGACCTCCCACAAGTCCAATTCATTCTTAATACCAATTTCCAAACAACTGAAGGTACCATGAGCATCTGGGCAAACAACTCCTATGCAGATTTATAGATCTTGGGAGCACATGGATACTGCAGCAGGAAAAACGACGTAGGATCTGGAGGCAACAGGTACCAAAGTATATCCGTCCACCATCGAATCCTACATTGCCATGGTCTGTCACGCCCAAAAAAAAACTGACATTAAAAGGCAAGAGTGAAGCTCGGAGGTGAGGACTAGCTTTCTGGCCAGATGAAGCAACTGTTTGGATGTATGGAGGAAAACATTTGAGGCTTTTAAGCTAAAGAAGATAAACAACGTTGGAGTACCTTCAGGCAGTCGGGCCTGTTTTCACTGAACCTCCAACGCGACCGGCCACAAACCAAGCGTCAAGCTGAGAGTCTACCAAACAGCGATCGCTCGTGTATGCTTCGTCAAGCTGGAGTATGACTGCCATTGACACGGAAAGACTCGATGCAGCTGGATACTGGGATATCAGTGGCAGGACCACAAAACGAACGAGCAGCTATACCTAGAAGTCAATCGAAACATGAAGGTGATCGGCGGGCTTCGGAAACCGTCCGAAAGAGTCAAAACGGAGAGGCTCATGTTGCTGCGACAAAAAGAGAGTCGGCTCTCGAAAATGGTGGTGTTCGTGGAGGCTGAACCTGGCTGGAAGCAGGGTCGGGGGAGAGCCAGAATTTGTTGGATAGATATCGTCAGAAAGGACCTTCAAGACGGAGGCGCAGATTCGATATTCAAGAAGAAGAGGGATGTGGATGGTGGCGGTGGAAGTACTTGCCTCGGACAGACAGCAGTGGATGAGCCTGGTGTGCGGTCTCGATGGAGAGGTCGTTCAAGGACTCCACAAAAGCTAAAGAACACCATTTTGACTATGAAGCATCATAAGGTTGTTGGGGGTCTTCAAACAGGGCCGTGATGCTAAATATTCCTCCAAAATGGCTTAATGGAGTGGCCATCATAAAGCACTGACCTGAATTCCATAGAAAGCTTGTGAGCTGAACTGTGTGAGAGAGAGCAAGGAGGCCTACATACCATACCTGGCTGAGTTCCACCAGTTCTGTCAAAAGGAACAGGGAATGTTTCAAGTGATTCCTGCCTTGGGGTGGAGTTTGCCAAAAGCAGAGGCAGAGTCTCATTTGTACGCGATTTTCTGATTTTTAACACCTCGTCACTAAACCTCTCCTCCTCCACACGTTTTTCTTTCCTCACCCTGACAGATCAGCGTTGATGACCAGGCTGTGGAAACATGTGAAATGTGTGGGCTGAAAAGGTGAGACCTGGGAGTGATCCAGCAGTGACTTCAGGCCTCGTCTCAGGCTCGCTCGGCCATCTGTCTGCCATCTGTGGATGACTGGAATATTACAGGGTTATTTTTCTTTTGATTACAAATACACGTCTGAAAAGCAGTCTTTATGTTCAGCGTTTCATCTCGCCGTTTTATGATGAAAAGGTTTTACAGAACGGAGCAGGATTTATAAAATAGTCTTGCAATGCCGCTCGGCAGGAATGCAGGCACGGTTTTAGATGACGAATAACTCAACCAGTGAGACGTCTTCATTGCACGCTTAAAAAGGCTTCAAATAAAAGCTAAAAATCCGATTGTCTTCAAACTCCTGCTGTGAGAGTTCACTGGCGCTGGCGGCACCTTTTTGAAGTGAGGGCTCCCAGAGAGGCTGAAAGGCGAACGGTCTGACAAGCAAGCTGAAAATCTGCTCTCGACCTCCTTCCTCATCAGAAACCTTCAGCCACAGCGAGCTGCAACACGGCCCAAGTGCATGATGACACGACCAGAGCTTCCTCCAAGCACCAAATTAGCCCAGAGTCAGCGTGTATCTCAGCAAGGATGTGCAAAGAGAGCGAGCATCAGCTCAATCTGGCTTTCTCATCAGGCTCCGACACCACCGAACTCAACTCTCTGAGCACGGTCACTGTAATAACAACAAGAAGCTTACACGTAGCAGCTCCGCCCTTTGTATAACTGAAAATTAAGTCATTAAAGACTTTTGCAAGGTCCTGTAATGCCAACTGTTTGTTTTTAAGATAATTGTGAAAGTTTATGCTATGAATAGATGAGGATGTGAAAAATTTGAACACGGTCAGAAAGAAAGGAAGCCTCTGTGTAAAAATAGAGGGCAGGAAAACTAATTAGTCCATTTTGTGGCTGCCTATTTGAAACGATAAAAGCATGATGACATCTTTGCTAATCTTGCGCCATTGTGCGGTGAAAAGATGCCTTGGAGCAGCTCATTAGCGACGATGCTAGCACACAGCCTTGTAATCAAAGCTCTCTCACCCAGGACCGCTAAATCTAGCCCTTAATCATCGACGTTAATGAGGCTGGAGAATTAAGCAACTCTGTGATTATTTATTGGATATCAAACGTTCTACAGGATGAAATGAAGGCGTTTGTGTTGACAACACTGTGCCATGGTGTTACTGAAGTGGTTTAAAATGAAACCGTTTCAAGCCGGAGTAAAAACGGATTTTACGCTAACTACGGGATTAGTAAATGCGGTCTGAATTCTCGACTCTGATCGATCAGTGGTTTCTCGGTAACGTGACTTTTTTTTTTTTTTTTTCAGTCTTATTAACTTAAAGGCATAAAGAACACCTTGAGTGCGCTGTAAGCTTCGCTGATGAGTGCTTGGTCAGCTTATCCTTCAAACTGGGTTTTTTGTTTTTTCCATCATGAATTGAAAGTGTGATGAATTCATAACCTTGATTTTAGTATCTCATGGCTTCAAGTAACTACTGCACATGATATAAAGAAATTCATTCGGAAGAGGCTGTGCTGGATCAAGTGCTGTTTCCTAAGATGCAAAATGGAAGCCAGTTTGTTTAAGTATAAACTGATTTGCAGTCAGGCAGCACGGTGGTGTAGTGGTTAGCGCTGTCGCCTCACAGCAAGAAGGTCCGGGTTCGAGCCCCGTGGCCGGCG
>JAOBAM010000001.1:4455959-4466107 GCA_025212355.1 Notarius kessleri | reverse complement strand
TGCAAGGCACTGTACATTGTGCGTATATAAAAAAAAAAAAGCCTTTCTAAAGCTATCAGTCTACAGCAGAATATCGTGACCGCCCTTAATGACACTGTGTGAAGAGAAAATGTAAACGTTAAAAAAAAAAAAAATTCAAAGTTACATTTAAATTTCAGCCCAATTGTATAAAATGTCACATGGTAGCTTTGAGATGGTGTCGTGGAACGCAGAGAGAAGTGAACATTCACATGAAGTGTAAGTGCTAACGAGGTGAGATTTAATTAAAAGGTTTTGTCATTAGACTTACCGATCACGAAGATGACCTTTGGTTTCCTGTTCTCAATGGGCAAACCTGACAGAGAAACACAATGTCACAAAGGTCACGTACATGTTTATACTGCATTTAAAGCTCCTTTATTTTTGTTCACGGAGCTCTAGCTAGCCCCGGTAACTTTTTGATGTGATGGTCTTGTTCTCCACGCCGGCTGGATAAAATACCATCAGCCTCGGAGCTGTGTGAAGCACTGAAGGGAGCGAGGAAACTCACTCCGAAGCTGCTAGCTTTAGCTAGCTAGCTAAAATGAACATTCTATTTATTTAGTGTTATGACATCACAGATCATCAGGTTGGTCCCTAAATGCGATGTTCGGATGCAAAAGATTTTTCCGCAAGTAGCCTGCGGTACCGTTTTCTACCACAGAGAGCGACAAATCTCGTCCTGGTTTCTAAAAGTTGAATGCGTAATACTGCTGGCTGGGGTTTTTCATACCGCTACCGTAGTCGACATATAATTTTGTCGAGGCAGTGGCTCAGATGTCCATAAATAACTTGCCGAAATGACTGCTGTGTCAGAGGGACTCTGAGGCAGAATTGCTGATCTGTGCTTTCCGACTGCTCGGAGCACTTCCACTGATTTATTCCTGGAGTGCAATTTCAGTTAATGCTCACGCTGATGTTTGCAGTGAGCCAGGAGTACACAGTGTTCGAATAAAGCACTCACGTTCTGCCGCATGTTCTGCGTATCCCGCCGCCTCTGCCTGCTCCTCCGCCGCCTCCTCTTCGATAGCCTGCGCAAAAAACAAGAAAAAAAAAACCCACCACACCATCAGTGTCGTAGCAGCCACTAAGAGACACTCACGAGTCACAATAACGTCCGAGCTGCGAGCTTAAATCTCTTCCCAGGAGCCATCACATAGGAATTCCGTTGCGTTCAACGGACTCCTGCGGCCCATTCCTGTTCACGTTCACTCAGCGGGAGTGAGAATCGGACACCACAGCCATTTAAACAGCGTGCATGTAACACATTCGTACTCGCCATTGTTTTGCAGATCCTCCGACTGCAGCAAAGCAGTATTATACATGTATATTGTTTAGTACATACCGATAATTGGTAATATAACGCAATGTATCGCAATATTCTAATTATCGCTGTTGCTTTTGTAGTGCAGAGTCTAATCTTTGACTTGAGCCCATGTTTTTGTTTATATGTAGATTTTACTACAATGTAAACTTCTTTTTTTTTTTTTTTTTTTTGAAAATCTAATAACATCGATTACAAGACATCGTAATTTCATCCATCCATCTACCGCTTATCCGGGTCGTGGGGGTAGCAGCCTAAGCAGAGCAGCCCAGACTTCCCTTTCCCTGGCCACCTCCACTAGCTCTTCAGGGGGAATACCAAGGCGTTCCCAGGCCAGCCGAGAGATGTAATCTCTCCAGCTTGTCCTGGGTCTACCCCGGGGTCTTCTCCCGGTGGGACATGCCCAGAAAACCTCCCTTGGGAGGCGTCCAGGGGGCATCCAAACAAGGTGCTTGAACCACCTCAACTGACTCCTTTCGATGTGGAGGAGCAGCGGTTCTACTTAGAGTCTCTCCCAAATGACCAAGCTTCTCACCTTGTCTCTAAGGGAGAGCCCAGCCACCCTGCGGAGAAAACTCATTTCTACCGCTTGTATCCGCGATCTCATTCTTTCGGTCACTACCCATAACTCGTGACCATAGGTGAGAGTGGGAACGTAGATAGACCAGTAAATTGAGAGCTTTGCCTTTTGGCTCAGCACTCTCTTTACCACAACAGACCGGTTTAGCGTCCGCATCACTGCTGACGCTGCCCCGATCCTTCTGTCCAACTTCTGCTCCCCCTTACCCTCACTCGTGAACACTTAAACTCCTCCACTTTAGGTAGCAACTCCCCCGTGACCTGCAGTAGGCACTCCACCTGAGCGCCATGGCCACGGACTTGGAGGTGCTGATCCTCATCCCAGCCCATGCTGTAAGTCACAGATTGATGAAGCCAACAGGACCATATCATCCGCAAAAAGCAGACACGTCATCCTGATGCCACCAAACCAGACACCTTCCGCCCCTTGGCTGCACCTAGAAGTTCTGTCCATAAAAGTTATGAACAGAACCGGTGACCAAGGACAGCCCTGGCGGAGTCCAAAACGTCGTAATTTTTTATTTTTAGCAATTTCTAGCTGCACAGTTTGACATCGTGTGTCAAGTCATGTTGAAGTGCAGAGTCCAAACTTCAAGACAATAAACACCTTGTTTGTTTTATTACAATTCAAATGCGGTAAATGTGTGATCTGCTTTGTCTTGTTTGCAGCGTTGTAGTCGAGTCACTGAACCTCGATTCCCCAGTGTTCAAGTCTAAGTCATTAAAAAAAATTGAGTCAAGGCAGAGAACAAAAAAACTAACTGCACCATTTGACGGTGGCTGTTTTAGCGCCATGTTTGTTCCTGAACATGACGTATGAATGTGCTTCTCTTCGTCAGGGAGTGTGAAGTATTCTGTCAGAGATGGTTGGAAGACGTGCAGACACCGTGTTTATTAATACAAGTGAAGACAGACAATCCAGAACGGCAGGCAAAATCGTAAAACGGGCAATAAGTTGAGCGAGGCACAATCAAAGACGAGAAACAGGAAATAAGGCTCGGTAATGGGTCAGCAACGCAACTCAATACTTCGCAAAGTGAGTGTGTTTTCAGTTATATTGGCACACTGACTGCGCGAAATTAGTACAAAAATGAATGTCGATATAAATATCTTATGTCAAATTATTACGGCATGTTACGAAAAAAAAAAAAAGAAAAAATCCGAGTCCTCGTCTCCAATTTACGAGTCCGAATGCAGTTAATGTACAAGTCCAAGTCAAGTTACGAGTCCTTAAAATTAGGGCAAGAGTCTGACTCGAGTACTACAAGCCTGCTTGTTTGGCCAAAAGAAAAAATAAGCATCGTTTACATTTCAAAGTGGCGGGTTTGTGTTAGTTTTTGCGCAGAATAATAATAATCATGATTACTATTAGAGCTTGCGATAAGATGATGTAAATTTTGTGTCGACTTATTTTTCGCTTCTCGATCACTGAAGCAATCTTAAGTCTAAACTTTCACTTGTTTGTATTTATAAAGAAGTTTTTTTTAACTATATCAAACCAAGCTTGTTTACAAGTTTTATTAATTTTTAAAAATGGAAAAAACAAAGAAAAAAGTAATATTTCAAGTGCAGAGTCACACGCACAGCAAGCTAGAAGCAAAGATGTACGATTGAGTGCAAAAGTTTGTACCCCCACCCACAACTATGCTTTTTCGGATGGATGAAAAGAGCATTTTGGGAATTATCTAGAATAATATAAATGTACAAATGTTATAATGAAGGGACAGTTTTGTTGTAAGGGTGTGCAAACTTTTGCACTCCATTGTGTAATGCCACTTTCAGGAATCCCAGACGATTGTGGTCATGGCTCCTTTTTATACACGTATAGAAAATGGTGGGTTTTTTTTTTTTTTTTCTCTCCTCCCCCCCCAGAATAAGAGTGAAATTTCATGATTGTAGGCTGTTGTGAATGATCCCAGGTTAGAGAAAAACGGATTTGGAAATGATTACGTGGGTGTTTCAGGACATGGCTGATGATTCGGAGCCGGTGATGTGGGCGGTCCAGAAGGGATGATGACTTGCTGCTAAGAAGGCACATGTATCTGCACATGCTTATACAGTCCTACGCCTCAAAGCTATAATATTCACTAGATAGAAGCACCAGTTCAGCAAGTGCACTTCAACTGGAAGCACTGGATTGCAATTTGGTACACAACTGGTACGAGAACAGACAAATGGTGAATAAAGCCCTCATACAGACTCGAGATCCCATTTTTCTCTATTCTCGCTGAATTATGAATCCCAGCCGAGCTCCGGCTCATTAGCAAGGCTAACCTGTTACGGAGGAGTGTAGCGCTTCCTGTACTTGTGGAGGAGAACGTGGGCGGCACAGGAAGTGTTCAGTCCTGTGTGTTCAAGCACTAGTCTTACAAAACCATTCTCTTCTGTCTTTGAAGCATGTGGAAAATATCTCAAATTATAATTCAGGAACAATAATGGGGTAGAACACACATCCTCAAAGAAGTTTAAACATGAAATCAAAATGGAGGAGTTTGAGGACTCCCAATGAAGGGATGGGGTGGACTTGGTAGTCCACATTGATGGAATTGTTTAGAGTTACGGTTGTTTAAAGTGTAAAAGTCACTTTCATCTGTGCAGGCCTTCTGTGCCCAGGCTTTACGGGACCAGCACTGGAGCCAGACCTCCTGTGATATGGAGTCGCTCTCAGATGAGTCCTGCATTTTCTGCTTCTTGCTGGGTTTTGGGTCACTGAAATGAATTGTTCTCTTAGCTTTAGATCTGCTTTACTCAGCCTCAAGTTTTTTCATGGGTGTGTCTGTAAGGGCAGTGGTTTCTGTTCTTTTCCTCCCCTTTGTGGTCTGCTTTCTTGGTACAGCTTTTGATGTGGATGGATGGATGGACGGACCCAGGTGAAAAGGTCGTATTCATAGAGGATGATGGCTCAGGTACCACACATGGAGTGACGAGGGAGGAATTGGTGTGGAGGAAGCCACTGTTGCCAGAATGGGTGTTGGAGATGTAGTACATGCAACTGCATTCAAAGACAAAACCCCTGGTGTTACTGCGAAAAGGGATGGTGCAAAGCTGCGGTCACTGAAAATATCTACCAGTGGATGCGAACCCTGCCGGAATATTTGATGGTGTTGCAGCCAGGGGAAGGGCGCTCTTCACAATGCTTGGCAGGTTATTTAATGGTTATTGTGACTCCTGGATTAGCTTTGTGTGGGGGGGAAATGAGAGAAGGATGATCCCATAGTTCCTGCAAAAATCAGTCACCCTCCACAAAAGTCTTTCTGGGAAGGATGATTGACCCAAATTAGCAGCACCTTTGACTCCAGTAAGGACTTGGTGCAAGTCTGCAAGTGCTTGAAGACGACCAAAAAGTCTTCCTCTTGCATCCACCCAGACCCATTTGCTGTTTCAATATAGCCAGGAGGGCCATCGTTGGCAAAAAAAAAAAAAGGCTGGAACATGTGAAGTGGTGGGATGGAATCCCCCAAGGCACATGCGAGTGTGATGAGAGGAGGCTGTTTTAAATGGTGGTTAGCAGAGAGTACCCCTGGGCAGTGTAGTGGTTAGCACAACAAGAAGGTTCTGGGTTTGAGCCCAGCGGCTGACGGGCCTTTCTGTGTGGAGTTTGCATGTTCTTCCCATGTTTGTGTGGGTTTCCCACACAGAGTCCAAAGACATGCAGTTAGGCTAACATGGGGCAACCTTAGGCTGAAGTGCCCTTGAGCAAGGCACCTAATCCCCAACTGCTCCCCGCGTGCTGTAGCATAGCTGCCCACTGCTCTGGGTATGCGTGTTCACTGCTTCAGATGGGTTAAATGCAGAGGACAAACTTCACTGTGCTCAAGTGTGCATGTGACAAAGGATTCTTCTTCTGTTCTGCAGACATCATGGCTCCCACTTGTTTGGAGGGGATTTGAAGCCTTTGTTCATCACGTACTATTAGAGCACAGTGAAATTCTCTGTATTTAACCCATCTGGGAATAAAGTATATAATTGTACCTTTTTAAGGGTACAATCACTTGTCACTGGATCACCTTGAGGTCCAATAATGAGCCCTAAGGGGTACATTAGTGTAGACTGTACCTTGGGGGACAGAAATAGACTCCTTCTGTACCCGTTTCTAACAGTGTAAGCACACACACCCAGAACCGTTGGCAGCTGTGCTGCATCCAGGGAGCATTTGGGGTTGGGTGCCTTGCTTCAAAGGCACTTCAGCCATTCCTGCTGTTCCAGGGAATCAAACCAAGGCCCTAAAGCTGCTTCTCTAACCTTTAGGTCATGGCTTCCCCCATTTGACTCCAAAACCTGGCTGCAGTTCTTTCAGGATTTGACAGTTGTGATTTCCGGTCTCATCCAGCTTGTCAAAAAACCTGGTTGAGATTTCATTTCATTGAAGTTTGTTTCCCGTGAGAGGCTTGTATGGAAAGGATAGGAAAGGGTAAAGTGCCTTTTACACAAAAAAAAAAAAAACATCTCCAGCCATCCCTTTCTCTGGCCAGGTTTCAGGATGGTTGCAGTGGGAGGCCTGTGCTATGTCCTAAGCAAACTTCCCAACCGAAAAAGAATCAATTTTTGTGAGTAATTCTACATGTACCCTACCAGAGCTTAATTTGTTCCTCTTTTGGGAACAACCCGTAGAACAAATCAGCTACCTGCATGATTGATTTCCTGTTCTGTGGAGAAGACCCTCTTGGGGGTTCAGTACCCGACTCTGGGAAGCGAATCTGGATCCCTGACACTCCAACCTCTGCCTCTTCTTGTGAAAACGGTACAGAGTCAAACGGCATACGATTTGGCCACTTCCCTGCCTTTCAAACGTGGCTCCTTTTTTGTAAGCGAGAAGACAAGCTAACTGAGCATGTGCAGAGTGAGTGTAATCACTCTCGCTTGTTGCTGATTGGAGGACTTAAAGGAAGGATGGTGCCAGCGTCTTTGATACAGTGAAGTTTTCTGCGAGATGTTTAACGTTTATGGAAGGAGTCTCCTGTGTCAACACTTTGGAACGGTCAGAGGTAAAGCTGTAACAACAAAGCCCTGCCCAACTGAGCATGCAGTTCCACTTCGAAAGACAATACGTTGGAAGCAGAAAACGGACTGGAGAGATGATTTTGTCTGTTCAGATCGTGCCGTTAATAGAAGTGTTTGTTCTCACCGCTGAACTGAGCGGAGGTTGTTGAGAAAATCTCGAGAGTGGTGTGAACAGGGTGTGGGCAGCACCAACACGCTGAGCACTGTGGGTTCTCGCTTAATACCACTCTCTGGACCCACACACTCGCACATACTGAGATCTGCATCATCTGTTGCCTGTGTTTTAACTTCCGTTATCCAGCAAGTGGCTCTTTGCCCACATCTCGACTCTTAAAGTAGATACAATTGTACATTTTGGTGCAAAAGTTTGTACAGCCTGGGAAAATGACAAGAGAGACTAAAAGGTCTTTGTGTTACGCTTTCATCTGTTCCTTTATGACAAATACCATATGTTAAGACAGGAATAAGAACCCAATGTCTTGTGCTGTTCGAGGAAAATAATCAGCAAAGTTCCTGATTGATTATTTTCCACCACCAGCTATAAACAAAATTACCTCAACCAGCCTTTCCGTTTCTTTCTTTTGTCCTGACGATGTTGGACAACTCAAACTTCTGAAACTGGAGACTTCTTATTCCCGCTTGTACCACAACTTTCATTTATTATAGAATGTGTTCAAGGTGTACTTTATAGTTACGCTTATCGTTGCAGAATGTCCAAGCTAAGTTATAAAAGTACAATCGATAGTCTGTGGGCTTGAAAAAACCCCATTAGTGTTTGATTTCCTGACATTTACCACTGCCCTCCACCGTTCTTGATCTTGTGCGGTCTCCATCATCTGGTGGAGGATCGTGTCTGTCCCTTCTGGGATGTCATCAATCCATGCCTGTCTACGCCGCCCCTTTTTGTTGCTTCTGTCAATTATATCAAGTATGCTCATCTTCAAAAACCAGTCGTCCTTCATTCTACAGCCAAACTTTCCTCCTCTTGATGGTAGTCATCTTCCAGGTGCACACACTGCCTGACCTCTTCATTAGTCACGTAATGGAACCACTTCATATCAAGTAACCTTCTCTAACACTTCATCTCGAGTGCTTTTCAGTCTTTCTTGAATGTCCAAGTTTCGGAGGCATACATCAACACGCTGCAGCAGTTGTAGCTTTGCCCATAGACTCGAGTCACCAGCATTCCACAACGTGTTGAATCCAGCCAACGCACCAAATGCCTTCCCAATCCTCCGGCAAATTTCCTTGCTCCAGTCACCGTCCCGTGTGATTAGGCTACCAAGAGCATTGGGCAGCCACACTAGAGTGCCCGGCAAGCAGTCAGGGGTGAAGTACCTTGCTCAAGGGCACTTCGGCCCAAGGCCGCGGAGCACCCGGCGGAAACCCATGCAGACACGGGGAGAACATGTGAGGCGACCGTGCTAACCACGACACCACTGTGCCACCCATAAAGTCCAGTGTCCTGCTGCCCCATCACCAGCATTTTTGTCGTCTTTAAGTTGATCAAGTGCTGATGCCGTCCATGGCTTGTTCCACCAGCGCTTCCAGTTTGGATGTCAGGATCATCCGCATACTTCAGGTTGTTCACTTGGACACACCATCCATCACACGCTCCAGATGGATCGTAAACCCATCAGGCGAGGTTGAAACCAATCTCCGCACTCCTTACCGACCCCCGCTGTCGCTATTGCGTTTTGATACACTGCCTGCAAAACTCATCAGCTTTTCGTTTACTCCAAACGACTTCAGCGTTGCCCACAGCACATTATGGTTCACAGTATCGAAATCCCCAAAGCAGGTGTCGACATCACGGTCCTTCCTCTACATCTTTCCTGCCATGAACCTCAATGCCAGGATTTGCAGCACTCTTCCTGAAACCAGCTTGTTCTGGGATTATATTTATATAATCCCGTCAAATTAAATAACTTCCCAGCCTCAGCATGGCCTGGTATTTTGAGATATTGCATACATCACAATGACAATTTCAGAGGGAACTAAATTTCACCGATTTGATGAAATCGAAAGGCCGTCTCGCTTTAACCTGCGTAATTTGTGGTGATGAAGGAATGTCCGTGAAACCTAGTACTTGCGTCTGGTCACAAGCACACGCAAACTTCTGCAATCGATTTGTAGCAGAACGTTACGACAGGTGCTGTGTCAAAGTGGTCCGTTGGAGGGTCAAGATCATGACCGTGATGAATAAAAAGCGTCCACGTGTTAAACCAGGTCATCCTTCTGGATTCAACGAGCCTCGTTCACAGCCAGTTTAACAGGCTTCAGTCGCTGAATGAAGAAGAAGAGCCGGAGCACTCGGCTGTGTACTAATGACCGCTTAAGTGGTCTATACACCATTTATAACTGATGGCGCTGAGCTGCTACTAAATCATTAGTCTTCACATTAGCATAAAACACCGAGAGAATGACCAAGCTAGGAAATGGTGTGAAAAGGACTCGGGGTACCTGCTCGTCAAATCTGGATGGAACGTCGGCAAGGCTGGTGCTGTCAGCAAGCACACTCAGGTCAAGCTCACTCGGGCCTGCGGACAAAAAACAACAATATAAATAAATAAAACCACGACATTTTCAGTTGTTTCAGTGTTCTACACTGCAGCTCTTTTGACTTCTCGATTCTGATTGTCGATATGCGATATCCCTCCAGGTTAAAACGAATACTTGGTTTGGGGTAATCTGAACCCTGCTACACTCCGGGCATCGACGAGCAAAACACTCCGTCTTTGTTCAGGCCGAGAGCTTATGAAAAAAACATCCTGTTCTTTTTCTCGTGTGCATTTGGAAACAATTGTCTTTTTAAGTTTGTTTGACAAACTGCAAGAGCAAATCCGGATCTGCACTTTGGTTTGTGCCTTTCATCCTGGTGCAGGAGTCGTGCGTGATGCTCGTTTCAAACACGGACTCGTTCCCTTCCTGTGGCTTCAAAGGTTAGGTGCCATGGAGACCAACAGGATTTTATTATATGTATAAAAATTTCACACACACAGTACTGTGCAAAAGTCTTAGGCCCCTTATTTTTGTTTTTTCCTTCATCCAAGCTTTATAATTTTCTATTTTATGACTTCTACATCGGCGGCACGGTGGTGTAGTGGTTAGCGCTGTCGCCCCACAGCAAGAAGGTCCGGGTTCGAGCGCTGTGGCCGGCGAGGGCCTTTCTGTGCGGAGTTTGCATGTTCTCCCCGTGTCCGCGTGGGTTTCCTCCGGGTGCTCC
>JAOBAM010000001.1:3397762-3408322 GCA_025212355.1 Notarius kessleri | reverse complement strand
AGGGAGAAAACCACCGGAAAAGGTTTTAAACAAACACAAGTCGGCAGATGACCATAAAATACTCGATAGTTACGATAGAATAATTTTATGTATCTCAGACAGAATTTTCAAAGATATCTCGCACAGCCCTAGTCTGAATCTTCGCTATATATATATTTTATTTTCAACTACTAGTGACAGGAATTACCCGCCAAATGACTAAGTCGCCTCGGACGACCGCGAATTTCGAGCCTTGGATATGCAATGATTGATTTTTTCTAAATTTACGTTCGCTGACTTGTATTTCATTGCAGACCTGCGACACGTTCCATAAAAAGATGCGACGAGGTTAAATAATCTGTAATCGTGGTTTGGTACAAAATCCGTATCCGGGAAAGGCCTCGTCTTTGAGGAGCAAAGAAGGGCCGAGGATCTCCGGTTTGTCAAGAAATACTGTACGTGAGAAAATGACTTGAGGAATTTGTGCATAAAGGGCAAGGGCACAAGCCTAATCTGACCCCCCCCCGATCTTTCATTGCATCGAGAACAGTTGTTCATGTCCAGCTAGAGCTGATAGAACCACACGGACTAGAGTTAGGTTTATAAACACCGGTTACAACTTTACTGTGCAAGAAAGAAGCCTTGTGTTAACTGTCGACAAGCGCCGTCGACTTCTCTGGGCTCGGGATGGGCCGTCGCACAGTGCAAACGTGTATTGTGGTCGTACGTTGAGATTTTGGAGCAACGTGAAACCCCGTTCTGCTCATGTTGCGTACAAAGGCACGGCTGTACCTTCTTTCCCCAATTTGAGAATGTGTGGAGAAGTTTTCGTTTCAAAATTCTCCAGTGACGACCCCCGTACTGCTGCACGCCTTCCGACCTGTTTGCAGGAAGAATGGGACGAAAGAACGCCTGAAATGTCTCCAGTCTGTAAATGTGTTGGAAGCGGTACACGCTTTACTGTCCCGACTTTTTTTGATGTTGTTTATGAAGTCCACGAATTCGCTCTTAGATGCAGCATGGAAGCCAATCAGAATCAAGGTTTTTTTTTTCTTTTTTCCCTGTTGAGGCTCAGAAGCAGCTCTTTTTTTTTTTTTTTTTTTTAAAGACGTGTTTTTACAGGTAGAGTCCTAAATCTGATGATGTCGAACTGGTGTGTGCTTTCCCTGCACTGCAGAGGCCACAGTACAGACTGTGTTTTGCTCTCTGTGTGTTTGCGCCGCGGAGTTTTAACGGTTTGATGAGCGCCGAGGTCTCTGTCCTGGCATGACGAGCCGCGCCGTGTTGAAATTGGAAACGGCTTTGTGTGTTTGAGCTGGATCCGTGCCACACTGCTCCGCTCCGCTCCATTTTGTCGGCTCAAAAAAATAAAAAAACCACCCAAACTGTGTAGATAAACTGGTTACTTAATGCAAAATCCTGGTTTCTGATTGGCTGACAGGTGTATAGTGTCGCGCATTGAGCTAGCTAGGCTCTGTTTAGCTACTGCTCCGATACGTTAATTCGTATTTTTACTTTTCCATCATGGCAGCGAAACAGGCTTAATACGCTCGTTCTAATACGTTGTCATTTCCATGGTAACAAATTACGGAGGAAATTGCAGTGCAGATGCTGGAAAAAAAAACAACAACGGGAGATGTTTAACATTTAGACTACGCATTATATTACAGGTACAGTTCAAGGAGGAGGATGATGTAGCCTTCATGTCAGACGGTTGAACAGTATCGATGATTAAGGCTTGGCAACTAATAAAACGAGCTAACGGTGATCCTGCAAGTCCCGAGGCGACCTGAGAGGAGAGTACGGACACGTTTAGCTTCACGTTACGGGGCGGGAGGAGGAAATGTTGAAGGATGTTCTGTTTGAGCGGCTTTATGAACAAATCAAACAGATTAGCGACACAAGAGGGGAGAACAGAAATGAGCTTTTTCCAAATCACCAATCGCACTCGGTGTGTAAACAGGTGTTCAAACAAGATGGAGAGAAAAAAAAAAAAAAAGGAAGAGGAGTAAGCTGTAATGTGCTCAGCAGAATAAACTCGTACCAATGCAGTTCCAACCGGGAAGCATGCAAATGTCTTGAAATAACAAATCGGTAATCTCTGCAGCCGTGTTTTAAATCGCACGCTGGTGTACCGTTCCAGCTCGAGTGTGAGCGGAGATACAAACGTTGTTTGCAGAACAGATTAATTGTGCACACTTTCTGCACAAACCTGTCCCGTCATGAACTTTGGGCCGTCGATTTGGGACGCAGCCGATGACTGACTGTTCCGTTGAGTTTCTTTAGAAAGTACAGTAGAAGAGGAACGCGCACAGAAACACCTGCGACAGCTTTTTACATGTTCGCTTCACTCTGATGAAGCCTGTGTTTGGGAAATGAGATTTGAGTGGACGGAATGATAAATGGATCGGCGGTACGACTGACCGGACGGGTGGATGGTGGCATTGCACTGCAATACAATGATGTCTCAGCAAGTGAAAATATCTTGAATATGGTTGAAACGATCTCGCGTTTCCTATCAGAAGAATACAAGACACCAATTCTGAGATGATCAAACCGAATTCTAGATTGCAACCAACTTATTCCAAGGTTTATTTTATTTTATTGAGCTTTGCCTTGATAACATAATTGAAAATAATATGTACAAGAAAACAAAATGATAAGTACGATTATATGTAGGCAGGGTCACCACAACAGTTTACACCGATTACTGAAACAAAAGAAGATGGATGGATGGATAGATAGATACGCGAATACATTAAAATGCAATAATAGAAAAAGTCTGGACATTAAAAACAGGTAATGGGGCTGGGAAGGATGCGTGACTTGTTGCGTTTTCTCCTCAAATTTAGTTTTTAATTTATTGCAGTGTGATAAATGGGTGGACTGCAGGATTGGTAAATGGTGGCATTGATAAATGGGTAGACTAGGATTGATTGGAGAATTGGTTGATGGTGGTATTGGTAGATGGTAGGCTGATAAATGGGTTGACTGTAGGATTGATGGGAGGATGGGTAGACTAGGATTGATGAGAGAATTGGTTGGTGGTGGTATTGACAAATTGGTGGATGGTAGGCTGATGAATGGGTCGACTGTAGGATTGATGGGAGAATTGGTCGGTGGTATTGACAAATTGGTAGACTGATGAATGGGTCGACTGTAGGACTGATGGGAGAATTGGTTGATGGTGGAATTGACAAATTGGTGGATGGTAGGCTGATGAATGGGTCGACTGTAGGATTGATGGGAGAATTGGTTGATGATGGAATTGACAAATTGGTAGACGGTAGGCTGATGAATGGGTCGACTGTAGGATTGATGGGAGAATTGGTTGATGGTGGAATTGACAAATTGGTAGACGGTAGGCTGATGAATGGGTCGACTGTCGGATTGATGAGAGAATTGGTTGGTGGTATTGACAAATTGGTGGACGGTAGGCTGATGAATGGGTCGACTGTCGGATTGATGGGAGAATTGGTAGATGGTAGGCTGATAAATGGGTCGACTGTCAGATTGATGAGAGAATTGGTTGGTGGTATTGACAAATTGGTGGATGGTAGGCTGATGAATGGGTCGACTGTCAGATTGATGAGAGAATTGGTTGGTGGTATTGATAAATTGGTGGATGGTAGGCTGATGAATGGGTCGACTGTAGGATTGATGGGAGAATTGGTTGGTGGTGGTATTGACAGATTGGTAGATGGTAGGCTGATAAATGCATAGGTGGACAGTATCATGGTGATGACCTTGAGCTCATTTTGTGTTGCCATGACAATACATAATCTCATGTGACCCAGCTGTAATGTTCTGCACGCTCTGATGTTCCTCTGCTGTAATGGAGGGTTAGATATGTTGAGAGCAAGCGGTCAAAGGTCAAATCTTGTTCATTTCTCTCTCCCTACAGGATCCTGAGATTGGGAATGCGTCTACGGGTGGTGTCGTGCAGGCTGTGGTTGAAATCGTCCTCATGATGTATCCAACACTGTCTGTTTCATGATGAGTGCATGCTGCGTGTGTGTTTTTGACCTTAACTGTGCTGTAGTTACCTGATGGTCTCCTCCGTTGTGGGATTTTACAGCCTTCGCATCTTTCAGGGACTCACACCCACGAAGGACGATACCACCATGACCACAGTAAGTGCGGTGCGATGATGCAAAGCTACTTTTCTACTACACGCCACAACAGGGTTTTCAGCAAATTTCATTTATTAAAGAAAATCATACATTTTATAGTCCATGAAGCAGCAAATTCAGTGTGTTTGACTCGTTATTCCAGATCATCGGTTGCTGTGTGTCCATCCTGGTCTTGAGCTCTGCACTCCCGGTCATGTCCCGTACTCTGGGTAAGAGGCGTGCGTGTGAGAGAGAGAGAGATTCGGCCTTCCCTTACACACCAGTGTTTATTAACATGTCCCATTTTCTCTCTCTGTTAGGAATAACGAGGTTCGACTTGTTGGGGGATTTCGGTCGGTTTAACTGGTTGGGGAATTTCTACATTGTGGTCTCGTATAACCTGCTGTTTGCTGTGGTGACCACGCTGTGCTTAATCACCAAGTTCACCTCCGCTGTCCGAGAGGAGCTGCTCAAGGCACTTGGTAACACACCTACAACCATCATGTTTTAGTGTTAAGTCGATGTCTAAGTGATAGAAGGGCCAAAGCATGATGACTGGGTCATGACCCTTGCCCCAGAGATGAGCTACTGGAGCAATAGTGCTGTAATGGCCACCACTCCAAGCACCTACACTGGGGCAGACCTGGTGCATCACTTACCTGAGCTCAAGGTGTTGACTTGACCTCCAAGGTCCGTAGAGGCTCCACCTCGCTAACATTTTGGTGCTGGATCCCCCAGCACACCTTCAGAAAGCTTGTGGAGTCCATGTCTTGATGAGTCAGAGCTGTTTTGGTGACACAATATCATACAGATGCTTTTAAATGTTCTTGCTTATAGATACACTATCCCACACACGTCTTTTGGCTCCGTTTTCAGGTCTGGATAAACTGAATCTGTCCACCAGTCCGACGGAACCAGAGCCAAATAAACTCGCAGCTAACGGTCACCAGAAGACGCTCTGAGCCCCAAACAGCAGGACGTTTACAGTGCAGACTTTCATCAAGGTCCTACCTTCACGTTTCCTTTCGTCTACGCACGTTTTAATGTTTTAAATTCTATGAATTTTTTTCCCCTTCATGCTGTGAATAAGCAGACTCGGGTAAACGTGAAGACCATCATCATGTAAATGTTGTTGTATATATTTGTATATTATTTTTTTTGCGATCTTTCAGTTCATGTCCAGAACCTCACCTCTGATGCCTTATGAAACAGGGGAGTATTTTACAGGCGCTTTAATAGTCATCCCACACGGCGCGTGTGTAAGAGGCATGTGCCCCGCTAGTCATATTTTACTGCTTGATTCAACAGAACGCTTATGTGGGACGGCTGCGTCTGCAAGCACCTTTTTATAGACAAATTCACTGTGACCCCTCATGTGACGGCAGGAAAAAAAAGACGCCAGTTTACGATGCTAATGAGGACATATCTCGCATGAGGGACATTGAATTTACAACCTGTGAAAAGGTCATTTATTAAATAAAGCTGACGACTTTTTTTTTTTTAATCTTGCTTTCTGTCGTCAACCTCTGGACCATGAATAAATGCACGCATCATAAATGACTGATGGAAGGTTTGTATGTTATACTGTGAAAACAGCAATTCATTCTTCTATTCCATTACAAGCAGCCAGTTTTCTTCTTTGGTGTCTCGTATTCAGTTCAGAATAAACATGTTCTCTCTCAACGCAAAGCTGTGTGATTTTGTTCTGTTGCTTTTTGGCAAAATTTGCAGAGTCAGTGGTGGATGGGACTTCGGAGATCTATGGACACTAGCAACAATGTAATATGCGGTGTAAATTAAACTTGGTTGGTCAAAGATAATCCTACTTTCGCAACATTATACATAACGTAAAGTTTTTCAGCTTGTATGCTAACGTTAGCTAGGATGTCGGCCATCTCTGCTGCATCTGTACTGATATCTGATGTTGTCACAAGATGAGGAATGAAAACGAACATTAAATGCTACTACTTCGGCGGATCATTTAACATGGACGGATGTAGCTAGAGTCAGCCTTTACAAACGTTTATGGGAACAAAAAGGAGCCCTGACCCAGCCAATAATACTTGGTCAATTCTTTTCCAGAATGAGGGAGCTTAAAGAGGAAGACGCTGGTTATGTAGCAAATTGAGGTCAAGGCTGAAGTGAAGGGAGTTCAGCACAGCTTCCTGCTGTCACGGTTTTTTCATAAGATAGACAAAGCCGGGTATTCAAAATGCAGCCTTTGCAATACCTGTAGCTATGTTGCAGGTATGGATTCAGTGACGTTTTGATGTTATGCCTCATGGGAGACTGAAGCGAGTTTTTGTAGCTTTACCTACTTATTTATTCAACGGAAGCTAATGTGAATTGTTTATTGGACGTGGATCAGAGGTTCGCCTTGAAAGCTGCGAATAGTTCGATTAATATGTTCCTGCCAATTTCCATTAAAGGTTACGAAGAAGAAAAACATTTGACCCCATTTTGGACCATGTGATCCTGAGGGAGAATAGTACGATGGTTTTCTAAAAATTAAGCCGTTTTTTCAATTTGTAACATCTCAAGAACAGAAAAATATCAATTCTGTTTAAAGCGTGCGAGCAGTTTGGATTGAATTTCTCTGATAATGCTTATTACTGCACAGGGGTAGGGTTCCCAAGAGCATCTTAACGATGATCTTTGTGTTACGATGCCTTTGGGAAGCTTGGCACTTGGCCGTTATCACCGTTCACATCCAGTACAACGGACTTGATCGGACCTGGTGGCGAATCGCTTCTTAAAACTCTGCTTCAATCCAAGACTGGACTTTATACAGGTTTAAGTCTGTCCCTTTCTTGAATGTCCCCGTGCTAAACAGCTAACGCTCAGCGTCATACCTTATACGGTTATGGGCGAAGTCGTAGACAGGCGCAAAGACGTAGTGACGGCGACAGAGTGGGCAGGTGGCGCCGCCCTCCTGGCAGAAGGACTCGGACACTCTCAGGCAGGACTGATGGAACAGATGGGAGCAGGAAAGCAGGACAAGTGGAGTGGACGAGTGTGCGCTTCGCAGAGAAGTCAGACAGATCGGGCAGTCACGAGTGTCCCGCTGGAGCGCCTGTGACAAAAGCACGAGGTCAAAAAATGTTTAAAAAATTACTACTAAAGCATATGAAAGAAAGAAACAGTGGGGTGCTTGAAAGTTTGTAAACCCTTTTGTATTTTTGCATAAAGAGACCAAAAGTATGTGCACCTCCTAGGATGAGCAGTGAAGTGAGCGTTTGCCCCGTTTTATTTATGTTGCTGATGCTCATCAGGCCTGAAAGAAAGGAATGCAAAAGGTTCACATGCTTTTGCTACTCCCTGATGTTTGGACACGCCTTCTAATTCAGTGTCACTTCTTGATGGGTGTGGAATAGGGCTATTTACCGTTTCTCAAACGCATTAAAGCTCGTAGGCAACTGTTTAATTTTCTTCTGGTCCCAGGAAGTATTGCTAAGTAATAATTAAAATAACTTTGCGTGGATCGTGGTGAATTTCTGCTCGGCTATTTTTATGACCACTCGGCGCGTGAAGTCATTGAAGCCAAACAAACTGCTTGAGTTGAGTCCACTTCCGTTTACTTACTTTGCTGTTCGGCTTGAGTGCAGACGTGCGTTTGGGAATTTCCAAAGAAACACCCCCCCCCCCATGCCTTATTGCTGTGCAGTGACCTGTAACAACGGGACCGGGTCAGGAAGTAGTTTTTAGCTTTTTCCGGAAGAGGAGACGAGGCGGAGTGAGTGGATTGTGCACGTGAAACAATCAGTCAAAGAAGAAACGGAGCAGCAACGCTCAAGCAAAAAGGAGAAGATTGGAGGTCAACATTTTTACTTTTGCTTACAATTGACAAGTCAAGAATCCTGAGGGATCCTGTACAATCATTGTGGAAATGAGACAAAGGGATATTTCCTCGCTTAGAGTCGGCTATAAATAAACGCCGCGGATGGCAGGCTAATGTGGCCTACCGGCGCACTGTCCAGTCATCGTTCCCTATATCCACTAGGGAGGGCGGTTTAATTATTCTTCAAAAGGGCTCTTATCTAAATATTAAGACGAAAGTAGGAATTTATCATAACTACCAGGATAAATCGTTTGGGCGCGAGTCTTGAGGTCCGGGGTCGCCGCGATCAGAGTCGTCCGATTCAGAGGGCGCACGGTCAAACCAGTGAGCCGCTTTCAGACATTTTACACGACCAAAGCCCGTACACGTGTGCTCGGTTCGCAGGTAAACACAGAGCTGCTCCCGGTCCGTTTGGCTTAAATGACGTTACGACGATGGCCCCCTGGCGGTGAAAGTGTGCATAAGTGAGACGTAAACCTTCGGAAATTGGGCAAAACAGTAGATTTTAACCGTTTTATTCAATTTTAGGGCGCAAATTAGACACCAGGAAGATTGAATTCGCTTTTTGGGGTCGTTCTTCTAGAAAATAAAGTTGATATTCTACGTTTCACCTCCGACCCTTGCCATGACCTTTTGACGGGACATGCCTGTTAATTGAAAAGCGTTCCAGGTGACTACCTCATGAAGCTAGTTAAAATAAATCTAAACTATCAAACATACGGTAGTTCTGAGGTCTTCAGTGTGTTCTACAATATAGAAGAACCTCCGAATGAGTAGGGGCGTACAAACTTGACAAAAATCGATACCCGTTTTGAGCTCAGAAGGAGCGTTTTGTGAATCTGACCGACGCAGCGATGAGGAAAGTTACAGCGGGTTGACAAGCAGGACGTCGTACGAATGGAAAGCTTGACATTTTTGATTGACTTCAGTAAGCAAATAAAGCAGGGCTTTCTTTTGATACGCTGTGAAATGTAAACTTCCTGCTTTCATTTTCTTTGAAACCAGCGGCTAATAAACGACAAAGGCAGCGACAAATCTGCTGTTGCTTTAATTTCCTGGCATGTGGGTGTATTGTGTGCGTGCGGTTAGTCCTGTGTTGTGTTCTGAACACTGTGCACAATGCGAGCTGATTTATGAGCGAGTCGAGCTCCTTTCAGGCTGCGCTGGGACATCTGCAGCACGGAGACAGGTGAGGACATGCCGTGGACCGACGGGGACCAGAGGGATTAGGGCTATTGAGGAGCGGCGCTTTGATTGCGCTCGAGTTGTGAATTTATGTTCGGATGTGTGAAGGATAAAAATGCAGACGAGATGGGAGCTAGCTTCGATGTGAAGGTAAACAGGGGAGGGGGGTTAAACTCAAACGGATGCAAGGCAGCCATTTTGTGAGGATTTGGACTAACCAATCAGGATGTTACACATGATGTCCTTTCTAAACATCTTAATTTATTTCCTGCTCCACCACTTTGAAATTAAAACCTTTGCATTTATTACCCATAAATGATAAAGCAGGCCGTGTCATGCTATTTAGGAAAAAAAATCAATCAACAACGAGGCAGGGAGATAAAAAGTGGAGTTACGTGCCATATCTGATGTCCCCCCAACGAGACAGTCAATGATGGTGGAGCCCACTCTGGCCCTGTCTAGTCCACAAGGAATACCGACCTATTTGCCAGAAAGAATCCAAAACGGCGAGGAATTGACCGAGAAAAAACGATTTTTGGCTTAATTAGTTCATAACTTCATTATGAATTGTAACTCAAATCTGGGTAGAAAAGTTATATGCACCCGAGGTACCCCTACCTTCAGGCCAGAATCAATCAAAATCGGCGAAGAAGCCGCTAGTTAGGGCTTAATTACGCCTATGCAAATTTGGGTAGAAGCTACAGTGGACAAAGTCTACACACCCTGTTAAAATGATCGGTTTTCCCCACTGTTCACGTGACCTATAACTTGTACAATAAGCCGGTTGCGCAAGTGTGCACACCCTTTAATACTTTGTTGAAGCACCTTTTGGCATCGGAGTCTGTCAGCCTGCCCCGTCTAGACTTTGCCCACTCTTCCTTGCAAGGGCGTCTCTTGGGGTCACCCCACAGATTTTCAACTGGGTTTAGGAGGTCTGGGCCGTTGTGCTGAAAGATGACGTTCCTCTTCAGCTTTCTAGCGGACACCTGAAGGTTTTGGGACTGGTCTTAATTCAAAAAAACAACCCCAAACCGTGATGCTGCCACCACCATGCTTCACCATGGGTATGGGGTTCTTTTGGAATTGTGGCCAAAAAGTTCAACCTTGGTTTCATCGACCATAAGACATACCTTCTCACAAGCTTTTGGGAGAGTTGATTTATTTTTTTGGGGCAAAATTTATCCGGGCCTGGATGTTTTCTTTGACCCTACCTCATAGTCCAGACATGTGGAGAATACGGGAGATTGTCGTCACATGTAGTACACAACCAGTACTCGCCGGAAATCCCTGCAGCTCCTTCAGTGGTGCTGTCGGCCTCTCGGCAGCCTCCCTGACCAGTTTTCGTCTTGTCTTTTCATCAATTTTGGATGGACGTCCAGTTCTCGGTAATGTCACTGTTGTCCCATATTTTCTCCACTTCTTGATGACGGTCTTCACTGTGCTCCA
>JAOBAM010000001.1:2633014-2643293 GCA_025212355.1 Notarius kessleri | reverse complement strand
TTGTCAGTGGAAACAGAAAACCCGGTTCCAAACTAAGCACCGGCCCCGAACCAGCCCTGGAACTGATTTGGTGGAAACACATGCAGGGTTCCTGCTGACACTCATCAGTGACCAAGAGAAAATTACTAGCAGTTGACGAATGTATTTTTCGTCTTTATTTATAAGAAGTCACTTTTTTTTTAAATAGAAATCCCTCCGTTTGCTGAAGTCCAGCCCCAGTGAAGAGACGGCAGGAAGCCAGAGTGTAAACAATGAGCACGTGCTTGTGACCAATAAAAATCAACTACACATAATGACCAAATGAGCGCCAAGCTTTTGAGCAATCACAATGCATCTTAATTGGCCTGGTGTGGTAGTGTAATTATCTCTGCGTGAACCGAACAATGGCGCAGTCTAAGCTGATGAAGTTTTTTGGCCAGGGTTCTTCAAGCACTGAAGATAATTTAAGGGCCACGAGGGAGGCACACTCAGAGCCCCGACCGTCCCCCAGCACATCGGACTGCGTCAGTAATACAGAGGTTGGTTAAAAAATAAATAACGGCAAAATGAAAGTGCTGTCAACCGGCAAGTGACTGAAGGGAGCTATGTTTCAGGCGGCATGGCGTGTTGAGTCCCTGTGGCGAACGCATGATGAAAAACATAGCGTCATTCTGTGTTCGGTTTGCAATTCGATGGGAATTCCTTCACTGTTATTTGTTCCAAGATTCTTCTTGATTTTGTTCAATTGTAAATCGAGTTTTGTGTTGAAGTAAAGGTTATAGGGAGTCCTAATACCTCTTTTGAAGAATTCCATGCTAAAATAACCTTTAGCAAGCTCAAACTAAAGAGGTTTAGTTTAGCTTGATGGTGCACAGGCTGCCCAAAATCAAGTCTCTCTAATTAGAAACTGGAGTGGAGCCTAAATTTATATGTAATGGAGAGGCCTAGCTGTATCTGTACAAATATTTGAATTGTACCAGTTTGGTTGGTATAAACCTGTATTAAAGGTAGACTGCCTTTCAGATTTTTCAAGCTGAGGTCATAAAAAGAATCCCTGACACCCAATTATTTTTGTTTAGTGGACCGAAAGCTACTGAATTCGAATCACAGACTTCCAATTTTATTCGTTTTTTTTTTTTTTAAACAGAACAATTAATGAATTTAGGGCCACGTGGCCCTAAATTCTCCGCTACTTTTTCCTGCTTCACCATGATGCAATACAAGATACTACATCATGTATCACGTGGTGGGCTTTCCCCGTTCACGCAAGGCATTGTGGGATACAAATTTGAAATGGGAGAGAATAATGACGGATGCGAGTGTGTGAATGAAACGTGAAAGAGCGACTACATTAACAGAAAGTGAGAAGAAAAGACGTTATGTTGCGAAGAAAAGGAAACGCAGGACCAAACGAATAAATATCGGTAGTCAGCGAGCACCTCGGTGTGATCAGGTGTTCGTTTAGCGACAGAATGATGTAACTGTCGGTGCACGGTCAAGGTAAACCTGCGTATGCGCACACGGACTTCCTCTGTCTGCTTGACTGCGCGAACCGAGCGATTTTATGCACATTATTTGCTCGGGAATCCCCTCAAATTAAATAACTTCCCAGCCACAGAATGGCCTGATATTTTATGAGATATTACAGAAATAAACATACTGGATATCACAATGACCAAATTTCAGAGGGAACTAAATTTCACAGATTTTATCAAATCGAAAGGCCGTCTCGCTTTAAACATAATTTCATGTGAGACAAATACAAATAATCTACAGCTCATTTGAGAATGTAAGAGCAAATCAAATAGCAAACAAAATAAAAGTATCAAATTTTGCTCTGATTCGAACTCAACAAAAGGACTACTGACTGTGATAGCGTTCTGCAGGTTCATTGGATTATGAAGCAATTTACAGTGGTGGCTCTGCGGATTCCCCCAACCGAAGAACTCTTCCAAATTGTATAATATGTGTCATGTATTATGCTAATGGATGCAGTCAGAGGTTGATACAAAACTATGCAGGAATTTACAAAAGACTTTCAAGAAAAAATAAAAAGCGCTTCCAGGAGAACATGCTCATCCACATTCAGAGGCTGAACTGAAAGTCAGTATTTAAACTTTGTTGTATGACTCTTATAAAAGACTGAATAACTCTTTCAGGGGCACGAACCACACAGCATGATCCATCTCCAGGTCGGGATACGCGTGTAACATTGCCTGGTAATCATCACCACAAATTCACTCACAGATTCCACTGCAATTAAAAATGAAGTGTTTCATATCAAGCTTAATTTCACTCCCACTCATGTGCTTTAGCCTGAAAATTTATAATTAATATTTTATTTCTTTCATCTTCCTTTCATCACATAAACTGCCTCTGATTTTAGTCAGTCAGTGTGGACTTCACCCCCTTATTGAAAATGGAGATGTTATAGAACATTCAAATGGAAAGGAATTAAAGGTTCAGTGTAAGAGATATTATAAACTACAAGGACATGAAAAAGTGAAATGTGTGGATCGAAAATGGACGAAGCTCCCAGTGTGTAAACGTGAGTCTTAATGACAACTTAAAACAAATTCACAATGCTTAGAGAACAAATTAATTTAAAAAAATGATCTTTTTAACATTTATAAGTGGGTTAATAATGTTTTCTGTCTTCTCAGCTCCGTGTAAACTGGATATGAGACTTATTCATTCTTCTTATACTGATGAATTTCTGAAGGAGGGTGAACTGAAGAGGTTTTACTGTCCTAACGCATGGTTCAAAGCCAGAGACATCAAATGCTCTGAAGGAAAAGCAACCTATGGTCAATGTAAGTGGAACTGAATTGTAAATACAGTACTGTGCAAAAGTCTAAGGCACATGCAAAGAAATGCTATAAAGCAAAGGTGCCTTTAAAAATAATGAAAATAAACATTTCTAGTTTGAAACATATCTCTTATAAAAAGTAGTGAACGGTGATAAACTCACCAAAGTCACTATTTGGTGCAAGAACCCTTTACTGTTTAGAAATGCATCTGTCATCTATCTCAGGTACGTTTTGTGCAGTTTTAAAAGGAAATCAACTGTTAGGTTTTTCTGGAGAATCTTGGAGAATCCACCACGGTTCTTCTGGACAGTCTGAATGTGATACCTGTTTCTTTTCCTGCAGTAAAACTGGACAGATTTCTTTACTTTTTAGTATGAAAAGCAGAGTATTATGTAATATGTTGCTTTCTTTACTGCCATACAAACATTTTCCTGTAACATTTAAAATTTTTGCTGTAAAACAAAAAAATTGGAGATTCAATAATGCAGAATAAGACTACAATTAAGGTGCTTAAGGCTTTTGCACAGTAGTGTGAATCTGTAAGTTTCCCTCGTAACAGATTCCTTTGTCCTTTCATTTGTCCAGCACAGTTATAAACTAAAGAATTAAAACACTCAGGGTCATGTGATTATGGGAAAATAATCAACAATGATGACCACCCCAAAGCTAATTATACCACCTCTTATACCACAGCGATTTATTTATATTTTTATCTGTTTATACCTTTCATGAAACAAATTAGTTCCTGTTCTCACCTACATTATAGCAGCAATAAATGACCTTTCTCTCTCTTAAATGCTAAATAAATTAAAGACCAAAAAAAGATCACATATAGAGGTGTCATAAAAAGAGTAATAAAGCATTTCATTAATTAATAACTAATTGCAATAAAATGAGGCTAATAAAATTTGTCGCTGATCTACTCACTACATTTACATGCACAAAATATTCCTTGGGTTTTTGACCTTATTCCGAAAGACAATATTCCTCCTAAGCTGTTTACCCTAACCCTAGATTGTCTAACTTAATGGGCTATGGTCTGTAGGTCAGAAAGTCCAGAGTCCAGTTGCAAAGGGATGTGCTAATACCAAGATGGGTAAGCTTGGAGAACAGCTTGGAGGGGATCACTGTGTTAAATGCTGCATTGGAATCAACAAACAGCATTCTGATGTATGAGTTGTGGTATTCCAGGTGGTCCAGAGCAGAGTGGAGTGCCGTGGAGAGGGCGTCCTCTGTTGACCTGCTGCAAATTGATGTTGGTCCATTGTGGCAGGTAAAAAGGATTCCAAGTGTGACATTGAACCAGTCTCTTGAAACACTTGGTAATGATGGGGGTGAGTGTGACAGGACGGACGTAGTTAAGGGCTGTGGCAGTGGAGTGCTTTGGCACTGGCACAATGGAAGCAGTCTTGATGCGAGTGGGGACAAGTGTCTGAGCCAGGGACAGGTTGAAAATGTCTGTAAAGACCCCAGCCAGCTGCTCTGCACAGGCTCTAAGCACATGGCCAGGTATTCCCTCAGGTCCAACTGCCTTATGTACATTCAGGCATCAAATTGGTAGAGTGGTTAGCACTGTCACCTCACAGAAAGAAGGTTCTAGGTTCGAGCCCAATTGCTGACAAGGGCCTTTCTGTGTGGAGTTTGCATGTTCTCCCCACGTCTGCATGGGTTACCTCTGGGTGCTCTGGCTTCCCCCACAGTTCAAAGATATACAGTTAGATTAACACAGGATGGCCTTGGGCTGAAGTGCCCTTGAGCAAGAAGTGCCCTGAAGTGCCCTGGGCACTGTAGCATAGTTGCCCACTGCTCTGGGTATGTGTGTGTGTTCATTGCTCACTTGTGCATGTTCACTGCTTCAGATGGGTTAAACGCAGAGGACAGCTGTACTTGAGTGTGCATGTGACAAAATCAAGGCTTCTTCTTCACCCTGCTCAGAGTAAACTTCTGAGGTGGAGAAAGTGAGAGGCTGATCATTGGATAGAAGTTCTGCCTTGATGATGACCTCCTTGTTTCCCCTATCAAAGCGAGCGTAAAAGTAATTGAGCTCATCAGGGAGGGATGCCGAGCTGGTTGGTGGTACAGCGCTGGACGGTTTGATGCCAGTGATGGTCCGTATCCTTTGCCACATGCATCGGGGATCAGAGGAATTGAAGTGTTCTTCAACACCCTGTTTGTAGTTGTATTTAGCCTGGGAGATTCCATGTCTCAGGTTGGCCCAAGTTGAGCTGTAAGCTTCCTGGTCTCCAGACCTGACGGCTGCGTCTCTTGCTTTGCACAGGAGTCGAACCTCTCTGTTCATCCAGGGCTTCTGATTGGGGAAAGTTTTTATTTCCTCATAGATTGTCACTCTGTCCACACACTTGTTAATGTGGTCCAGGACAGACTTGGTGTAGATGCCGATGTTTATCAGCTCTGATTATGATGTATCAAATTCTGAATAGTCATATTCAAAATAATAGTGGCGTATTATCCATCTATCCATCCATCTTCTTCTGTTTATCCAAAGTCGGGTCATGATGGCAGCAGGCTAAGCAGGGTATTCTAGGCGTCCCTCTCCCCAGCAATGCTTTCCAGTTTCTCCTAGGGGACCCCAAGGCACTCCCAGGCCAGACGAGAGATGTAATCTCTCCAGTGTGTTTTGGGTGTTCTGGGTGGAGTATTCATCATCACTGCCGCTCAACACGAGCATGGCGGTCTATGAACATTTTTCAGACAATCTGGCCAGGAGGTTGACCCGAATTTAGGGCTAGAGTTGCTTTTCGCTTTTTGCATCTCTCATCCTCGGTTTTCCGTCTATTGGTTTCAAAGGTCTTGATTCCATTACGAACCATATTCCTCCACAGAAGTCTGTCACTTGGAGCTATGGCCCAATCATCAATCTCACACATTTTGAAAGTTTTTATAAGGGCATCCTTGTACCTTTTCTTAGGGGCGCCAGTACTACTTGTTCCTGTGGAGAGCTGACTGAAGAGAAGCTGTTTAGGGAGGCATTTATTGTCCATTCTAACCAAGTGTCCCTACAGTCTCAACCTATTTTGGTGCAGCATAGCCTCTATGCAAGAATTGCAGTGTTCATAACATGATCATACCATTTAGCATTCATGATCAAGCGCAAATATCTCTGGTGGAATTTCTCGAGTTGCTTTATTTGAGAACGGTACACAGTCCATGTTTCTGCTCCATCCAAGAGGGTTGGTATGATGATGGCTTGGTAGACTCATATTTTGGTTTCTAGCTCAAGGTCGTGATTGTTAAAGACACGTTTGCGTAGTTTGCCAAAAGCTGTTGCTGCAGCACTGATCCTGTTATTTCATGATCAAGGGAAACATCACTAGAGACATAGCTGCCAAGGTACTTAAAGTGCAGAACCAACCAAGTACACTACCATCCACAGAGATTTCATGTTGGGTGGTGGTTGAAATGGTGGGTCGACACGTGACTTCTGTTTTTGTGGAGTTTAATGATAGCCCAAGTTGTTTGTAGGCTACTGCAAAAGCATCTGTGATTATCCCATCTTCTGTGTATGAGCAGATCACAGCATCATCTGCATACTGAAGTTCTACAACTGAAGCCACAGACACCTTAGATTTAGCTTGTAGTCGACAAGGGTTGAATAGGCTACCCTTGAATCAGAAAACTATCTGTATTCTGTGATTTTCCAGATTTGGCCTGGCCACTTGCAGAACAGCATCCATGAAGAGACCAAACAGCATTGGAGCTATTACACAGCCTTGTTTGACACCAATTTTCACAGGAAATGGTTCCACTTGTTCGCGTTCACAGAGAACTGAAGCAGTCATTTCATCATGGAGTAGGCGTATCATGGTGATCAGTTTATCTGGGCACCCATATTTACCCAAAATTTTCCATAGAGCATCTCTGTTTACTGAGTTGAAAGCCTTCAATAGATCAAAAAAGGCTGCATAGAGAGGTCCGTTGTTCCCTGCACTTTTCTTGAATTTTCCAGAAGGCAAAAATCATGTTGATGTTGCCTCTCCCAGGACGAAAGCCACACTGTGTTTCAGACAGGACACCCTCTGCAACTTTTGTTAATCTGTTTAGCAGAATCTTTGCAAACAGCTTACCAACGGTTGACAGTATCGAAATACCTCGGTAGTTGCCGCAGACAGCCTTATCACCTTTCTTGTGGATGGTAACTATCAGTGCATCTTTGAGATCATATGGTGCTTGCTCCTCGGTCCAAATGCCTTGTACGAGTACCCACAAGCATCGAGTCAATTCTGGCCCACTATAATTGAGCACTTCAGATGGAATTCCATCCGGACCAGCTGCTTTGCCGCTTTTTAGTGTCTTTTAATGCTCGTTGAACTTCACAGGGTGCAGGAGGATCAGCGATTTCGTGTTTGATTGGGAACTGTTTCAGATCATCTAATACGGTTGGGTCGAATTCAGCTTCACGATTTAGCAAGTTATAAAAATGCTCCCTCCAGCGTGCCTGTACAGAAGCACGATCCTTGACAAGGGTTCCATCTTCCGTTCTCAGTGGGGTAGGTCCATGTGTGCTAGGGCCATAGACAGCCTTCACTGCAGTGAAGAAGGCCTTTGAGTTCTGTATGTCGGCTAGCACCTGGAGTTCTGAAGCTTTATTCTTCCACCACTGATTTTTTCATTCACAAGTACATCGTTGCAGTTCATTTCTTGCTTTCAGTAATTAATTTATAGATGATCTCGTTCTTGGGTTTCTCTGCCATTTAATGAATGCATTTCTTCTATGTTCAGAATCAGAATCACTTTTATTGCCAGGTATGTGAACACACACGAGGAATTTGACTCCGGTTCCACTTAGCTTTCATAGTACAACACAGATAAAAGCGTATACACAAAACAAACAAACAAACAAACAAAAATAGGGAATACAGAGAGAGTCTAACTGCAGTGATCTTCAGGGGAAGATTGTAACCCCAGCGACGACCTTGACCAAGGCAGTGCTGGCTGAGAGAGCCGAACATAAGATTGGAATTTGTTTAGACTTGAAACGGGTAGATATGGTAGACTATCCCGCTCATCCATTCTGGTCACTAAAAGGGTCCATTTCTCTCTGCAAAGCCATCAACTTCTCCAAGATTGAATCCACCATGCGACTCAAGTTTTGAATAGCCACAGTCTGAGTGCCGACAGCTTTGCCCACCGCGTCAATCATGTTGGGCAGCTTTATGGGGCTTTGAATAGCTGTCACCGTTTTCTTGTTTCCTTGATACACCAGGGCAATGCCTAGTCCAATCAGCAAAAGTCCTGTGATCATGGTTCCGAATAGGCAAATATCCTCAATGTCCTCCACAGAAAGAACCACCAGGCACACGACACGCCACTTCTCCCAGGCGTCCATCGTATATCTGGCTGCGAATGTTCCGGCAGGACAGGCTGGTTCCCCTGAACCCAGGCTTCTCGTCGAGAAGATTGTGTCATTTGCGTGAAGAGACCAGTTTATCAAATCCATGAATTTTGATTCAAAGAGCAATGCAGAAAGATTCTCTCAGACAAGACAAGTCAGCAGAAGCAAAAGCAGGAAAGCTCAGGGGAGCGAGAGGCAGAGAAATGCGAAATGAGAGGAAAAAAACACCTCCACATTATGCTCCTATCAGGAGCACAATGAGAAAACATTTAAAAAACCTCAGCGCAACAGCTTTATGTGAAAGCATGGAGAAGAATTAACACAACAATTACACAAAACATAGAAAGTACGAGAGAGCGAAGTCCCAAGGCAGCCGTCTGTGGCGCCATCTTTCTGATTCTGATTATTTATTACAGATGTCCCTTTAGGGGCCCTGTGGAACCAAATCATACCATAAATATGTAATTAAGTTAAGCTAAGTAGCTAACTGAACTGAATAATGGTCTGCCCTATTTGGTAACCCAAGTAGCTCTCCAATATCTCCAATATCTTCAATATCTGGCTTATTTAATAAGATTGTAACAATAACTAAGGACCAAATATAATGAGCAAATTAAACAACTATTGATAAGGCTCAAACAGTTTTAATCAGTCTGAATTTTAGGCAGTGAAATACATAGTCCCATTAGTCTAAATAAATGCAGACACACTGACCAGAAAGAATAAACATCTTGTTTAGCTGTGCCTTGATTGGATCATAACTTGTTTATCTCTGTTTGCTCAAGAAAACTTACTTTTCTGTCCATCACAATGCAGTCTGTTGCTTGGTCTTGGCTATGGAAAGTCCTTAAAGCAGATATGCAGAACCTTTATTTTTAAATACATTTCTGAGTGGATAGTATCTCTATCCTTGACTCTTGTATGCTGTATAAATGGGAATAAAAAATATATACAATTGAGAGTTAAAATTGACCGCAAAGTTGGCATTCCAGCTGCCCCGCTGAGCCAGACAGCCCTGAATGTGTGACGTCACAACGGTAACCGGTTTTAAAGCTGAGGCTTTTGACAGCTATAGACCAAAGTCATATAAATAAAAATTTATGGTGAACGTAAGAAATACTGTTACCAACTTGCTCAACTAAGACTGACTTGACTTCATTGATTGTGGGTTGACTCTCATTAAAACAGGATAGTGTTATAACTTATACAACATACATGTACATGCACGCATTTTCACTGATAAAATGTAAAAGGATAATTAAATAATCAGATTAACTGAGACAATCACATTGTGAAGCAAATTAAATAATCATACCAGTAACTTAAACACACAACACAAGTTGTGGCACAGTGGTGTAGTGGTTAGCACAGTCACCTCACAGCAAGAAGGTTCCAGGTTTGAACCCACTGGCTGGTGAGGGCCTTTCTGTGTGGTGTTTGCATGTTCTTCCCGTGTCTGTGTGGGTTTCCTCTGGGTGCTCTGGTTTCCCCCACAATCCAAAAACATGCAGTTAGGTTGATGTGGGCTGAGTCAGCCTTGGGCTGAGGTGACCTTGAGCAAGGTACCTGACCCCTGACTGCTCCCTGGGCACTCTGGTGTGCATGTGTTCACTGCTTCAGATGGGTTAAATGCAGAGGATGAATTTTACTGTGCTTGAAGCATGCATGTGATGAATAAAGATTTCTTAGTTAGTTCAAGTTAAATGTATTAATCTAAATGCAGGTAAACATGTTTTTTTTTTTTTTTTATCCAAATGAGAGTCAGAGCTTACCCGTCTGTGTCCTCACTTCTTGAAGGCCGATCTTGTGGCCAATTGTTTTGAAACAATCTGACTTTCAGTCGTTCATTCAGTTCCCCATTCATTCACTTCTTCCACGTAAGGGCAAGATGGCAGCAATATCCAGCAGAGAAATTCTTCTATCATAACTGTTCAATCACCAAAGCAAATTCCTTGCATGTGAGAACGTCTTTGCCAATAAACTTGAATCTGATGAGAAAAAAACTCTGATATTATTTGTGACAACAATCACATGCTTCTTGGCTGCAGTGCTTTCTGAGAAATCTCATCTCATCTCATTATCTCTAGCCACTTTATCCTGTTCTACAGGGTTGCAGGCAAGCTGGAGCCTATCCCAG
>JAOBAM010000001.1:2384881-2399862 GCA_025212355.1 Notarius kessleri | reverse complement strand
ACTTTTTCAACACGAGAACTTAGGACTCAAGGGGGGGAGGGAATAAGGGGGGAGGGGGGCAGATAGGTATAGGGAACCCAGCGCGACCAAGCAGTCCAGTCCTGCAGCCAGACGGTGCTTACCGACTTGGCACCCTGGGGGTTAAACAGCGACTGCGGAAAAAAAAAGGGAGGGAGGGAGAGAGAGTCTAACTGCAGTGATCTTCTGGGGGAGATTATCGCTCCAGTGACGGCCTTGAAGGCAGTGCTGGCTACTAATAGTGGAGTGTTAATTATAAAATTTAGCAAGTTTAAAGTGTACCTTACAAGCTAGCATTATAATAACCATGCTAATTCCCTTCCAGCATTTTGGTAAAAGTTGGCAAATTATAGAATGGACGCTCGCACTCTGGAGCATACGGAATACGCTAATCCACAAACAAATCATTAATTCGTAAACAGGCTAACCAACAAGCGAGCAGTCCAGTAAATAACCTGACATACACAGTGTAGTATAAAGACTTAAACAGTTACACCTTACATTAGTCCTTGTCTGATATTTGCCTTGTAATTTGTTTATTTTCAGTGAGAACTGATCTTACATTCCCAGTAATTTATGAGAAGCTAACAGAAAGCAAATGATTTTTCTTGCATTAGGAATGCTGACGGTCACAGACTTCATCCGAATTCTGCACAGATACTACAAGTCACCTCTTGTAAGTGCTTCAGTCTTCGAAAACACATTTTTACACACGCGGAGGCAAATGGTTGAGTGAGTGAACTTGATCTTGTCCTCACAGGTGCAGATATACGAACTGGAAGAGCATAAGATTGAGACGTGGCGAGGTCACTGCTCGTGTTCAAAATTAACATTAGCATTGGCTTCATTTTACAGTAACGACAATAATTTAGGCATTGTGTTGTCTTCCACCAACAGAACTCTACTTACAGGAAACATTCAAGCCCTTGGTGAATATTTCACCTGATGCAAGGTGAGTGCTCGCTTCTGCATTTCACAAACCTTTTGTTGTCCAGCACTGATTGGTTTTATTTCATTTCTGACCGAAAGGCAAACACAATATACTGAATTAATACAAAATGCACTCAGCTAATTTTGCATGAATCAGTGAACAAATCCGATTCGTTCAGATTTGCTCGCGGATTCGTTTATGCACAGGTTCATTCACATTTCTTCACTGTGAGCAAATGAGAATGAATGTGAAGGAATCTGTGCGCAAATGTGAACGAATCAGCCAGTAAAGGTGATCGAATTGGATTCTTTGCTTTTGCTCACTGACTTGTTTGCATACCAATTCCTTCATATTTGCTCACCGTGAGTAAATGTGAAGGAATCCGTGAACAAATCCGTGCGCCAAAAATCCATTTGCATTTGCTCACTGTGAGCAAATGTGAACGAATCTGATTCATTCACATTTGGGCACCGATTCGATCACAGTTGCTTGCGGATTCAGTTGCGCGCGATTCATTCAGATTTGCCTGTCGATTTGTTAAGTTCTTCACTGTGATCAAATCGGACTCGTGCACAATTTGTTCAGATTTGCCCGCCGATTCGTTCACATTTCTTCACTGTGAGCAAATGTGAACGAATTGGATTCAATCACAGTTGCTCAGCAATTCGTTTGTGCACAATTCATTCAGAATTTCCCGCCAATTCGTTCACATTTCTTCACCTTTACTCATGGTGAACAAATATGAAGGAATTGGTGCGCAAATGTGAACGAATTGGATTCGTTTGCGCACAGATTCGCTCACAGTGAAGAAATGTGAATGAATCCGTGAGCAAACGCAAACAAATCCAATCTGTTCAGATTTGGGCACGGATTCGTATGCATTTGCCCGCCGAGTCGTTCACATTTTTTCACTGTGAGCAAATCTGAGCGCAAGTGCGTACAGATCCGATTTGCTCACAGTGAAGAAATCTGAACGAATCGGCGCGCAAATGTGTACGACTCCTCAAGCAAACGGATTAATTTGCGTTTGTTTGCAGATTCGTTCACATTTGTGCATGGATTCATTCAGATTTCTTCACTGCGAGCAAATCCGATTAATTCACATTTGTGCATCAAGTCGATCGCATTTGCTCCCAGTGAACAAATGAAACCGCGGGCAAATCTGAACGAATCAGCACACAAATCGTTCGCATTTGTGCACCGATTCGATCACATTTGCTCACGATGAGCAAATCCAAACAAATCGGATTTGTTCAGGTTTGATCACAGTGAAGAAATGTGAATGAATCCACGAACAACCATGAACAGATCGGTGCCTAAACGCGAATGACGCGTACACAGTTTGCAATGAGCAAATGTGAACGAATCCATGCTCAAATCAGATTCATTCAAATTTGCCTGCGGATTCCTTCACATTTCTTCACTGTGAGCAAAGGTGATCGAATTGGTGCACAAATTCGAACGAATCGGATTCTTCGCATTTGCTCTCCATGAGCAAATGTGAAGGAATCCGCGGGCAAATCTAAACGAACGCGAACAAATCCAATTCATTCAGATTTGCACACGGATTCGTTCGCATTTGCGTACTAATTCCTTCATATTTGCTCACCGTGAGCAAATGTGAAGGAATCCGTGAGCGAATCGGGACGCAAATCCGATTCATTCACAGTTGCTCTCAGATTTGCCCGTTGATTCGTTCAGTTCTTCACTGTGAGCAAACGTGAACGAATCTGTGCACAAATGCGAACAAATTGGATTCGTTCACATTTGCACACCGATTCGATCACATTTCTTCACTGAAAAAATGAAGCAATCTGTGCGCAAATCTGCGAGCAACTTCGAATGAATCAGATTCGATCACAGTTGCTCGTGGATTCATGAGCATTTGCACACGATTCATTCAGATTTCTTCACTGTGAGCAAATCTGAACAAATCAGTGCGCAAATGCAAGCTGATGCGTTCATGGATTTGTTTGTGCGCTGAGTCGTTCACAGTTGCTCACAGATTTGTTCACAGTGATAATGTGAACGAATTGGCACGCAAATGAATCTGTGCGCAAATCTGAAAGAATCGGATTTGTACATATTTTCTCACAGTGAAGAAATGTGAATGACTGTGTGCAAATGAGTACAAATTCACGAACGAACAAATCGGTTTACATTTGCCCACCAATTTGTTCAGATTTGCTCACAGTGAAGAAATGTGAACGAATCTACATGCAAATTTGTATGAATCCACGAGCAACCGTGAACGAATCCGCGAGCAACTTGATCATATCGGTGGACAAATCCGATTCATTCAGATTTGCACACTGATGCGGTTGCATTTGCTCAGTGATTCGTTCACAATTCTTCACCGTGAGCAAATTCATCATCAAATGTGAAGGAATCGGTGCGCAAATCTGAACGAATCGAATTCAATCTCAGTTGCTCGTGGATTCATGAGCATTTGGTCACAGATTTGCCCGCCAATTCGTTCACATTTCTTCACTGTGAGCAAATGCATACCAAATCCGCAAGCAAATGTAAACGCGTCAGATTCACTCGCGTTTGCTCACCAATTAGTTTACATTTCTTCACTGTGAGCAAATCTGGACGCAAATGCAAACGAATCCGGTACGCAAACGAATCGGATTCATTCACATTGGCACACAGTGAAGAAATGTGAACAAATGGGCAAGCAAATGTGAACAAATGCGTACAAATCCGCGAACGAACCGGATTTGGGCGCCGATTCGTTCGCATTTCTTCACTGTGAGGAAATCACAAATCCTAACCCTAACCCGATTTGTTTAGATTTGCTCACAGTGAAGAAATCTGAATGAATCGTACTCGTTTGCGCCCCGAGTCATTCCCATTTCTTCACTGTGAGCAAATGCAAACGAATTAGATTCATTCACTTTTGCGCACAGATTTGTCCAGATTTTCTCAGTGATGAAATGTGAAAGACTGTGTGCAAACGAGTACGAATTCATGAACAAACAAATCGGTTTGCCCACCGATTTGCTCAGTGAAGAAATGTGAACGAATCCATGAGCAACCGTGAACAGATAAGCGCCCATGAATCTGCATGCAAACGATTCATATACAGTGAGCAAATCTGAATGAATCCGTGAGCAACTTGATCATATTGGTGAACAAATGTGCTCGAATCAGTGCGCAAATTCGAACGAATGCGAACAAATCCGATTCATTCAGATTTGGATTCGGTCGCATTTGCTCAGTGATTCGTTCACAGTTCTTCACTGTGAGCAAATCCATCAAATCTATACGAGTCTACAAGCAAACGTGAACGAATCTGTGCACAAATGTGAACAAATCTGAACGAATCGGATTCAATCTCAGTTGCTCGCGGATTCATTCAGATTTGCCCGCTGATTCGTTCACATCTCTTCACTGTGAGCAAATCTGTACGAATCCATGCGCAAAAGTGAACGAATTGGATTTGTTTGAGTTTGCCCATGGATTCGTTCGCATGCCAATTTGTTCACATTTTTTCACTGTGAGCAAATGCATACAAATCTGAACGAATCCGCAAGCAAACCTGAACGCATCAGATTCATTCGCATTTTCTCACCGGTTCGTTTACATTTCTTCACTGTGAGCAAGTCTGGACGCAAATGCAAATGAATCGGATTTGCACGCATTTGTTCGCGGTTTCTTTCGCGTACTGGATTTGTTTGCATTTGTGCACAGTGAAGTTTGAACAAACGCGAAAGAAACTGCGAACAAATGCGTGCGAATCCGATTCGTTCAGATTTGCTCACAGATTAGTTCACTTTTCTTCACTGAGAAAATGTGAATGAATCTATGCATTTGCATGCTGATTCGTTCAGATTTGCTCACAGTGAAGAAATGTGAACGAATCTGCAAGCAAATGCAAACAAAACCGCAGGCAAACCTGAATAAATCGGATTTGTTCGCATTTGCGCGCCGATTTGTTCAGATTTGCTCATTGTGTGCAAATCTGAACAAATGCGAACGATTCTGCGTAGTTCACATTTGCATGCCGATTTGTTCACATTTCTTCACTGAGCGAACGAATCAGATTCATTCGGATTTGCTCATTGTAAGCAAATCCGAATGAATCTACAAACAAACGTGAACGATTCCGTGAGCAACTGCGAACGAATCAAGTTTGTTCACATTTACCTGCTGATTCGATCACATTTGCTCAACGATTCGTTCAGATTTCTTCACTGTGAGCAAATCTGAACGAATCTGCGCGCAAATGCGTACGAATCCGTGATCAAACGTGAACCAATCCAATTCTTTCACATTTGCGTGCCGATTCGTTCACCTTTCTTCATTGTGAGCAAATCTGGACTGATCTGTGCGCAAATGCGTACAAATGCGAACAGATCGGTATGCAAAAGAATCCACAAGCGAACTAAACCATGAGCAAATCTGAACGAATCGGTGCGCAAACACGTACAAACCAGTGAGCAAACGTGTACTAATCTGATTCATTTGCATTTGCTCGCGGATTCATTCACATTTGCACACCGATTCGTTCAGATTTGCTCACAGTGAAGAAATCTGAATGAATCGTACTCGTTTGCGCCCCAAGTTGTTCCCATTTCTTTACTGTGAGCAAATGTGTACAAAGCTGATTTGTTCACAGTTGCTCACAGTGAACGAACCTGATCTGTTAGCGTTTGCTGATGGATTCATTCACTTTTGCACACAGATTCATCCAGATTTTCTTAGTGATGAAATGTGAATGAATTGGCACACAAATGAATCAGTGCGCAAATCTGAACGAATGGGATTTGTACACATTTTCTCACAGTGAAGAAATGTGAACGCCTGTGTGCAAATGAGTACGAATTCACGAACGAACAAATCGTTTTGCATTTGCCCACCGATTTGTTCAGATTTGCTCACAGTGAAGAAATGTGAACGAATCTGCATGCAAATTTGAATGAATCCACGAGCAACCATGGACAGATAAGCGCCTGAACGATTCGTATGCAGTGAGCAAATCTGAATGAATCCGCGAGCAACTTTGAACGAATGCAAACAAATCCGATTCATTCAGATTTGCACACTGATTCGGTCGCATTTGCTCAATGATTTGTTCACAGTTCTTCACTGTGAGCAAATCCATCATCTACAAGCAAACATGAACAAATCTGTGCACAAATGTGAACAAATCGGATTCAATCTCAGTTGCTCGTGGATTCATGAGCATTTGGTCACGGATTCATTCAGATGTGCCCGCCGATTCGTTCACATTTCTTCACTGTGAGCAGATCTGTCCAAATCTATGCGCAAAAGTGAACGAATCAGATTTGTTTGCATTTGCTCACAGATTTGTTCAGATTTGCCCATGGATTCGTTCGTATGCCAATTCGTTCACATTTCTTCAGTGTGAGCAAATGCATACAAATCCGCAGGCAAATCTGAATGAATCCGTAAGCAAATGCGAACAAGTTGGCAAGCAAATATGAACGCATCAGATTAATTCGCGTTTTCTCACAGATTCGTTTAAATGTATTCACTGTGAGCAAATCTGGATGCAAATGCAAACGGATCCTGTATGCAAACAAATCGGATTTGTTCGCATTTGTGCACAGTGAAGAAATTTGAACAAATGCGAACGAATCCACGCACAAATCGTTCACTGTGAGTGAAGGTGAATGAATCGGATTTGGGCGCCGATTTGTTCGCATTTCTTCACTGAGCGAATCTGTGCGCAAATGCGTACGGATCCGCGAACAAACGGGTGCGAATCCATGAGCAAAGGCGAAAGGATTGCTGCGCAAATTTGAACGAATCAGATTCGTTCAGATTTGCTCACAGATTAGTTCACTTTTCACTGAGAAAATCTTAACGAATCTGTACACATTTCTTCACTGAGCGAACGAATCAAATTTGTTCACATTTGCCTGCTGATTCGATCACATTTGCTCAAAGATTTGTTCAGATTTCTTCACTGTGAGCAAATCTGAACGAATTCGTGTGTAAAAGTGAATGAATCAGATTCGTTTGCTCGCAGATTTGTTCAGATTTGTCCGCATTTCTTCAATGTGAGCAAATCCGAACGAATCCATGCGCAAACGTGAACCAATCCAATTCTTTCACATTTGCATGCAGATTCGTTCACCTTTCTTCATTGTGCACAAATGCGTACGGATCGGTATATGAAAGAATCCGCAAGCGAACGAAACCGCGAGCAAATCTGAATGAATCGGTGCGCAAACACGTACGAATCTGCATACAAATCGTTCGCATTTGTTCACTGTGAACGAATCTGTGCGCAAATGCTTACGAATCCGTGAGCAAACGTGTACTAATCTGATTCATTTGCTCGTGGATTAGTTCACATTTCTTCACTGTGAGAAAATCTGGATGAATCTGTGCGCAAATACGAACGAATCCAATTTGTTCTCATTTGCACACAGTGAAGAAATGTGAACGAAACCACGAGCAAACGCAAAAGGATTGCCGTGCAAACGTGCACGAATCCGATTTGTTCACAGTGAACAAATGTGAACTAATTGGATTCATTCGCATTTCTTCACTGTGAAGAAATGTAAACGAAACCATGGGCAAATCTGAACGAATCCGTGCACAAATCATTCGCATTTCTGCACTGATTCAATCACATTTGCTCACAATGAGTGAATCTGCGAACGGATCGGCGCCCAAACAATTCATACGCAGTTTGCAGTGAACAAATCTGTGCGCAAATGCGAACGAATCTGCAAGCAAACTTGATCATGTCGGTGAACAAATGTGAAGATATCTGTGCGCAAATTCAAACGAATCGGATTCTTCGCATTTGCGCACAGATTCCTTCACATTTGCTCTCCATGAGCGAATGCGAACAAATCAGATTCATACAGATTCATTCAGAGTTCTTTACTGTGAGCAAATGTGATCGAATCAGTGTACAAATGCGAACAAATCTGATTCGTTCGCAATTGCGTGCTAATTAGTTCACATTTTTTCCACTGTGAGCAAATATGGTCGAATTGGTGCGCAAACGTGAACTGATCAAATTCGTTCGCCTTTACTCACGGTGAACAAATGTGAAGGAATCCACGCGCAAATCTAAACAAATGCGAACGATTCTGCTTAGTTCGCATTTCAATCACAATTGTTCGTGGATCCATGAGCATTTGGTCACGGATTCGTTCAGATTTGCCTGCTGATTCGTTCAAATTTTTTCACCGAGCAAATCTGAACGAATCTGTGCACAAATGCAAAGGAATCAGATTCGTTTGTGCACCAATTCAATCGCAATTGCTCGTGGAATTGTACTTGTTTGCGCGCCGAGTTGACATTTCTTCACTGTGAGCAAATTGAACGAATCTGTGCACAAATGCAAAGGAATCGGATTCGTTCACACGCTGATTCGTGCAGAATTGTACTCATTTGCGCGCAGTTTTGTTCACATTTCTTCACTGTGAGCAAATCTGAATGAATCTGTGCGCAAATGCATCCAAATCAGATTCATTCACATTTGCATGCCGATTCGGTCAGATTTGCTCACAGTGAAGAAATGTGAACGAACCTGCAAGCAAAACTACAGGCAAACCTGAAGAAATCGGATTTGCTCTCTGTGAGCAAATGCGAATGAATCCCATTAGTTCAGATTTGCGCACGGATTCGTTCATGTTTGTTCACTGTGTGCAAATCTGAATGAATCCGATTAATTCGCATTTGCTCACGTTGAGCAACTGTACGAATCCATGCGCAAATGCAAACGATTCTGCTTAGTTCGCATTTCCGAGCCGATTTGTTCACATTTCTTCACTGAGCAAATGCAATTGAATCTACAAGCAAACGTGAACGAAATGGTTGCATTTGCGCACCGATTCGTTCATGCTTGCTTGTAGATTCGTTCACATGTCTTGACTGCGAGCAAATGTGATCGAATCGGTGCGCAAATCTGAATGAATCGGATTCAATCACAGTTGTTCGTAGATTCATGAGCATTTGGTCACAGATTTGTTCAGATTTGCCCGCCGATTCGTTCATATTTCTTCACTGTGAGCAAATCTGAACGAATCTGTGCACAAATGCAAAGGAATCAGATTTGTTTGTGCGCCAATTCGTTTGCAATTGCTCGTGGAATTGTACTCGTTTGCGCGCCAAGTCGACATTTCTTCACTGTGAGCAAATTGAACAAATCTGTGCACAAATGCAAAGGAATCGGATTCATTTACACGCTGATTCATTCGCAATTGCTCACGGAATTGTACTCATTTGCACGCAGTCTCGTTCACATTTGCTCACAGTGAAGAAATGGGAACGAATCTGCAAGCAAAACCGCAGGCAAACCTGAACAAATCGGATTTGTTCACAAATTCGTTCACGTTTGCTCACAGAGAGCCAATGATCCATGCGCAAATCTGAACAAATAGGATTTGCTCTCTGTGAGCAAATGAATCCCATTAGTTCAGATTTGTTCATGTTTTTTCACTGTGCAAATCTGAACGAATCCATGCGCAAATCTGAACAAATGCGAACGATTTTGCTTAGTTCGCATTGCTGCGCCGATTTGTTCACATTTCTTCACTGAGCAAATGAATCTCCAAGCAAATGTGAACGAAATGGTTGCATTTGCGCACCGATTCGTTCACATTTCTTTACTGTGAGCAAATCAGTGCACAAATGTGAACATGAGCAAATCTGAACGTATCAAATTTGTTCACATTTGCCTGTCGATTTGATCAAATTTGCTCACCAATTCGTTCAGATTTCTTCAATGTGAGCAAATCTGAAAGGAATCGGTGCACAAATGTGAATGAATCCGATTTGTATGCGTTTGCACGCCAAGTCGTTCACATTTCTTCACTGCGAGCAAATCTGAACGAATCTGTGCGCAAATGCGTAGGAAACCAATTTGTTCACTTTTGCACGCTGATTTGTTCAGATTTGCCCGCGGATTCGTTCGCATTTCTTCACTGTGAGCAAATCTGAATGAATCTGCATGCAAACGAATCAGATTTGCTCACAGTGAACAAATGTGAACACATCGGACTCATTCGTATTTTCTCACGCATCCGTTCAGATTTGGGCGCCGATTCGTTTCACTGTGAGCAAATCTGAACGAATCTGTGAGCAAACGTGCACGAATTGGCACCCAAATCTGAACGAGTCATCAAGCGAATGAGAACGAATCCGTGGACAAATATGAATGAACCCATGAGCAAATATGAAAGGATTGCCGCGCAAACGTGAATGAATCCAATTCGTTCACATTTGCGGACAGATTCATTCAGATTTGCATTTCTTCATTGTGAGTAAATCTGGACGAATCTGGGTGCAAATGCGAATGGCTTAGTACACAAACGAATCCGCGAGCAAACACAAACTAATCCGATTTGTTTGCATTTGTGTGCGGATTCGTTCGTATTTGTGCACAGTGAAGAAATGTGAACGAAACTGAGCAAATGCAAACGAATCTGTGGGCAAATCTGAACAAATTGGTGCACAAACGTGTACGAATCCACGCACAAATAGTTCGGATTTGTTTGCATTTGTGCATGGATTCGTTAAGATTTGATCACAGTGAAGAAATGTGAACGAATCAGTGTGCAAATGTGTACGGATCGGCGTCCAAACATGTACGAATCCGCGCGCAAACACGAACGATTCGTACACAGTTTGCAGTGAACAAATCCGAACAAATCCAATTTGTTCAGATTTGTGCATGGATTCGTTCATGTTTTTTCACTGCACGCAAATGTGAAGGAATCCTTGAGCAACTCTGAACGAATGCGCACAAATCCACGAGCAAATGCGAATGGATCGGTACACGAATAAATCCGCGAGCAAACACAAACGAATCCGATTTGTTTGCATTTGTGTGCGGATTCGTTCGCATTTGTGCACAGTGAAGAAATGTGAACGAAACCTCGAGCAAATGCAAACGAATCTGCGGGCAAATCTGAACAAATTGGTGCAAAAACGCGTACGAATCCACGCACAAATAGTTCGGATTTGTTCACATTTATGCATGGATTCGTTAAGATTTTATCACAGTGAATGAATCTGTGCGCAAATGTGTAAGGATCGGCACGCACATCTGAACGAATCCAATTTGTACATGGATTCGTTCATGTTTTTTCACTACGCGCAAATGTGAAGGAATCCTTGAGCAACTCTGAACGAATCTGTGAGCGAATGAATCTGATTCATTCATATTTGCACACCGATTCGTTCACAGTTGTTTGTAGATTCGTTCACATTTCATCACTGTGGATGAATCTGGGCGCAGATGCGTACAAATCCATGAGCAAATGCGAATGGATCGGTACGCGAACGAATCCGCGAGCAAACGCAAACGAATCCGATTTGTTTGCATTTGCGTGCGGATTCGTTCGCATTTGTGCACAGATTTGCTCACAGTGAAGAAATGTGAACAAAACCTCAAGCAAATGCAAATGAATCTGCGGGCAAATCTGAAATTGGTGTGCAAACGCGTACGAATCCACGCACAAATAGTTCAGATTTGTTCGCATTTGTGCATGGATTCGTTAAGATTTGATCACAGTGAAGAAATGTCAATGAATCTGCCTGCAAATCTGAAGGAATCAGTGCGCAAATGTGTACGGATCGGCGCCCAAACGTGTACGAATCCGCACACAAACACGAACGATTCGTACGCAGTTTGCAGTGAGCAAATCCATGCTCAAATCCGAGCTAATCAAATTCTTACGCTCTTGCTCACGATGAGCAAATGTGAAGGAATCCTTGAGCAACTCTGAATGAATCCGTGCACAAATCTGAACGAATCAGATTCGTTCAGATTTGCTCATGGTCAGCAAATGCGTACGAATCTGATTCATTCATATTTGCACACCGATTCGTTCAGATTTCTTCACTGTGAGCAAATCTGGACAAATCTGTGCACGAACGAATCCGCGAGCAAACACAAACGAATCCGATTTGTTTGCATTTGCATGCGGATTCGTTCGCATTTGTGCACAGATTTGCTCACAGTGAAGAAATGTGAACGAAACCTCGAGCAAATGCAAACTAATCTGCGGGCAAATCTGAACAAATTGGTGCAAAAACGCGCACAAATAGTTCGGATTTGTTTACATTTGTGCATGAATTTGTTAAGATTTGATCACAGTGAAGAAATGTGAATGAATCTGCCCGCAAATGTGTACGGATCCGCGCGCAAACACGAATGATTCGTACACAGTTTGCAGTGAGCAAATCTGAACAAATCCAATTTGTTCAGATTTGTGCACAGATTCATTCATGTTTGTTCACTGCGCGCAAATGTGAACGAATCAAATTCTTACGCTCTTGCTCACGGTGAGCAAATGTGAAGGAATCCTTGAGCAACTCTGAATGAACCTGATTCATTCATATTTGCACACCGATTCGTTCACATTTCTTCACTGTGAGCAAATCTGAACAAACCAGATTAATTTGCTCATTGAGTAAATGTGAACGAATCCGCAAGCAAATCTGAATGAATCCACTTTGTTCAGATTTATGCACGGATTTGTTCACATTTGCTCACAGCAAATGCGAATGGATAGGTGCGCAAATGTGAACGAATCCATGAGCAAATGCAAACAAATCCAATTCTTTCAGATTTGCTCACAGTGAGCAAATGTGAGCAACTCTGAACCAAGTCACTGAATACTCTCGCCAAATCTTTGAACAAATCAGAAAACGAGTCCAAACAATTCAGTGGACTTACATGACTCAAGTCACTGGAAAGATATCAGCTGAACCTCAGGCTCACATGAACAGAGTAATCAGGTGTGTAATTTTATTTTATTTTTTGCAGTATATTTGACGCAGTTTACTCCCTCATCAAAAATAAGATCCACCGGTTGCCCGTTATCGACCCGGTCTCAGGGAATGCCCTCTACATTCTCACACACAAGAGGATCCTGAAGTTCCTGCAGCTGTTTGTAAGCCGAGCTGTTTGGTACCTTATATGTGGTTTTGGGGTTATTTTAACGAAGAAGGTCGAGTTTGCAATGATATGGATTTAAATTTTTTGCTGAAAAGCTGCAAAGCACACAATGGCCTTAAAAAAGCTCAGGAACTCGAATGTTTCTCAGAAGTGCAAATCAAAACATGTAATGAAGAGAAAACGTGCCATCTCGTGCTCTTTCAGGTGCGTGAGATGCCCAAGCCGGCCTTCATGAAGCAATCGCTGAGCAAGCTCGGCATCGGCACGTATGACAACATCGCCTTCATCCAGCCAGACACGCCCATTATCAAAGCGCTGAGCATGTTTGTAGACAAGAGAGTGTCAGCGCTGCCTGTTGTCGATAACACTGGTAAGAACCGGTCTTTGCTCCTCATAAGCATGCCCAAGCACGCTGTGCTATTATTAGCACAATATGTAAAATCTAATCTAACCACGTGTCAGGTTCTGTCTTTATTTTGTCACTCATTTTCTTTCCGTGTAGGAAAAGTCGTGGATATTTATTCCAAATTTGATGTCATAGTAAGTCCTTTCTTTCATTTATGTATTTATTAAACGTCAAGTTGCAGTACATTCGTTAGCCCCAAGTAACTATGGGAAATACACCTCAAAAATTCTCATTGTGTTAATTAACGTCGTGTTCATGCGCAGAACCTGGCGGCGGACAAAACGTACAACAACCTGGACATGAGCGTGACGGAGGCGCTGAAACACCGCTCGGAGTACTTCGAAGGAGTGATGAAGTGCAGACAACACGAGACCCTGGAGACCATCGTGGACAGGATCGTTAAGGCTGAGGTACAAACCGGCGCGTTCTGATTGGCTGCCATGCCTCGAACCACATTTATAAACGTCGTCTAGCGACGTTCAAAGCGGGGGCGGCCATTTTGGAATTTTTTCCTTCGGCGTAGTTTGGCATCACTCCGCTTGTCTAAGCCCCGCCCACAGTGATGAGCAGCGATCGGTGCAAATGAAGCAAACAATCTTCAGCTCGATTTCAGTTTAGGATTTGTCTCAGGTTTAATAATAATAATAATAATATTTTGTGACCTTGTTGTTACGCAGGTGCACAGGTTGGTCGTGGTGGATGAAGACTCCAAGATTGAGGGCATCATCTCTCTATCAGACATCCTCCAGGCTCTGATTCTCTCTCCTGCAGGTATAAAGTCCCTCCATTATTTCTCCTTCTCACGTCCCTTCATCACTAGTTAGTGTCCGGCTGATAAACTTGCGTCTTTTCACACGAGCAAAATTACATCCGCGTTTTCGTTTTTTTGCCTCAGTGTGTCAAATAGAGGGCGGAGTCAATATGACTGAAAGGCAGGTACTCAATTTGGAAAAGTCCGTTTGAAGCCATTCGAAGACCAAATAAAACTTGTTACTCCACTCCCCGGCCACTTTAATAGGAACTTATTGTCGATTCTAAGATCCCAGTTCTTGGCTGCAGGAGTGGAACCCAATGTGGTCTGCTGTTGCATGCTGAGATGCTTTTCGGTTGTAAAGAGTGATTTATTATCTCCTGGCTGTTTTGCTTCCGCCCACAGAACTGCCGCTCACTCACTGAATGATGGGTTTTTTGCACCGTTGTGTGTGAAAACCCCAGGAGATCAGGAATTTCTGAAATTCTTGGGTTTCACGTGACGCCACGTCCGCCTCATTAGTGATTCAAAGCCCAGTTGATAAAGCGTTTGTACGGAGAAGGTGCATTGCTGGCAGGAAAAATGCCTCGCGCTTGCGTTGTTTCAGGTCGTTCGAATCGATAAACCGTGAAAGTGATGAGTTTCTTCAGGGTTCCCCGTGAACTAATAAAAAAGGGTGAACGAACACAGACCTCGAGAAAGGTGGCTTTTGAACCTGTTGGTGAAATCGGAGCGCGCTGGAGTTTGCAGTGATCACTTCTTCTCCGCCTTGTTTAACTCAGATCCAGGTCTTTAAAGGGGTTTCTGATCTTTGTGAATGATTTAGCTGAGCGATAAGAGCCAACACAAGTGAGAATCAAGCCGACTGTTTGTTTACACTTCAACTTGCAGCGCCTCGTTGTAAAGACACGAATAAAAAGCTTTTAAAAAAAAAAAACGTATACGGGCAAAAACAAGACAGGATAGATTGGGCAGC
>JAOBAM010000001.1:2206845-2223588 GCA_025212355.1 Notarius kessleri | reverse complement strand
GAGAATGCAGAATGTGACAGATATTTGACCAAAGTTTAACATAAAATAGGAGAATTACACTGATCTTGCTCCTGAATATATGCCCTTTAAAGCATTCTCAGTGCTGTTGTGTTCCCTGCACATTTGGACGGTGTCTTGAGGGAAGGGGTTGCGAAATCTGATCAATATTTTTGAGGAGTCACAAAAGTAACGAGAAAACACTCGACGACAAGCGCATTTATTCGGCATTCTGAAAGGGGGTGAGCGAACACCATGTCAGTAACCATGTCACTATAATACCCCTCCTTCTCTATTATCACCTGGATTCCTTTAAACCTTTTTTATTTTTAAATCATGACTTGACTGTTTTCCAAGGCAAAGTAGATCATGTTAAAATGGTAGAACAAGTTAAACATCCTGCTCAGCCCTGAATCAGACTTTGCCTTAACCAGGACCCTCACAGTGACCTGTTCTATGTGGACTAAAAAAAAAATGAAAGCAAAAAATGTTCAGTCAACCCAGAAGAATAATGTTTAGACTTTAGCAACAGTACAATAAATCCCCATTCCAGTGATGAAGAATCTAAGGGTCTAAATCACGACCTTCAGAAATCAATAACGCGTTGTGTTGACGCAGCTAAATCACTATGCAAGCTAGCTCTCTATCAAGTAGAACCTGCTAGTTCAGCTAGCTAACGCTTGGTTAATACGGAACCCAAATTTAAACAACTACTCGTTAATACCGAGTCACTAGTTTGGTTTGAAACTTGATTTTAGTGATGCTGTATACATTTCTTAAACTTAAAACCAACCGAACTGAGGACATTTGAGACAAAACCGGCTGCGTCGAGCTCCTTCAGTGTCAACATTAGCTTAAAACTTCACTCCAGCAAGCTGTGGGACAGCACAGACTGTCGTGTCCTCTTCATTTTCATGATATTAGCATATAAATATAGAAAGATATTCATGTATTAATTAAAAAACAGTCAAATTAACCAGTTAGCCCAATAAAACAAATTCTCCTGTGTGTTTGTTCCTTAATTAGAACTAGCCAGCTAAACGATGTCTTTTGTTTGGGTTCACAAAGCATCCTGGGATTTGTAGTTTCTTGGACAGTTAGGTTTTTTAAAAACGGCCTCAAAGACTTCACAACCGGACTATATTCGACTTTCTCCAGCATCATAGACAAAATCACATTGTCTGTACTGAATATCAAATCATATTTAATAATTTAGTCATAAATGTCGTCAGAGTGTATTCATGTAAGGACTACAATGACCAGCAACGCCAAAAAAAAAAAACCGGACAACTCACTTCCGGGAAAAATCGCTAGTTAAAAACCTAGCATAGTCCAGTTCACTCTCTATTTAAAATCATGAATAATCCGGATTATAGTAGCAGCGGGACAAGGGAAACACAAGACACACTGCATTATTTACCCGAATATGAAAAATAAATAAAGTACCTTTTTCAAACCGGGTGCCTCCGCTGTATCACTCTCAGCCACCTGTCCGCCGCTCGCGCTGCACCGCTGTGAACACGTCAGTACTTCCGTAAAGGCAAATCTCATTCCAGACTGAACTAATGGATCACAGAGCGCTCTTGAGCCTTTCTAATCAATCGACCTGCCTTGCCCCTGCCCACGTTTTCCTATGAGGCAGACTGTAAGCAGTGTAGGCTTGGGCAAAACACACTCAAAATCCTGTGTAGGTCCAGGATGTGGGCTGAACGTCCTGGACCCACACAGGATTTTGTGTGTGTTTTGTCCAAGCCCCATATCAGTGAGTTTTCAGTGGGTCGGAGAAAACCCACACACGCGTAGGAAGAATATATACAGGATCTCCACACAGACATGGCTCCCCATAGGCTGCCCACCAAAATCCCACACAGGTCTCTGTGATATCACTCTGAATAACTGAGTTGGAAAATAGTTTGCGGAAAGTCGCGTGGATGGCTCACAGCTCCATGGTCCTTGGTTTGCTTTTGAGTTGAGGTTACTTATGCCCCTTTTCCACCAAAGCAGTTTTGGGGCCAGTGCTTAGTTTGGAACCGGGTTTTCTGTTTCCACTGACAAAGAACCGGTTTTTCTCTGGGGCCAGAAAAAACGGTTCCAGGCTAGCACCAGCTCTTTGCTGGGCCAGAGGAAAGAACCGCTTACGTCAACGGGGGGGGCGGAGTTGTTAAGATCAACAACAATAGCAAGACCGCGAAAGGTCGCCATTTTTAAGCGACGAGAAGCAGCAGCTGTACAAAAGCGAAGTTATCCATTATTGTTACTGCTGCTGCTGCTTCTTCCATGTTGTTTTTGCTTCGATGTTCATGGCAAGGTTTATGCAAACACAGCGACGTAACTGACGTATACAGCGACATAACTGACGTGGCTCCCCTTAGCACCCCGAGCTATGGAAAAGCAAACTGGTTCTCAGCTGGTTGAACGAGTTGTGAACCAGCACTGGCCCCGAACCAGCCCTGGAACTGACTTGGTGGAAAAGGGGTATGAGAAGGTTTTCAACTGTTTCTTGAAATTGTTAACGTTCACACATGAATTAAGTTCTCTCGGCAAGGTGTTCCATAACTCTGGACCTGCCTAGTCTAGCGTTCTTCCACCAAATGAACTTCTCTTGATACTCGGAACCACCATGCATTCGGTAACTGATGACATAATTGTTCAGTGAGACGATTCAAAACAAGTTTCGTTGGTTCACTCAATCAGTGCCTGGTCATTGGAAAGGGGTGATGACTCTGATCAACTGTGAATGAAGAATCACCTCCATTTCTGACGAGTTTCAGGGCTGTCCTCATAGCTTATCCCTCATGGTTTGACACCAATTCACACTTCCAGACTTGTGACCATAAGTTTAAGATAATGTATTTACAGTAAATCCAGCCCATGACAAACAAAACCATGTGACCAGACCAAAAAAAAATAGAAATTACCTCAGCTCTTCCTGGTTGTTGTGAGGGGGCGTGGGTAACGAAGCAGGTACGTCCACTGTTTTGGGGCCATGAGCGAGAGCTCTGGCAAAAAGCTCTTCCTCGGTCTTAAAAGGTATGTGCAGTGGCCTTGAAGGCAGTCCTTTGGTCACTATGTATGTAAAAGGCAAAAATATTTCAAAATGTTGCACAAATTAAAAAAAAAAAAAAAAGAAAATCGGTGCGTGCACATTCCTAAAGGAGCATAGCCTGAATCCATTTTTGAGCTCGGTGTTCAGTGCTGAGCCTCACCATCATGGCCGCCCACAACAGCTGCTTTACCGGCCAGTTCCTCTGTGGTGGCAAAGCCATTGAGCAACTTCTGACGCGCCACGGGCGGAGGTGTGGGAGGCAGAGACGCCGGCGGGGTCGGAGGGTTACTCAGGTTGTTCTGCTGTTGGAAGACAGAACAGAAAAACAAAAATGAGCCAGGCTCTATTAAATCTAATAAATTATAAAAAAAAAACACTGGTTCTGATCATTGCTTCTCTGACGTACTTTGTAAATGAGCTGGGAGTAATAATCCGACATTCCGTCCAATGAGGCACTTCCAAAAGTGCCCGAAAGACGGCTTTCCCCGTCTAGCTGCCCGCTGCCATAGGGCACGAAATGGGCAAAATTTACACCGACCAAAGGTTCCATCAGGGGCAAGAGAGAGAGCTGCTGCTGCTGCTGATGGCAGATGCAGACAGAGAGAGAGGAAAAAAAGGAAAGAGAAGATGTGAGTGTAAGAAATTAGAAACCGAGGGAGCCTAGAGAGATGGGCTCTCGAGGTTATGTGACAGTTTAATTAACAAGAGCCCTGATGTCTTGATAGCTACTGACGTGAAATCTTAAGAAATTGGTTAATTGTCATTGCTAGCATCATTTCAAGTCACTTTACATGCCATGTGAATGGTAAAAGGTTAATGCAGTGTTTCCCCTATTTTAATGGAGAGTGGGTGGCTTGCCACATCTCATCGTTTCTCCGTCCGCAGCCTTGTGCACTGAGTATACTCCAGTTTTCGAAAGGTTCTTATGCAGAGGGGTGTTGCACAAGACGTGCACACTGTAACTGTAACAAAGATCTTACCAGTCCTTGTTAGTATTGGCTAACTAACTAGTCTAACTAAGCCTCTAGATTAGATGTTTTATCTGAAATACAGATGAAATAAAGATTGGTGTGTTTCTGGTGATCACTGAGCAACAATCTGATTGGTCAGGAGGCCCAAAAAAAAAAAATAAAATAAAAAAATAAACAAGTTCACCGTTGTGACACAAAAAAGAAGGGGGCAAGTGGTCACATTTACATACAACTTACATTGGCAGTTAATTCCCAACACACCTGATTGGGTTCATGAAGCCTTTTAAGCGTTGAGGTGGGTATTTTGAAGATGGGGAAACCTTGAACCTGGGACTGCAAGACTGGACATTCTCATCTACAATCGAGCTAGTGTAGGTAAGAGATATTCCGTTTGTCTTACCTGTTTCAGATTAGTCATTACTGGTTCAGTGGAAGAATACATGGCTTGTCTCTCATCCTCCTCCTTCTTCCTCTTTTTGGAGCGAGGGGCCGGACGTTCCCCACTCTTTTGAGCACGCTTGGTCCTTTGCTTTTTCTTGTCCTCAGGCATTAACGGGCTGCTGAAGTCAGGGTTAAATGAGAGCTGGCTGTCTGAGAAGGTCTGTGCGAAAGACAAACGAGGAAGATGTAAACTTGAGAACTTGATGGAATGCACTTTAGCCAAGATGAGAAAGAAAGGCAAATTAATTTTTACCCCGCTGCTGTCTATGGAGCTCTGTCTCAGAAGAGCCTTGTTATCCATTGAGGTTTCCTCCTCTGGTCTCATGCTCTCCTCAGACTTCTGGTGAGGTAACGGGGGTGGAGGTGTCTTCTTGTTCTTCAGGAGATGTTTCAGGAGCTCATTCCCGCCTTCTCCTTTTGAGTTACCTGCCGGACTTTGGCCTGCGAGACGTGGCGACATGCCTTCCTTGTCCCCTTCTACTTTTACTACTCCGATACCCATGTTCATGTCAGTGCCTTTTGGACCATGGCAGTCACTGGCTTCAATCCTTTCCAATTTGATGTTAGTAAGAATCTTGTCCTGTGTGTCTTGCTGACCCACGGTTGCCTCAGATACCCCACAATAGCTGCCTTCGGAAAGCTGTCGCTCCAGCTCCGAGTGGTGCTGGCTGCTCTGAGAGCCTGGGGTGGAGGAGCCAGGCTGGGAGGTCTCGCACAGCTCCTGCTCTCCAAAGAGCAAGGGATTTCTGGTGGGTGTGGATGAAGTATCTGATACACACGGTGTCAGTGGGGCGGTCAGGTCAGAATGCGGTGTAGATGGTGCCCTTAAAGACTCGGCGTCCTCATCACTCTTTTTCTTACGGTTCCGTTTCTTCTTTACCTTTTCATCTGGGATGATGTTTGAATAAAGCTGAATCAGGGATGGGCCAGATCCAGGAAAGTTTGGTGGAAGAGGAGTAGTTGAATCTATGCCAAAAGGATGACCCTGACCTGGATTCTGCTGTATCATATTTGGTCCAGGGAATCTTGGGGGTCTGGGCTGCCCCTGAACAAAATGAGATCCATGTGGTACTTGGTTATCTGGCCCAAAACCTGGTCTTACTTCCTGAGGGAAGGGGCCATTTCCCATCATGGGTCCAGAAGAAGGGGCTCCAATTCCAGGCTGCATGCCTGGCTGCTGGGGAAATCTGGGCCCTTGCATTTGCTGCTGAGGTCTATGTTGTTGCATGAAATCTTGAGGCAAGTTCTGGTTATAGAAGGGCATCTGGCTGAGGAGGCCTTGCTGCTGTTGCTGCTCAATTTCCATGCGCTGTTTCATGCGTTGTCTCTCCACCTCCTTCATCAGCTGCACCCTCTGCCTCTCCTGCTGCTCCCGAAGCCTCTCCTTTCTCTCTCGTTCCTGGAAACCTTCACTGAATGGATTGGTGTCGTCAAAATTCACATGAGGAGACTCCCCGGCGACTGGCCCTTGACCGGGCCTGGCTAACGTTTGCTGAGGAGCAGGGCCTTGCATCATCTGAGGAGGCATTACACCCGGCATCTGAGGTCCAACAGGGCCTGGAGCTCCAGGACGCCAGCCTGGCATGTTGGGAATATTTGCTTGGTTTGGATGCATCTGCATTGGCATGGCTGGACCCATAACAGGTTGGTTCACAGGGCCAGTTGGCATCATGCCTGGATGACTTTGCATTGGCAACATGCCAGTCGTCATCTGAGGCTGCAGGGCACCCTGCTGTTGTTTGACCCTGTACTCTTCTATCAGCTCTGCATGCTCTTTCTGTTGTTTCCGAATCTAACGTATGGAAGACAAAACGCCAATTACTGAACAACCATACATCTTTTCCTAAGGTACTGCTGATTTAAAAATGAACATGCATCGACATCACCTGTTCAAGCTGTTTCTGTACCACACCCTGCTGCTCTGTGACATGCTTCAGTTGCTCAGCGTCCTCCTCGGGAAACTCCCGTCCAGCTTTCTTAGCTGTTCTCTGCTTAGCTGACAAGGCCTTCTTTGACTTCCTGTGAGCCCCAATCTGTTCCTCAAGAAACTTCTGCTGCATCTGAAGAAGCTTTTGGGTCTCCCGAAGCCAGTCTTCATACTGTATTTTCTGGGCTTCATCTAAGAAAGGAAGTGCAAAATTCAAGCTGAATAAACCTGCTTAAACAGATAGTCAATGGCAATGCGTCACATTTGGAAAAAAAAACACTTACTGGTGAATCCTTGACCAAAACTTGGAGGACTGGGTCTCGTCATGTATGGAGCCAGTTTGCCATCCTGAATAAACAGTGTCATTGTTAGTGCAAATTAATTTTTGAATAATTTTGGAAAATGAGAAAGAAAATTCATGCTGTACCTGTGCCATTGCCTGCTGGGGAGGAATACATCCATCCGGACCCTGTGGACCCTGACCTGCTTGAGCACCCACTGGAAATCTGAAAGAAAACCAGACAAGCATTCAGAACGGATAAACATTGCACTACACAGAAACATTTTAATAAACATCAGCTGATGAGAAAATACTTACTTGTTCATGACCATCTGTGACATTCCCATGTTGTTTTGAACCATTACTTTATTGATTCCTTTCAAGGCCACCATCTTTGCTTTCATGATAGGATCAGTAATAGAATCAAAATCTAAAAAAAAAACCAAAAAAACAATTTTATATGGAAAGATTCCAACTGTGCACGATGTATGGTAACTAAGCTCGCGTGATACTGATTATTTCGTAAGCCCAGCACTAAGGCTAAGGAGAAACTTTTTTGGGTGATTCGTAGCATTAGTAATTTTTGTGATAACTTACGTTAAATTGTTATTTCGAACAATATTAAAAAAAAAAAATAATTCCACTTCCACATTTACCTATATTAGGGAAGAATGAGTCATTGGACCGCTGTCTGATCAGAGCCTGCATCTGCTTCTGCTGTTGCTGTTCCTGCCTCTCCTGATCCAGAAGATCTTGCAGCAGGAGTGGCTGTTCCTCCAGTAGCAGTGGTCGATTCTGTGGACCCTGCTGGGACATCATGGCCTGTTGGGTCTGAGGAAGAATGCCAGGTTGTTCTACTGAAAGCACTGCATCCTTCTGATCCACTCCAAACACAGAACCTGAGGGTTGATCCTGCATGGAACCTGAATGGACATCTAATGGACCCTCAGTTTGAGCAGAAGCCATTGGTTGGCCTACCACCAGGCTAGAATTCATTCCTTCTACAGATATGGCTCCTTGATCCAGCAAAGTTGAATTAAGTGCCTGTTGTAGGCCAGGTTCTTGAAGAGTTACTTGCTGACCACAGTTCTCTTGTTTATGTGGTTTATTATCTGGAGGCACATTGACAAGTAAGCTAGATAGCACTGGAGTAGCATCAGGGTGAACACCAGGTTTTGAAAGAGCATCCATGCTACTTTTGAAGTCATCTTGATTAACAACTGGAGTGTCTGTTATTTGATTTTTGCAAGAAGTTTCTTGCGATGAACCACAATTGACTTCAGTTTTGATATCTTTTTCTGCTTTCAAAGAAACCTGGTTATTTTCTTCTTTGATGCTATCTAATGATTGTTCAGGTTTTTCCTCAGTTTTTCCTTCTGCAGATGTGGAATCAGAAGGTAAGGACCCATCATTTGGACTCTCAGGCTTTTTCTCGACTTGCTCCTTTTGGAGGTCAGCGCTGTCACTGTGGTCATCAATAGGATCATTGAGATCCAAATCCTCACTAAGGTCTAGGTCTGCATCGGTGTAGGCAATTATATCAAATTTTCCAGATGTCAAAAAGATATCATCTAAGTGCAGGTCATTAGCTTCCAGATCCAGATCTTTCCCATCATCTGCATCAAGATTTAGGTTCTCTAAATCTGTATCTTCCAGGTCCTTGACCTCCACATCTTCGAGGTCCTTCACAGCTGATTCATCTGCATCAATCTTCTCCTCAGAGCCTTCATTCATGGGTAAATCAACCTCACTTGATGGCCCGGAAGATGCTGCAGAAAAACTTGATGGGGCGGTTCCACTGAAATTCTCATTTGAAGCAGGTTGGCTCATTGACCTCATGATTGGAATTTGCCCAGTTCTTACTGGAACACTAGACTGATGCAAGTTGTCCATACTCATTGTTCCATGTATATCTGCACCAACTCCCTGAGTTTGATTCATACTAGAATCCACGGGTTTAGGACCCTGATTGTTTGAAAAGCCCATTTCTTGTCCACTCATGAAAGCTGAAGGTCGCTGAAGTTGCGAGGGTGATTCCATTCGGTTTCCCTGCACAGCAGGAGGTCCAAAGGGAAGCCTTAGCCTGCTCTCAGGAGGTCTGTGTCTGAGTTCTATAAAAGGTTGTCCCATGATATTGTGTTGCTGCATATGCATGCCTTGAGGTGGTAAAGGTTGTAGTCCCATTGGGTTGCCTCCTAATGACTTCCCCAGATCTATAGACATGGACCTTCTTATTTGTGAATGACCTTCCATCACTGAATCTTGTATTTGATTCATGGAGGGTCTTAAACCAGATCCTTGAACACCAGAGGGAAAGCCCAGCCTATAATTGGTGAAAGAAGAAGAAAAAAAATTATTACAATTTGCACCACTCTTTGTTACATAATATGTTACATTAAAATTCCCAAATACCCACCTGGGTCCTGGTTGCCTGAGGTTATTTGTGTCTCCAGGAAACTGGGGTCTTGGAAATTGCCCATCGGGAAAAGAGCCTCGCTGATCTCCAGGGTATGGCCCATGGAATCTGTGAGGGCCCCTCACAGCCCCTGGACCAGGATATGGTGGAGGTGGTCGGTTGAATACGTCATTTTGCTGACCTCGGGCATCCTGATTCCAGTGTTGAGGGGTTCCTGGAGTCATGGGCACTGGCTGTTCCTGTGGGTTCTTTTCTTGACGAATGGCACTTTTTTGCTGCTGCTGCCTGAGAAGCAGCTCGCGAATACGCTGACGCTATAACAAAAACAGTGTAGAAATTAACAATCTGTCAACAAAGATGACTAAATTAGAAACCAAGTAAATGCAGAAACTGTCGAGAAATATCTACATTGTCCTTTCATAACCGTATAGTTGTTGTAATTAACACAAAAGCCATATACATCAACAAAAGTCAGCTAACCAATTTAAAATTCTTCAAATGTGCTATTTGGCATACTGTACCTGTCTCAGCCTTTCCTCAGCTTCTGCAAGAGGAACAGTTTGAACGTCACTGTTTGGTTGTCCCATTGCTGCAGTGCTGTGTCCCAACCCTTGTTGCTCCCTGTTTTCAGCAAACTGAGGGTGAGGATTCATGGGTGCCTGTTCAAATGGGTCATGAACTGGAGTCTGGCTTGGCTGACTGGATGGAGACTGAGACATACTGTTTTCATCTGCCAGACTAGGGTGTCGTGGAGTCTGAGACCCTGGAACTGCTGGACTAGCAAACGTATCCTGCATCAAGACCTGAGGTGGTGAAAACGCATCCTGAGTGGACATGGGTCCTGGTCGTATACCCTGCGCTGTACCTCCAGGATGAGGTGTCCTAGGGCCTTGTGCAAATGGATCATGAAGTAATGACTGAGTGACTCCCACTGGTTGAGCATGAGTGTCTGGTCCAATTGGTCGAGCCATTGCAGGGGGATGATTAAATGGGTCTTGATTCCTTTGGTAATTCTGGGGTCTGGCAAACCTTTCTGGTACCCCTGCGTGTGGTGTCCCAGGAGGCTGCGCATAAGGATCCAGCGTCATGGGTGACTGCATGCAATTCTGAGTCTGTGTTTGCTGAGAAGGTTGGTTCATCATGACAGAATGAGACGTGGCAGATTGGCGAGAGTAAGGTTCAGGGTCGTGTGGTCTCGGAGTTCCTGGCATTCGAGCATATGGATTAGAATACGGGGACTGGGAAAAAGGATCACAATGAGAGAAATCTGGTCTAGAGGTCGTGGGGGTACGTGCATATGGATTTCCAGTGGACTGATGTGCCACTGGCCCAGGTTGTGTAAAAGGGTGAGGCTGAGGTTGCCGTGAAACTCTTGTTTGATTCTCAAAGCCTTCATTCATCGCAGGATGCGGAGTAAGTGGAGGATGTGCATACGGGTCATTCTGTTGACCCTGTGCAAAAGCTTCTGTAGGACGAGGGGGTATCATCGGTCTTTCAAAGGGATCCCCACTTGGTCTTCTTGAGTGCATGGCTGCATTTGAGTCCTGAGGCTGAGGAGGTGGCATGGGGGTTTTGAATGGCTGGACAGAGCCAGATTCATTACTCCCTGGGATGGGAGCAAGAAGAGGGCGGGCATAGGGATCTGAAAGTATCATCTTGCCATGAGGCATTCTTGGATATGCTTCCTTTCTCACAGCTCCCCTGGAAAATGGATCATGTCCTGGAGAACCAATTATGTGCCTCCCTTCAACAGGCTGACCCACCCTGGGAGGGCACAGAGGCTTGAGAAAGGGGTCTGTTGGACCTGCAGGCCTTGGTGTGTCTGGAGGCTTAGCATATGGATCAACATTCAGGGCTGTTGGTGAACCCATAGATTCATGAACTGATGAAGGTTTCCCACGTTCCTCTGACAGACTCCTGGGTGATTTCCCAGATTCAGAGTTCCGACGGACGGCACCCGGGCCACTTGGTGGTGGTCTTGGCGTGCCCACCATTTTGGCATAAGGGTCCCAGGGTGATGATGGCCTTGAACCTGAAGAGCCTGGAGAGAACATCTGAGGGGACTGTGGCTGAGATCCTGAAGATGGTGGTGGAGGGTGTGGACGTAAAAAGACATCATCTGGGGAACCAGCCGTGGGAGTTCCTGGGAGTTGTGGTTTAGAGAATCCATTCTTGGAGGTGGGCTGCATAGGAGACATGTTCCCATTGCTGGACTGTGATGAACCTGGACTCTGGAGGCTACCGGAGCCATCAAGTTCAGTTTTGAGGTGCTGCTGTTGCTGCTGCTGTTGCTGCTGTTGAAGCTGCTCATTTTTTACCTGCTCAAGTTTTTGTGTGGCTTCAATCTTGGCTTGTTGCTTACTTTTCTGTCTCATTTGCTGCAATGAAACAAACATTCGCTAAATAAAGACAAAATAATTTGTGAATTTAGCAGACTACTCAAGATGATGCTCTCAAAATCATTGCATCTATGGACAAAATGTAATTTTCTAGTCATTTTCCTACTTCATTTTATTCAACTTTGTCACATGTATTTAGTTCTAAGCAATCAGAATAACACATGTAATTAACTTCCTTCTCTCGGCTCTCCTAGAGCTGTCTAAATTATAGTTCTCGCTTCAAATCTATCATAGCTTCATTGAAGCTCATCACGAAGGCCACTAAAGCGAATATTTCCAATTAAACAGTGGAACACCTTTTGTAATTATGTACTTTTTCAGCCTATCAACTGTATATCGATTGTACATCTTTTTCATGTGTAAGAGAAAAAAAAAAAAAAACCAGTTATTTCAATCATAAAAAGTGCACTTCATCCATAGGAAACAGAAGAACAGCCACATGGCAATACAATTAACTGAAATCCTTATAGCGAAGTGAGTTTCCATGACTGTTAATCTATAACAGCTGTAGAAAGCAATCAACCACACAGTACGCTTTTTTGACTCGCTGCTGTTCGGCAGATTGGGTGTGATGAGACGATAATAAGGACATAATGGTAATGGAGTGATAAAAATACAAGCATTAAGCGAAACAGATTTTCCAGGCTTCATGTCTATCGTGGGACTGACTGAGCAAAACCAAAAATGACTCACGACGCTTTATTGAACAAGAGAAATAAAAGGGATTAGGAAAAAAGGACTTATTACCAGTAGTTATCGAGAAAGGGACAAGTATTTCCAACAAACTGATATATTTCAGAATTAAGTTTTAATTTGACATTTTAATATTTAACAACTAGCGAAAGACACTCGGAAATGTATCCTTCTGTTTTACTGGCCATTTCCAAGAAATGCATAAAACATGGGAAAATGTCACATGTACAGAGTTCATGGAGTTCCACTGGCTCGCTTTCAAACTTTCAGAAAAAGTGCTGGACGGAGAGAATTTTAGAGCCAATTTTGTATTTAAAAAAAAAAAAGTCTGATCTCTTGGGTGATGAGGTGGTTTGTCTTCACGATAGAGATAGAAAATGAAGAGATTTGGAGCTGTTTATACATCACATAACATCGAACATCCCGAAAATACAGGAGTCGTCATTTTTAGTGATCTGGAATGATCATCCAAAATGTTGTAAATCTCATTTTCGCTCACCAACATGACTCAATTCTCACCAGCATGTCGTCCTCCATGTTTTATTTTTGCACCGGCCCCTTGAGCTGTGACCCGATTAATCAGGATGCAAATAAGCATTTGACATCACTCGGCGCCGCTTCTGAAAAGTTGAACTTTTTCCCAACTATTCCGAAGCACCCTGCTGCGAGCAAAATACGCAAGCAATTAGCAGCACTTTATAAACATGACCACAATCCGCCTGCCTTGTCCTGTAGGGTTACGCGTCAAACGTGAGCTTTCATTCGTGGAAGAAACAGCTAGTGTGAAAGCAGCCTAACAGTATTTTTACCTGAGTACATTCAAGGCTAATCGTAGAGAGTTATTTGCATCGAATGTTTGACGGTGTGTTTTGATCAGACTCTGGGCATAGCTTGGAATCTTTTTCCTGAAGAACGACCATTACACTCACCGGCCACTTTAGTAGGAACTTGTTCTTGATTCTAAGATTCCTGTTCTTGGCTGCAGGAGTGGAACCCAATGTGTTGTTCTGTTCTGCTGTTGCATGCCGAGATGCTTTTCTGCTCAGCACGGTTGTAAAGAGTAATTATTTGAGTTATTATATCCTTCCTGGCAAAAAAGCTCAAACCACCTCGAATCTGGCCATTTTCCTCTGACCTCTCTCATCAACAAGGCATTTGTTTCCACCTACAGACTCTCACTCAGTGTTTTTTGTGCCATTCTGCGTAAACTCTAGAGACCGTTGTGTGTGAAAACCCCCGAAGATCAGCAGTTTCTGAAATACTCAAACCAGTCCATCTGGCTCAAACCAACACCCATGCCACAGTGAAAGAAAGTCACACAAAAATTGAGATCACAAAACAGCAGGTGGACGTAGGGGTGTTCCTAATATAACAAAGCGACCAGCGAGTGTATAAGCATAAGCGGAAAAAACGGATTGCAAAACAAACGAGTTTGCTGTTCGTTAATAACAGGGAAGCAGGTGAATGTTTGACATTTGCAGTTCAGTAACAAGATGAGATGAGTAATATGGGTTCTTCAACTTGCTTTCGATGCGTGTTCCTGAAATTTTTGCCCAGCAAGACTTTACCTGTCTCAGCTTCCATTCCTGTTCCTGTTCGGATTCCTTATGCTTTAGAGGATCCTTGAAGAGAAGCTCAGGGTCTAGAGGAGGAATCGCAGGATCAAACACTTCCAAAGGCTGCGAGGCTTGCGGCTGTTGCTGCCTCTTAATCGTCTCGTTAGACATTTGGACTTTGTTGATGCGTAGAGCCGCTCTGTTATCCCGGGCCTTTTGCTGTAAGTGACATCCATTCAGTCAGGTCATTTACGTATTGCGTCAGTGCAAAGAATCCTCAAATGGACAACGGCTAACATGGCGATTATTCCATTATTAAAAAGAGACTGTAACTGAAGGATGGAGTAGGTAGGATCAAAGGTTATACCACATATGGAGCTCTGTCTTGAGAACTTGCTTTCCTCCACAGCTTGGCGATTTGTTTCACTCGTGTTTGCCAGTCTGCAAAACAAATCACAATGTTTAAAAAAAAAAACACCAAAAACAAACAAAAAACTCCCCAGCACTTTTTAAATCAGCTGGACTGATTTGTTAAACGGATAAGCCACACCCACCTGGGTATTCCTCTTTGAGGTTGGGGAAGTTGACGTTCGTGTAGAGGACAGGGGCCACGGTTGCGAGTTCTCCCAGAGTCTCTTCTTTCTCCCATTTCAGCATGCTCTTCTGAGCCGTGGATAAGGAATCCGTCTCCCCCTCAGCTGCAGGAGCTGGAGTAGGAGCAGGACTCGGACCTGGACCGGTGGCTGACCATGGACCTGCTGCATCCCGTGACATCGGACCAAACTTCCTGTCCCTGTTCAACACACACAGTGAGGTCTGAAAATTTGAGCTCACTTCTGAAAGGTAACGGACATCAGCCGTCTTGTTGCGATGTCACGCTCAGGGTGGGAAACGGGCCATAAACTTGACTTTTGTTTGACATGTAGGTATCAAGTTTTAGACGGTCCTTTTAATGAAGTCCTTAAATGTTAAACCCACCCAGCAGCGTTCCTCATGTTCGTGCTCACCTCAGATTGTCAGAAAAAGGCATGCGTTGCATGGGAGGGAAGTTTCGCGCCATGTTCGCTCCAGGAGGCATCTGTGACGGAGGGAACTGCTGATTGGGGTTCATCAGTCCGTTTATCACTGGCATTCTGGGAAACATTCCTAGAGAGGAAAAAAAAAGTTGACAGTACTGTACTGTGTGCTGCTTAAGGTTAAGTTTAAGGTCTCTTTAAAAATAAATAAATAAATAAATAAATCTGAATTCCTCACAGGAAAAATAGTATTGTGTTTAATATTAATATTCAATATATGACAGGTGCGAGTTATTGCATAAAAAATTTTTCTGCAATATACAAATGCAGCCCATGCAATTGCACAGATGTGGGCAGGAGTCTGTTCAGTCAATTTGCATATTGTTTTAAACTAGATTTCTTGCTGGAAAATACTATGACTACTACTACGACTAATAATAATAATACAAAAAGTAACAAAGCACATAAATGAAAACAGATATATAATTTAAATTTGCATTCTCATTTAATTTAACGGGGAAAAAAATTCAACACTTAGATCGGGCTATTTTGATGTCCATAAGTTGGCGTACCTGAGTTGATCTGAGAGGGCGGAGGCCCCTGTCCCAGATGCCCGTGTATAGTGTGCGTTCCCTGGGTTTGGGGAGGAGCTTGAGTGGTGCTGGGGCTCAACACGGCGGTGAAGAGATCCTCAACATCTTTTCCCTCCAGCTCTGTGAGGAGATCAGCAGTTATAACGTACAGCACATCTACAATGACTTTTCGATCGAAATCAGTCTTATTCCGTTATACCTGATATTAGCTTGCACATATGCTGGAACATTAATTAGTTGTTGTTGAGTAACTGCAACTGGTATTTCGATAATTTAGATAAATCTGGCTAGCTGATGAAACCCAACATGACCTGACAAGCAGACAAGTTGAACATATGAACTCGCAGCTGTGGATGGATAGCATTAGCTAGCTAGCAATATCTCCAAGGTTTAGCTAGCTGGAACACAAACTGACAAGTTTAACAGGTTGAACATATGAACTCGTAACAGCCACCTACCTAACTAGGAAAACTAACAGTCGAGCTAGCTATTTTAATCCGAGTATTTGCTGAGGCAGCGCAAACATTCCCATGGTTTAGCTAAATCTAGCTAGCAAGCCCCAACCCAACCTGACAGGCAGTGCGTTTCACTTACCTACCTAGCAAAATTTGCTAAACTATGAAAAGCTAGCATTAGCTCTTTGCTGGAAGGTAAAAGTTGAACTTTTTTTTTTTCCCCAAAGCTGAGTTGCTTGATTGCAAGTATTCTCATGTCTCTGCTAAATTTAGTTAACTACAGTATATTCGACATATACTGTGTTTAAATCGAGCTAAATGGCAAGTTATATACACCTCCCGTCAGACTGTGCTGTGCAACTCTAGCGAGTGTTTGTGAATAAACAAAATGTCACGTCAACATCATGATAAAGTGGTAAACGACTTACCTGGTATTTTATACAGTCTGCTCAGAATGGATTCTGGAAGAACAACAGGGATCTGATTTTAGCGCTGCCTTTAAAACAAACGTCAAAATTCCTCTTCGTATAAAAAAAATATATATATATACACATCACTGACCGTCTGTCACCATCTTGTCCAGTTCGGGGCTCAGGATGCCGTCCAGCGGCTCGTCCTGATGGGACACTCGTCCCTGGTTTAACTGAGAAGAAACCGAAGCCTCTTCTGGAAGAGGAGCAACATCTAATCCAGCTGAAACAGCAACAACATATAACGGTCTCTGTATCAGTGGAAATACAGGACTGTACAAAAGTCTTAGGCACATGGAAAGAAATGCCGTCGACCAAAAATGGCTAAAAAATAATGAAATGTTTCAACATTGAAAAAAAAAAAAATACTATAAACAGTAATCAGTAAGCCATAATAAATTAATAAATGCAAAGTCAATATTTGGTGTGAGACGACCCTTTGCTTTAAAAAAAAGTCTGAGGTTCAGTGAGTGCAGTTTTATG
>JAOBAM010000001.1:1854272-1867074 GCA_025212355.1 Notarius kessleri | reverse complement strand
GCAGTGTTTGAAACTTGGAGACTCGCTTCCCAGTGAAGTTTTGGAACAACAGGTACGCAAGTTTCAAACACTGCTGTCTAAAACCACCTCTTCCCACAAGACAGAAGTGCTAACTTGAAGGAAGAACTTATCTGAGAGGGAACTCACCCAACCACAGAAGAATGTTTTATCCAAAAGGACTAAACTTTGCAGTTTCACCAGAGCACATACCAGTGGTAGAGTTCATCACAGAGTCAGCCATCAGAAACAACAATTTGACCAATATAGAAGTGGCCTCGCCAACATCACCATCCTTCCTGCTGACAAAGCACAGTGGGCTACCACTCGAAGATGACCAGTCTCCTCAGTGACACAACCGCCTATGAAACCCTGAGGCGGGATCCCACCAGCAGTTACAAAAAGAAGGTTGTGAGCTTCTAAGAACAGCTAGAAAAGGACCATGCCATCAACCAATCTCTGCACTACAGACTGGACCCGGAGGAAGCCGTTCCTCTCATTTACGGACTCCCCGAGATTCACGAGGAAGGAGCTTCACTCGGACCCATCGGCAGCAGCATAAACTCCGTCACCTATTGCCAAACATCTAGCCACCATCCTGGCTCCCGTTGTCGGAAACACGCCACATCACGTCAATAACTCCCAAGATTTTACCACTGAAGTTGCAGACCTAAAGCTAGACTCGGATGAAACTATGGTTTCCCACGATTTCACTTCTCTTTTCACCTGCATTCCTACCACACAAGCACCCCACTTCACTTCTGCCTGACCACCACCTGTTTCCAGTTCAATGAATGTTTCTACAGATGGAAACATGGCTGTGCCATGGGCTCACCGGTGTCCCCTATAGTGGCCAATTTATACATGGAGGAAGTGGAAAACAAAGCTTTTAGCCCTTTTCTACCAAATCAGTTCCAGGGCTGGTTCGGGGCCAGTGCTTAGTTTGGAACCGGGTTTTCTGGCTCCATTATTGTTGTTGCTTCGATGTTCGCGCCAAGGTTTATGCAAATGCAGCAATGTAACGACATGGCTCCCCTTAGCACCAACTGGTTCTCAGCTGGCTCACAAGTTGAATGAGTTGTGAACCAGCACTGGAACTGGGGTATCTGACCACTTTTTCAGGAGTCGCTCCCGGGCACTAGTTCAGGTATATGGATGACACCTGGGTAAAAATCAAAACCTTCACAGAGCACATCCATGCAGTGGATAGCAACTTCAAGTTCACTTGGAAGGACGTCGGTGGAAACCCACACACACAGACCACTACCCACTGGAACACAAAAATTGGGGGGTCATTAGTACCTTACATCACAGGGCTCAGAACTCTGACCTTTCTCTTTACCGTTGTAAGAAAGACACATCAAGGAAGCACTCCAGAAGTATGGGTATGACAATCTGAGAAACTCAGGAGGATCTTCTACAAACACAACATTCCTGTACACTTCAGGCCCAGTAACACACTGAGGCAGAAACTGGTCCACCCTTAGGACAGAATACCCAGACACAAACAGGACAACGTGAGGAACGCGTGGACCTGTACATCGGAGAAACAACCGCGTGACTCAACAACAAAGGACGTTCGTTTTAGCCAGAGAAGACCGGTGGTTTGAAAGAAGCCATCTTTGTCAACCTGGAACGACCGTCACGAGACACCACCTACAAAACTGAATACACATCCACACCCAGCTGACCTCAACGACTCTCCTTAAGGTGCTTTTGGTCCACTAGAACTGAAGAAGCCTTTCGGAGAGCGGTGAAACGTCTAAAAGCAAGTTCAGTTGCCTTCTTTAGCACCTACGGTTTACATCACAAGTGATTGTAGCCCCGCCTCCTGAGCACAGCTTGAACAGGATTGTGGGCTTTCTGTGAGAATGTTTAAGAACGCTGATCTCTGGACCACAGCAGTACCGAAGGTGTTTATCAATTAACGGAGTACTGACGTCACTTTGTGAATATGAGCATGAATTTAACCGTGTTTTCTCTTTCTTTGCAGTATCATAACTAAAGAGCCATATATCGACAAGAGCAGGATCGGCGTGTATGGACGGGTGAGTTCACAGTGCTCGCTTACTTACACACACGCACTTTGGGAGAGCACATCTTTGAGTCAGCATAAAAAGGGCTTACTCATAAAGAGAGGAAGGACACTTGGGATATGGAGCTGTTTATTGGCGAGGAAGCTTCTTGCCATGTCAGTAAATCTGAGTCAGTCCTCCTGTTCTGGCCTGTGTTCAGAAGAGATGAGGGAACCTCACGTTGCCTATATAAAACTCGGTTCTATTTCCATCACAGGTTTTTGTTTTGGTCTAAATGGTGCAGAAATTCAGTCCTAAAGGTCTCCTCAGTTTTTGCTCTGGAAGCAGAAGCTCTTCTTGGTGTCATTTCATGTGCCGTGGAACAGAAATGACTGGCGTTCGTTTTCCCCAGCTGAGAGGAAGCAGAGAGAGAGAGCGCTCGAAAGCGAGTTCAAGTGGTTTGTTTGAAAGCGGAGATAATTGGAGCTGATCTGCTGGTTGTTAACAGAACAGAAGAGCTGCTTGAGTGAAGAGGAAGAAGCAGCGTGGTGGTAGTAAATTTGCAGAGCAGAACAAACCCGCCGCTGATCTTAGTAAGGCGCAGGTTACGTAGAATAAAGAAGTTGACGCTGCAAAGTGACGTCCTTTCTCCTGCAGGTGTACGGTGGATACCTCGCCAGCCTCCTGCTGAGCTCCGATGACTCGCTGTTCAAGTACAACTTCAAATTTAAATGCGGAGCAGCCGTCTCGCCCATCACCGATTTCAGCCTATACGGTAAAACAAGAAATCTCTGGAGTCAATTATTTTCCAATAGCAGCACATCCCTGAGTGTTTTATTCTTCGGCAACACGCCATTTATTCTGTTATTTCTAATCTCGGTGTTGTTCTCGCAGCCTCGGCGTTCTCCGAACGTTATTTAGGATCTCCTCAATCTAACCCCAGAGTGTATGAGGTAACTCTCTTCCTGCTACATTACACACACACACCTCTCTGATTTCCTGTAACCCGACGACATCACCGTGTGTATTCTCTTCTTTCACAGATGTCGAGTTTAGCTCATCGAGCAGGTCAGCTAGAGGATAAGAATTTGTTAATTATTCACCCGACAGCTGACGGTGAGTTTGAGTTCAGCTTCCTCACTCTGATTCGTTTCCTTTCATAATTAACGTTACTTAACGACGTCATCTCTTCGCAGAAAACGTCCACTTCCAGCATACGGCTAAATTTATCAACTATTTAATAAACAAAAAGGCCAATTACACACTGCAGGTAAGAGCACTTGTCTCGTTGATATTTATTAGTTTGGTCCTGCGTTTCCTTTCCTTCTTGCGTGAGCGGGGAAAGCCCACCACGTGCTGTAGTATCTTGTATTGCGTCATGGTGAAGCAGGAAAAAATGGCTTAGAATTTAAAATAAAGTGTTTTTACAGTAAACTGCTGAAACTTTGACCTTCTCGAAGGTTTTATTTACCCGAAAGCTTGCTCTCCAAGCACGTGAGCTGCAAAGAGCATCATTGCCTTTTAAATCTGTTAGCGTGAGAACTAAAATCATCTGCTTTTTGTTCAGATCTACCCTGACGAGGGGCACTTCCTGCACTCTGAAGTCTCGCGGCAGCACTTGGATCAGTCGCTCGTCGGCTTCTTCGACACGTGTTTCAAGCCGCCGGAGATCGTCAGCGAGGACGAGCTGGAGCAGGAGGATGAGGACGACGGCTAAAACAGCGCCGGGATAACCAATCACATACAAACTGATTTCTCTTAAACCTGCATCATGTAATTCATCATCCTCATCCTCCTCCTCTCCATTTGGGACAGAGCATCTGCATGGACCAATCGCACCTCGCCTGTGAAAAGGGGACGGTCTGACAGAGGCGAGCGAGCGAGTTTCTTCCTCCCTCATGTGGACTGAACCGACGCGGAGGATAAATAGAGCACAACCCGCTGTAGAGCAGTGCAGGAGAATTTGTTATTAGTATCCTTTGGAACGGACCGTACCGTACCGTACCGTATTTTCCAGACTCTCATATTTAGTGCTAAGAAAACTGCGCTTGCTGAATGTTCTAATCGCGGCACTACACTGTAGCGAAATTAAAGGGAAAATTTCTGCAAAAATCAATCAGTGTTCTTTACTTTACTTTTGTACTAGCTACGCACAGGGGGAGAACCACAAAGGGAGTAGATTAGACAACTTTTACAGTATTACATGCTGAAATTTTGCTCGTCTGGAAAATACGGTAATATCGAGACTCCTATTTAAACTGAAATCTGATGTTATATTAGTCACTGTGCCTTACTGGAGTAAAGCTGTAACACCACAGACGCGGGCTGGGAGATACGGCGACATCAGCTTTACGCAGTCGTCTTTCCTCCAGTACGGATATCAGAGATGTTAACTGGAAGCCCGACCCTCACTTCATGACCAGAAAATTTACGGATAACGATTGTCGTATCGCCCAGCCCTACATAATTAACGAAACGTACACGTTTCTTCGTGCTTTCATACGAACTGCTGTGATGACGCTCTATGGATTTTGACTGTCTGTCTGTGGTTAACGTTCATGTCATGAGAGAAAAGCTCGTGGTCGTCCCTGATGTGCGTCACTTGTACATAAAGCATTTTCAAAGCTTGTTTTTTTTTTTTTTTCTCCTCCCTCCCACAGCTTGCGACTCATTAAAGCGGGACACTAACGACGACATTACACTTGTGTATCAGATGATCAAGGAAAATTAATGAGACTAAGCAGAACAGCACTCTGGTGCCATCTAGTGGTGAAATATGAGTACATCTGCTGATAATTTAACAATATTATTCCTGTATGATATTCACAGCACACCTTCAGAGTCGAAACATCGCTGAAGATCCAACTCCAAAGAGCCTTCAGGCCGGACCTGCAAACAGGGAGCCCCTCCTACCACTCATCCTGTCATTAAAAAGAGTGACTTTTAATCACACTGGAGACTCCTTCCATCAGTGTTAAGTTGACTTCGTTAGCAAAGATCGACCCAGAATTCAACAGCAAAAAAAAAAAGCTAGTCTTGGTTTATTACAGAAAGATAAGATTATTCTAACATGAATAAAGTCAACACACACACACACACTCACCTGGTTTTCACATCTGCGAGTAAAAACACTCCACACTCCACTTTCCAGCTCAGACAGAAAACGGTTTTATTATTTTTGTTTCCAGTGTTTCATTCGTCCACATCTGTAGCAGACAGGGCATGATAGAAAAAACAAGACCTCTCTCATATACACTCGCACTCTCTCTCTCTCTCTCACACACACACCTGGAGATGATGATGATGAACATGGTCCGGTCTACACGCCCATCTTGTACAACACCTACAGAACTGACGGGAGACGTGCTGCAACATTTAAATTATTCTACACAAATGTCGTCTACAACAGTGAAATGCAGAGAAGTTTTTCTTTAAAAGTGTTAAGACCATCAGGAGGCGTGTTCTCTTCACAGTAGTGTGGTTTTAGAAGAACGTATGGCACGAGTTTCACGCGGTGCAGCTTCATCACCCGGATACACACGTGCCATACTTTAAATGTGAAACAAACACGCTGAGGTGTATTTTTTTTTGGGGGGGGGTTATTTAATCTCGAAACAGATGAGAACTTGGACGTTTCCGTTGCAGCGAGAAAAGAGCCGAAGATGTGTTTTACACCAAACTCTCAAACACGCATTGTCGGAACAACTTTAGCAGCTACATATTAAAGCTAGCTAGCTATGTGGAAAAGAAATTTTTTTTTTGGTTTACATGCATGTTTGTTTTCAGATTAGATTAGCTCACCAATGATCCACTTGCTTCCGAGCTTTATTTCTCTTCGTAGTGTCTCGATACGTATATTTAAATAATCAAGCGCCTCGGAGAACACAATGCTGTAAAACTTTCAAGAAAGCGCAAACTACTTTAGCGATAAAAGATTAGTCGCGTTTTTTTTTTTTTATCACAATTGAGTTTGGAGTAAAAAAAGATTTTCGATTTCTCGATGCAGGGAAACTTATTTTTAACGTTACTTTAAGACAAACCGGCGTTTCTGGACGATGCGGATATTTAGTAGCGCCTCGTTTTTTGTTTTTTGTTTTCTGATTTGATTGCTGTATGACAATAAGGTAAGCAGCTGCAGCTCTAATTACATCCATAAAAGAACACACTACGCAAAGAAGCTCAAAGGATGGGAAAATCATTTCAAGTACATTAAAATAAAGGGGCTATGTACAAATAAAACGAGACATGGCGCAGATTGGATACATTCTTCATTTCGGTTGAGTTGAAACCTTCTTACACTTGCGAGAACAAGTCGTCTTTAAAAAAAAAAAAAAAAAAGCACTTTTTAGAAGTCACGTACGTGCCCAATTCATCCGAGAACATGACCCCACCCGTTTACCCCCTCCCCCGTCATCACCGCCACACCCGACTTCTCGCAGCCTCGTTCCAGTGGAATCGTTAAATCATAAATTCGTCCAGCAACACCGGGTCTTCGTCATCAGGTCGAACCGCGAGAGATTTCTCTTCACTCCGAGTCAAATCAGAATTCATTTCTCAGAGGGAGGAAATATTTAAAAAACAGATCGAGTCAGAGGGAGGAGAAAAACGTCGACCGTCGGAAACCTGCGTCAGTACCGTCCTCCTTCACTTCTTCTTTGTTTTTTTTAAATCTGGTATAAAAAAATAACTTGTTTTAAGTACCTTACACTCACTCGCGCGCGTCAGTCTGTTCACAAGTACTGATAAAACCGTGAGCGCACCACCTGCACCCCAGACAGTTTGTGTGGATGAGCGTCAGAGGCCAAGCTGAAGCTTTTCAACTGAGCCACCGCTTCTCCGTTGAACATCCCTGAACTGGACCCCGAGGCCCCGGCGGAGAACAGGTCAGAGTTTTCCAGGCTGACTTCCGGGTTGCTCGTGCGATGGCGCTCCCTGACGATCCAGTCAGTGATGGAAAAGTCCTGCGAGCTGCATTTGGGTTTTAAGCGATCCATGGCGGAGAGCTCAGCCCCGGTGATGACGGACAGTTCTGCGAAGTCTCTCTGGCCGCCCATCGTGTGGCGGCGCCGTATGTTGGTCTTCCGCTTGCTGCGCGTTTCAGGAGATCTGGTGCGCTGTGACCCGACACCGAACATGTCGTCGGCGGAGGAGCGAAGTCGACACTTGAGGCGATCGGTGATTTTGATTCGCCAGACGGGTTCATTTTCACCGCTGCCGTTTTTCCCCTTGACGACATCCAGCATTTTGGAAACCCTCGACTCTTGATCGCTGCGCCCGCCGTCCGTCGAAGACTCGCTGTCCGTTTTTTGTCGGCTTCCTCTCTTCCGCGCCAACGTGTCACCTGCGACGATGCGCTGCGACACCAGAAGACTGGGGGAAGTCTGAAAAGGCGTAACTCCGCCTTCTTCCCGTACAGATAAAACGTCTTCGGACGCTCCGTCGTCTCTGGTGAGCGCGAACACGGATAAGTTGCTCTCGCTGTCCGAATCGATGTTTCTGCCCTCGCTGATCAGCTCGCTCCTCTCGTCGTCGGCGTCGTGAGCCGGACTCAGCGCGGTAGACTCGATCCCCGTCAGGAACGTCATGGAGGACGTGGTGGAGTAATCCGACGTGATGGAGCACACCTCCGCTCCTGCGTTCTCCATCCAGGGACCTGGAATTCTGCCCTTCCTGATTCTCGGGCCAGACGCTTGAGAACTCGTGCTGTTCAACGTTCCTAAATCCGAAACGCAGCCCTCGTCGTGCGAGGTCGAGGGCGGATCCGAGAGCGAATTCTGACGCACCATTTCTCTCTGAGCTCGGTGTTTTTTCGGAGACTCGCTAGATTTATCGAACTGCGGTGGTTTCAGAGGCAGGATGTCGGATTTAAATTCTGTCGGAACGTCAACGAGGCACTTCTCCGATCTCTGATCGGCGCCGTCGGACCTTTCTAGACGACCGCACACTTCTGCCTCGCTCTCGACCTTTACGTTCTGCTCGTCGTTCGGCTCGCTCTCGTCCTGAAGCTCTTTCTTGGAGAAGCTGGCGTCCAGGTCGTCCTCCGAGCTGCTCATCTGAGGTTTGTCTTTGGGTTTTTTGCGCTTGCGGCTGGCGAAGATGGACGAGCGCAGCAGCTCTCTGCTGTACTGGTCTTTACCCGAGCCCCAGGAGCCCTGCTGGAAAAGGAGCAATGACACCACCTTGGATAGGAAACAAACAAACAAAAAAGATAAAAGATGAAAGCCAATGCGGTCGTGTCGCGGCGAGAGTGGAGGGAACTCACTCACCTTTGATTTGGCAGAGTCGCTGGTGGCTGAATCTGGTGACGGAATGAAAAGAGAGAAAACATAAAATCAGAATGTGTGAGCAGCATGAGAAGAAACATGAAGAGCAACAAGGCTGATGATTTCATCACACGAGTGGCATGGAGGCATGAGATCAGAGAGATGAAGGCAGGGCAGATAAAGATATATCAGAGAGAGAGAGAGAGAGCAAGCTGCACTGACACAGGAAGCGGCTCATGCACACATCTGCACAGACGGCATGTCCACTGACACACACACACACACACAGCCTGGTTTAAAGGCAGTCAACCCCGACTCTGAAACACCACACTGAGGCAACACCACACATTCATAACAGACGAGTGCGTTTTAAAATCTGTGTCTCGGACTCGTTAAGCGTCTCCTCTTCTCTCGGGTCGAGTTCTGAGTTTAAAAAAAAAAATCTGTTACGCAGGAACCGTGTGTTTACGAACGTCTGATTTTTTATATTAAGCCATAAAAAGAACAGGAACAGGTTTACGTTACACAGTAAAGGAGACGAGAGCTACGTTTACAACTTAACCAAAAAAACCCCAAACCTTACATTCAAGTCAGTGCTGCTTTTTAATGTAGGTTAATTTATCTCACCACATCAAATGCCGTGTATCCTCCCCGCACGTACTCGATCAGCCAAAACACGAAGCGGGGCTGGACGTGAAACACTTCCGCTTCCGATACTTCCACCAAGTGCACTGGCGTGTTTCTTTTCTTCATCTCCGCGTTTCCTAACAACCGCTTAGGCACGAGATGCTGGATAATTTATTCCAGGACCGTTCTAGGGAGGGAAAGTGATCTCATCGCCCCCTACTGGATGCGTTCCAACCTCTACGGCAAAATGAACGGGAAGATCTTTTCAAAAAATGACATTTCGGGTTACACTTCAAAGTTGTGATGACTACGCGGAGTATTTCTGTACCAATAAGAAATGCATCCCTCGTCGGGATAACCATACAGATCAGATAGCTAAGCCTACTTCGGACGTAATACGAGCGACTCTGACGAGACAGTTTGGGCGAAGTTTCACCTGATACTTTCACAGTGAGTAGACAATCCCAACAGATTTTTTAGGGGTGTACAAGTTCCACGTCATAACTTCGTGGGATTTAATAAATAAATAAATAAAATAAATCGGGTCTCTGTTTAGAAACGCGACCACTAGGATCGCCGTGTTTCACTTTCCCTCCCTAGTGTTTAGATGGATGATGAACCGGATTCAGGGATCTGCTGCGCGTCAGAGTGCAGAGCTGAACGGTTTGCGCGATGCCATTTGTTGCCAGAATGAATTTGCCGACTGAGAAAAAGGCGTGGCAGTATTGTTAGCGGTTGCTGCAGGAGTCGATTATGGAGTAGTTGTAAATGTGTAATGTGGACCGGGCGTAAGAATACAATCACGGGTATAAAATGACGTCTATTCCATGAAACACGCAAAGTTTTTTTTTTTTTTTTAAAACATTAAAAGTTTTGGATTTGATTCATAAGAGACGTATTTTTTGTTTGACGTGTGGTTTGTGGTTTTGTTTGACGCAGGACCTGTTCCATCACAAGCGGTTTTAAAATAAATAAATAAATAAATAAATCTGATAGTGAGCGTGTGGGGTTTTTGTGTGAGGTTTAGCCCCGCCCCCTTTCACACATGATGGACAGTGATGCCACATGAGGTGGAGGAGAAACCTGGAGACCGTACCATGCTAGAACTCCTTGCGGTCAGCTTCGGAGACAACGAGAGACAGCAAAGAGGCTTTTCAGACACATGACACCATCACTGCTGTGTATCCTCTCTGTTAATTCATGATCTTATAAGATATGAAGCGTGCAAAGAAACACCACGATGATAAAAAATATATAAACCCAGACTTCTCTGACATTCACTCAGAAGGAGCGTGTTTTTGAGTTGGTTTTTTTTTTTTTTTTTTGGTACGTTTGGTTCGTGTTTCTCTCTCTTTCTTTTTCTCTCTCTTGGATCGGTTCTTTTTTTGTTTTTCTTTCAAAAACGTTTACAAGAAGCGTGGGTTTCTGCAGACTAGGCAGCTACACTGGGGACAACACTCCTCCTTCTTCCTACAGTCCCAGCTGTCCACCACAGACATTACAGAGTCCATCAGTGACATCACCGAGTGATAGACGCCGCCCACTTGGCCTGTGTCAAGATTGGGTAATGTGTGAGCAGGGCTGGACAAAAAGGGGACAAAAGGGGGGGGACAGGGGAGAAAGAAAACACTGGAGACAAGACGGGTGAGCCATAACGTCACATGAATTTTCATTTCATTTTGATCTTTCTTTCTTTCTTTGGGAAAGAACATGCTGGATTAGTGCAAGAAAGAGGGAGGAACAGAACTGAACGGAAAGGAGGAGTGGAGTCGGAACGCAGGCTGAAGGAGGAAAATGAGGAATCATAAGCAAAAAAAAAATTAAATAAAAAAATTAAGAAATGAAATGAATTGGTGACATTTTAACAACAAAAATTAGAATTAAAAAAAAATAATTTATAAAAGCTTAACATACTGACAGGAACTATTTTATCCAATTTAAAAATAAATAAATAAATAAATAAATAAATAAATAAAATCTCAGTTTAACCAGAGCAAAATTGCTAAAATAGTTCAATGTGCATATGCAACAAGACATCATAATAAGCTGGCTAAGATTATACTCAGAGTGAAAAAACACACATCAGAGCTTGAAACTGCGTCCCGGATCCGAAACCAGACTGCGGTCAGTCATGCGCTGGAGGATTAGACCGTTAGATAATCAGTAATCAGCCACATGGGCTTCAGGGATGATGGAGAACCCAACAGGAACCTCATTCCAACAGACAAGAACCACAACGCCGCATTGGATTGAAAGAAAGAAAGAAAGAAAAAAAAAACGCCAGACGGAACGAGATCAGCGTTGAGTTACTGCTCATATCAGGATGCGAGCAATCCAAGGAACACGACGCTTATTATGAATCGAGCAGTTGTAGTCGCTGAGAAAAACGTTACGGAAACTTTATACGTTCAGTCGGTAAACACGGCATCGAACCCCAAGCTGAAGTGGCTTCGGTTTAGGATGGATGGAGGTGAACGAGTATCCCTCCTTGGATATGACAAAAGAAAGAAGCATGCAAGGAAAAAAAAAAAAAAAAAAACCCCGAGTGTCAGCGATGCAGGAGCTCACACGGCCGTCCCGTGAGAAACCAGACTCGTTTATAATCGTGAAAACAATTAGATCTTCAAAAAAAAAATAAAAAATCGGAATCCACTGAGGAGGAGTGATTTTTGTGGACGGATATGTGACAGCAGTCGCTCACTGCTCTAGAATAACGATAAAAAGACGCAAAAAAGTGAAATATTCAAGAGAATGAGGAAATCAGAAAGAATTCTATTCAAGAATTAATAAAGATAACTGTAACTGCTGTTATAGAAAACTAATCAACACCTTCTGACCAATCAGAGCGCAGGATTCATCAGCGCAGTGGCGGTCATCTCACACCAGCTGCGTTTGAAAAATACATCTTTCAGTCGTAGATTTTATGCGCCTGATTGTTTTTAAATTTTCACCGGGACATTTTTATTTTCAAGCTCTGAAACATGGAAAGCCCGTGTGTGTGAGTGTGTGTGTAGCTGCCTGCTATAACAAACAGACTTCAGTAATGATCACACTGTGCTCTAAGCGCTACCTCACTTCCTGTCTTTCCAAAGCACACGTGCAAGACCACACACGTACGCACGCGCGCATTCACACGCTCGCGGTCACTGTGAGCGTACCTGAGAAGTCTCCAGGTGAGGGGGCGGTGCGGCCGATGTTGGTCAGCAGGTGGTCGATGTTAGGAACAGGCTGAGACTGAACCGTGCTCTCCTGCTCCACAGACGTCTAACATTAATCACACACACACACGCGCGCGCGTGTCCGTTACACCGTGGGGGAGGGAACACACCCTGAGTAGCAGCGAATAAATAAATAAGGTTTATGTTACGTTACTGCCCCCCTCCCTCGGGGGGTTCACAGGGATACTCACTACAGGCTCCTCATCTCCTTCTTCTGAGAAGAACCAGTCGTACTGAGAGAGAAAGAAGACGAGTGTTTATCATCAACTGAATTCAAGAAGGGAAGAAAAAAAAGAGAATGAACACGATTCAAAGAAAGATTATGGAAAGACAGAACACAAAAAGAAAGAAAAAGCCACTCGGAGAAAGAACACACACACCCACCTGCTGAATGAGCGTCTCCACGATCTTGTACTGATCGGGCATGTGAGTGACCATGTGCGTCATGTTGTCCTCCGAGGTTCTGACCAGTGTCGGGCCGAACACGATGGCCAGGTTACGTGGCTCCATCTGACCAAACACACACCGATCAATCCATCCATCCACTCATTTTGTAGCGATGAATAAAAATGCAGATTTATGCAGTCTGATAAACGCGTACGTTATTTTCACAACTCCACGCTATTTTTTAATTAATTAATTATTTTTTTTTTAACAGGAAAAAGACATGTTGGAATTTTTG
>JAOBAM010000001.1:1654173-1668814 GCA_025212355.1 Notarius kessleri | reverse complement strand
CCTGTAGTCAGCTGGGATAGGCTCCAGCTTGCCTGCGACCCTGTAGAAGGATAAAGCGGCTAGAGATGAGATGAGATCTCTATACTTTGGTCTGAACACATACGCACATTCATTCCGTCTAACTGACTCCAACCCCCCCGAACCACCAGGATTAACATCATGTGAACAATCTTCTGAAGAGCAGGTGGTGTAACGTTTCCTCCCTACCATTCTGTGATGTGCACAACCCACAACTGTACATTTGCTTTGTCCAGGAACCTCCAGGAACAACAGCCCTCACCACCCTGTACTCCAGTCAGAGACATTCTGTGCATCAACTTGACACAAGTTCCATGCAGGACCTCTTTTAGAGGTGTTTGGAAAGATAGAAGAGCTCCTTCATCCTCCTCATGCTCTTGGTTTCTTGCAAGAAGCTCCTGACTTCCTCCTGGGGCATGCATGAGTCACACCCCACCCAAAGCCTCCCAGGAGAATGAGGGCAGCCTTATCAGGGGTTTGATTTTTAGTGATCCGTGCTTTCTGGAAGTGCTATCAGATGCATCTAGAAATTAACATTCTGTATTGGATCAGAAGATTCTAGAACAATCACTGTTCTCCAGATTGGGAATGGTTCAGAGCAAGAGAGAGAGGTACAAAGAAAGATGGAGACAGGCAAAGTGTTATGCCGGGATCAGACTACATGATATTTGTGTCTTCCATGATGGTCACCATTTTAGATTAGACAATCATATTGCCATTAACTCTTGACATGTCTTGGTCAAGAGACTGGCAACACCGCAAGTTTGACCTCATTCATGTCCTTGCGTGTCATCAGGGAGGTGGGTCAAGAAATTGTCAATCATGGCTATCCAGGAACATGCTGTAGGAGTTGTCAAACTAGACAAGAGAATACAACAAATTCTGACTTTTTGTCAGGGTATCATTGGGGCAACCCAGATGCCACATTGCTTTTCTTTGATTCCTGACGTCCGTATTCGGGCCAGACATTGAAAATTTGTTGGTCACAATAAAATCATGTAAAAATGAATGTCAGGATGAATTTGTGTAGTCTGATCCAGACTAGAATCTGTGAGTTGGCCTCGTGGTTAGCGAGTCCACCTCTCGACCAGGAGGTCATGAGTTCTACTTGTGGTCGGGTCACACCAAAGACCATCATAAAAATGGGACCTACTGCCACCTGGGGAGACACGCTGCAATGCAGATGTGAGAAGGGAATTAAACTCTCGCAATTACCAGAGGACCAGCCCCTGAGTGTAAGTAATAGGTGAGAGGGCGAGGGCTACAGAAATGGAGATTGGTACAGCCCAATGTGCCTTGTGGCACATGAAGGATGTCGATTTTGATCTCGACCAGACCATCAGAAAGATGATTAATTAATGAATAGCGTGCGTAACTCTCATGTAACTTCACGTAGCTAACGCTTACGTCTGTAGTCATGTCTGAGGTCTGAATACTGATGTGTATAATCTCCACTCTGAATATGACCTACAATCAGCATCCTGGCTTTCTCCGAACACTTCTTCAGTCTGAGATGTGTGTGCACTCGGTGTGTCCTTGTGGTTCAGATTAATTTACATGAAGTGTTTCTGCAATAGGAGGAAGAGGAGGAGGCATGCATGATCAGACAAGCAGGTGGTGTTATTTTTTTGTGCTCGAGACAGAAGCTTTTCTTCTCTTTTTAGAAATATCCAAGCTCCCTCTTTCTTCCCATGAGGTGTTTAATAGCTCTCAGACAGGTGAATAATGTTTGTTGTACAGGAAGTAGGTCAGGCGCAGTTTATTCTCAAACCATAAACAAAAAACAAGGCCCTAGATATGGCTAGTTGGAGAATCTGCTTAATGTAAGAGTGACCTGCTTCCTGTTTAATAACTCACTAAGCTAATGTAATGAAATAATTTCATGAATGATTATTACACTGACAAATGAGCTCATTAAGCCTCACCATGCTCTCAGTGTAATTAATCATCTGAGGAATCGTGGACAGTGCGGATCGTATGCTGAATGAGGTGATGGTACTGAGCACACTGAATGGATTTTACCTTCCATGCATACCTGTGGAAACTGGAAACTGGAAACCACAAGGTTATGAGTTCACATCACTCGAACCCATACTTCAATAACTCACGCACATCAGCTCGTGTTATAGTGGTCGAAAAGTCACGCAGAAAATTTCTCCTTAATCCCAAAACACCACAGCGGATTTTGGTTTTGGATTCTGATTGGTCAGGAGGTGTTGATCAAAGAAATGGACTGGGACGTCTTATTTCAGAGTTTGTTGGTTGGTAGGGTCCAAATACACAAGTTTATGTGCACAAGCACTGAAAAAGTGAGTTTTTACAAATTTTTTAATGATATGTCCCCTTTAATATGAATTCCAAGCTTTCTTTCTTTCTTCCTTTCTTTCTTTCCATTTTGTCTCTTTCTGCGTTTTTCCAATTCTTTCTTTCTTTAATTTTCTCTCTCTTCTTCTATGCCCTTCCATAACCTTCCTTCCATTTTTTCCTTCATTCATTTGTATCAGTGCACTCATTCTAATACATTAACATTTATTTTATATATTAAAGATCGTATCTTACATATGTCTTTTCTCCTGCATAATTATGATCATCAGTGAACCAAGCTGTTGATCGTCATCTGACCCATTGAGGTAACAGTAATGTTTAATTAATTTAATTTGCATTAATTTCCATTAGTTTAATTGAATTTGGGATTCCAATGTCTGCACTGACCTTTGTGTTCAAGCTGTGGTGAAGTTATGCAACAGAGAGCATGTGGTCAGCATACCAAACACACACACACATACATAAATGAAAGAGGAGGAAATGCTTGCTTTCAACCCTTTTGTGAAAGCTGTTCTCCAGACGAGGTATTTTGGTCCGAATGCTGTTCAGTGTCCGTCTCAGTGAAGTTTCTCTGATGTGTCTGATCTCACACATTTGAGCGTCACATCATATTTTCTGGCTGAAATCACATGGACAGACTCGAGGCTAGGCCAAGGCAAACCACAGACCATCGACGAAGGCGCTTTTTATTATTCTGAATCCTGCTGTCGGCAATTAGGTCGATATTTTACAGCTTTATTTACTTCATTCTGCACTTCTGAGCTCATGCTTGTGCCGTTTTCATGTCAGTCATAAAAACTGGTTGAAGGAAAACACAAAAAGAAAAACTTCAGAAAATTCATTTGGGTAACAAACCTGTACTGTAATACTGTAACTTCATCATTAGTTTTGCTTTTAATCTTACGCTTTCCTGATAATGTCCACTTTCTGTATGATAGCGTGGTAGTGAAATACACCTGGTCAGGTTTCATTCATCCAAGTTCATCCTGAGAATATTTTGGTAGGATACACTAGATTGTGGTAATAATATTTTGGAGAAAGAATTGAAAACTATTCTCTGAAATCAAAGTGTAGTTACCAAGGTTGTCATTGGCTGTCCATCGCTAGCGATGATGACTGGTTCATTAGGATGAGCAGAAACGCGGATGGGCCATGAGGCCCACACCAGAGCGACAGAGTTGTCCGCAGCAGTGGTATGAATGGCCTATCTCCTCTCCTAATGAAGCCAGTTGCACAGTAAGGTAAGATAAGTCCTGTCATGCCCCCATCGTGTTGTCTCTCTGGACCTCCAGACCTGATGCCCGGTGGTGCACAAAAGTGCCACAGACCTGATGGGTATGGAAGTTGCCCTGCAGTGACAACTGACTTGCCGAGTGATGTCATCCATTGGCCATTTGAGTGGCTCTTCTGCATGCCATCTGGTGGTGTGTCATTGACCCTGTTGGGTTCATCTGCCACATTGCAATGAAAAGCGCCCTGCTGCCAGCATCTTATTGGTGATGTACTATTTAACCCATAGCTGGAACCCAGGCAGGTGCTACCACTCCACGTCAGAGCAGACCTGGGAGCAATGGTGATAAAGGGGTAACTCCACTTTCTCCAATACTCAAGTCCTGCCAGACCTGAGGCTCACCACTGGTTGCAGTTTAAAGTCATACCCAGGCCTACACCCCCAACAGGGTCAATGGCATACCACCAGATGGCATGCAGAAGAGCCACTCAAATGGCCAATGGATGGCGTCACTGTGGGGCAACTTCCATACCCATCAGGTCTGTGACATTTTTGTGCACCACTTGGCATCAGGTCTGGAGGACCAGAGAGACAACACGATGGGGGCATGACATTGTTTGTCTTACTTTACTGTGAAAGACACTTTGTTAGGAGAGGAGAATAGTGTGCAGGAACTCATGAGACAAGATGTTCCATGGCAGCTCTGCTGGGCCATTCTTGCTGTCCCTGTGGACAGCTCTGTCACTCTGGTGCAGGCCTCACAGCCCATCTGCATTTCCTAATCAAGCAGTCATCATCACTAGCGATGGACAGCCAATGAGAGGCATTTAGCAGACGATCTTGTCCAGAGTGACGTACAACAAGGGGGTACATGACACAGTGCTCCTGGAACAGAGAGGGTTAAGGGCCTTGTTCAAGGGCCCAACAGTGGCAGCTTGAACCCATGACCTTCAGATCAGTAACCCAGAGCCTTAACCGTTGAGCCACCACTGTCACATGGGAATAAACCCAGGATGGAACCCCAGATGGAACCTTCGCATGCACAAGTATACATCCTATATGACAGCTACCGCTATTCAGCTCTGGGTTGTGATTGGTCAGAAGGTGTTGATGAATTTTCTATAACAGTAGCGCAAGTTGTTTTTCCTCAGTAACATGTCAAGCTGACAACATGGTAATAGTGTGTCTGCTTCATCACACCTCACCGTTGTTGATTATTTTACCATAACATCATGTCATGGAGTGTTTAATTCCTTACCAAGCTATGTATTATATTCTGCAATAAAATTATATCTTACCTTGTACAGATGTCTAAAGCAGCTGTGTGATGTTTCCTTCATTTTGTTGTTTGAGTTAATAATACTGAGGCGGGTCATGGCACCACCATGGTTACTGTTTAATGTTCATCTGCTCATCTAAATCAGCTCATTGAGAGATTTAGAGTTGAAATGTTGCTGAACTGAGTGCTACAGTCTGTGGTGTGACTCACCCCATCACGAACAGGTTCTACTTCCTGTTGGTGGTGTTTTTGGATTAAATGTTTCCTCTGGTTCCTTAGATTGCCCTCCTCTTGGTCTGGAGACTCTGAAAATTGATGACTTCCAGCTTCATGCCTCCAGCATGCAGCGGTACGGTCTGGGAGCTCACAGAGGACGACTCAATATCCAGGTTAGCCCATTATCACACTTACAGAAAGGTGTCAGCATGAACTTTTTCAGCAGTTTGTGCTTCAGTAGCTCTTCTGTGGGATTAGACCATATGGGCTAGCCTTTGTGCCCCATGAGAAAAAATGAGCCTTTGACACCCATGACCCTGTTGCCGGTTCACCAGTTGTCCTTTAGATCATTGGATCATTTTTGGTAGGTACTAACCACTGCATACCAGGAACACCCCACAAGATGTGCCATTTTGGAGATGCACAGACCCAGTCATCAAGCCATCACAATTTAGTCCTTGTCAAAGTCACTCAGGTTCTTACACTTGCCCATTTTTCCTGCTTCCAACACATCAACTTCAAGAACATACTGTTCTCTTGCTGCCTAATATATCCCACCCCTTGACAGGTGCCATTGTAATGAGAAAATCAATGTTATTCACTTCTTCACCTATCTGTAGCTATAATGTTATAGCTGATTGGTGTATGTGTCCTCTGTCAGGCTTTAGCTGAGTGTGTTAAGTGCTAATCACTCGGATAATTAGCAGACTGTTAGTTAGCTAATATGGATATTGCATTGTCTGAATTTCTAATAATAACTTTTGTTATCAGCATCTCATTTGGTGTGTGTGAGTTATATGATTATATTTTTCTTTTGGAAAGTTTTAAGAAAAGCTTCTCTATTTTTTTTTTTTGGATAATTCCCCCCAATCTGACCAAGCCACTTTACTCACCATCACATCATCAGATTAACATGGCTACTGAATGCTAGCAGAGAACAGCATCTGTCCAGTTTGTGATAAATGCTTCACTTTTTCATACGTTTGTTTTCCAGGCTGGTTTGTACGAGGACGATCTGTATGATGGAGCATGGTGTGCAGGCAGGAACGACCCGCTGCAGTGGCTTGAGATCGATGCCCGGAGACTCACAAAATTTACTGGAGTCATAACACAGGGCAGGAGTTCACACTGGTCGTGAGTATACACACACACTCACACATTTCTCAAATTCTGCATTCAAACAAATACTTGCAAATTGTTATTTTAAAAACAAACAAAACACTTCCTCAAATCGGAAACTCAGGACGGTCTCCTCAACCCCGAGTTCAGCAAGTCATGTCCAATCAAAATTGGAGGCTCGCAGCAGCACTTCTGACCTGGAAATGATGTTATACTGTATACAGTCTTGTGAAAAGTCCACCTCCAGTTCAACTTCAACTTTTGAACAGATGGCCTCACGATATCTTCAAGCATTTTTGATATGATTCAGAATTCAGAGTTGAATCAATGAATGCAAGGTTCCTAGTTTCTGAGGCAGTGAAACGACCCCAAACTAGAACATTTCCACCACCATGCTTCACAGTTGGTATGAGGTTCTTCTCCTGAAAAGCCATCTTTGGTCTGCTCCATATGTGTACCCTTACTGTGGCCAAACAACTCTACCTTTGATTCATATGTCTAGAGTGCATTATTCAAAAAGGCCTGGTCTTTGCCGATATATTCATTGGCAAACTGTAGTCTTGCTTTAACATTCCTCTTGGACAGCAAAGGCTTTTTCCTGGCATGCTTCCCAGAAAGGTCAAATTTACCTAATCTCTTTCTGATTGTAGCTGTACTATGCATTGTCACACCAACAGTTTCAACAGTTTCAAGAGTTATCTGTGGAAATTGTGGAATACTTGGAGACTTAACATCAAAATCCAAAGGCATGCAGTTAGGTTTGACGTGGGGCGGCCTTGGGCTGAGGTGCCCTTGAGCAAGGTACCGAACCCCTGACTGCTCCCTGGGCGCTGTAGTGGCTGCCCACTGCTCTGGGCGTGTGTTCACCGCTTCAGATGGGTTAAATGCAGAGGATCAATTTCACTGATGTGACGAATAATAAAGGTTTATCTGTTTATTATCTGGTGTGGATTAACCTGTTATTAACAAGGTGTTGTTTTTAGGGTACAACTGAACTGTTCGTTCAGAATTGGAATGAGTTTGTTTTGTATTTGTCTCGGCACTCAAACGTAACCAATATTAAAACAGATACGCTATTGTTCTATATTGGGTTATTAATTGCCTGGTTTGTTTTTTTGCCTAGGAGGAGCTAAAGAAGCTCTATGGCCAACTAGAGATCTATAAGCGAAAGAAGATGATGACTAATAACCCTCATCTCCAGAAAAAGCGCAACTCCAAAAAAGGCATCGGACGTTCGTTTATGCGGCGTATCACAGAAATACCCGAGACAGTGAGCCGTCAGTGCAGTCGGGAAGACAGGGATGGAAGTGAACATGGTAGCAATCGCAGTACCCTACGTAGAAACCCATTTGAATCTTCCCATGGTGGAAAATCCAGAGAAGACTCTCTAAAGAGTAAGGTATTCTCTTTGAAAAGGTCCCATAGCTATGACCATTCACATGACCAGGTGGGGAACGTGAATGGTGTACCGGTCGATAAAATGGACAACTCTACAACTGAGTTGTCTCTGCTGGACACCTTAATGGGGAGAAGGTCTGCAAAGAAAAATCCAGAGACGCCAAAGGTCAAACCTGCAGAATCTGCAGAGTCAGTGCCACTTGTGTGCAAGTCCATCAGCGCACACAATCTTGCAGCAGACAAAAAGTCGATGCATCTCCGGTCCTCGATGATACAGAAGTCTCTCAGCGTCATAGCCAGCGCTAGAGAGAGAACTCTGGGGCTTGCCGGAAAGACCCATAGCGTTGAGGACGCAAGTAAGAAAGGCCTCAAGGCCAAAGATACCAGGGTGCTTTCAGAAGTTGACGAATCTCCTGAAAGCTTCCCAAAGATGATCATCAGCCAATCCGTTGAGTACACCAAGACCCCAAGCAAAATGGGCATCATGAAGCAACAAGTGAGTGGAAGTCAACCTTCAATTTGCTCTGAACCAGGGAGAAGCAAGGACCTTTATGACCTTTCGGAGGTTTGCCCCTGGGAAATGGAAGATTTGCCCACTTTGTCAGAAGGGAGAGCTCAAAAGCATGTTTCTATTGCCCCAAGTGAGATTAGTACAATTCATGAGAGCAGCTCTAAAAGTGGAAGGTTTCAACACAAACAAAGGATGGTGGTTCCGTCTCCATCAAACCGCCGGCGCTCCAAAGATAAGGGTGGTACCAGAGAAGACGACAAGAATGATGGGAGGAGACCCAAAACGCCACTTAATATGAGTGCCGATAAAGCAGAGGTCTGCCCTTGGGAATTTGAGGCTCTGTCTTCCAAAGGAGTTGAGACCCTTGACAGGAATACCCGCAAGAAAAGTGTCACTCCGACAGATGGAAAGCCCAAGATCATCCTTTCAGACATCTCCAAATCCACCGGAAGCCTTTTGCAGCCTCCAGCCCTTATGATGGACATTTGTCCATGGGACTATGACCAACCACCATCTCCGAACCAGGACAAGACCTCAAGCCCCACACATCATTCAAAGAGAAGGGACTCTAACTCAAAAAGGAAAGGTTCTTGCTCATCAAAAGGGAAAGGGAAGGATAAAGAGGACGACAGCCAAAGATCCAAAATCAGGGAGAGGAGAAGCTCTTCCAGCAAACCTTCTGAAAAACGCCGCGTCAGCCAGACATCAGAGAGCGGCCAGGTTACCATGACAGCATCTGGTAAAAGGAGAAGCTCAACAAAAGAGGCTGGAATCACTGATGGCAAACGTGCTGAAGCATGCCCTTGGGAAACCGAGTGTATGCCAAGTGTCACCACAAAAGATGGAGACATCCGCACAACCGCACCAGCTGCTAGAAAACTCAACATGGCTGAGGTTTGCCCTTGGGATTTCAATGACAAGACATTAGGGAACCATGCATGACACCTGTACACACTTATGAGTGGATGTTAAGCTCTCCAGATGGGATTCCTGAGATGAAGAACGGTGACATAAGAATTGCCTTAAGGTCATTTGTCTCAGTACAGTTTTCAAAAGTCCATCTCACACTAAAAATCCTGAAGATTAACTCCCATAACTTAATGCCATTTTGTTTACACGAACCAGCTTGACCAGTCTACATGACCCGATAAAGTGGTGGAACGTCCTTCTTACCCCGTTGGTTTTGAATCCCCATTTAAAAAAAAAAAAAAAAGGAGTGCTTTCACATATGCAGTGTTCAGTCGTTTTGAATGGAACCCTGGTGTGTTCTTATCTTCAGGCAGTCACAAAATGTTTTAAGCAAGTTCATTGTTCAGTGCTTGGGAATTTTTTGTGATTTCTAAAAGCTTGTTTACATTTTCCCCCTATTTCTGGGCAGTGAATGAAAGAGTTTTATGAGGATTTTTTTGTACTCGACGCATCTCCGCCAATGTTTGTTGGATATGAAACAAAATAGTGAACGAAACAAAAAGTTTCTCGACTGTACGTGTGAAAGCATCCAGAGAACTGCTGGAAATTTCAAACGTGATGAAACAAAAAGCACAAATTCCACGTTGTAGTGATGTTTAAACGCTAAACGACCCCGAACTCAGATATGGAACTGCGCATCAATGAAAAGGAATCATGAAAGGCAAATATTTTACCAATTCAGTGCACAACATAAGTTCCGATCTAGTTAATGTAGTAAATACTATATATAGTCATTTTAACCAAAGAATATTTAACATCTTGAGCGTCTGCTAAACATGCATCTTTACACAGTTCATTCTAAATTATTAGCTCACTCAGAACACAGATATTTCTTCAGCAGGAGAGCACAACGTGTTTTTGGGGGGAATTGCATGGATGAGTGGCTTGGTTGCGTTATTGTTGATCTCTTTTTTTCCCCCCCTTTACTCCCACTTGAATACTGTAGTGTTGTGATTTTGCATCAGTATTCTCTGCTGTAATACGAGTAACACGTCGTCACTCGCCTGGATATTTATCTCTGTATCCTATGAAACAGTGTTCCAGTGGTTTCTGCATGACCGTGAATAAACAAACACAGTCCCTGTATTTTTATTTATTTATTTTTGGGTTCTTATGAAACACCCTTGACGAAAAGACGCTTCCCAGAGCAAGCGGTTGCATCCAGACTGCAGCATTTCTATTGTACGTTTATATCGTGCTCGTCCGTGATGGCATGTACAGAAAATACCTCCAGCCTGCAATAAACATTATGTTCAGATTTTTGCCTCGTGAGTCTGTTACCATCATTACGGAGATGACTTCCTCGCTGCTACTCCTCTTCTCTTTTTCATCTAGGAATTATACATTTATTAGCTCATTGCCATTCTTTGTAACAATTAAATACATTTCAGCATCTGCTTCCAGTCAGTCTCGATTTAGATTTTTTTAAAAACAGCATTAAAAATAACAAATATACCACGATATCGTGAACATTTCAGAAAAGTGTACGGTCACATACCGTATCACGATAATTCTATCTTTGGATTGCCCAGCCCCTTGTCCAGTTGCTGTATTGTACAACACTGCCCCCGTGTGGCCACACAGAAAGGTACATGGTGGAAACACTGAGCAAACCTGAGTAACATTCAATTCAATTACTAATTCAGGAATAATTAACTAATATATACAGTATTTTATCATATAATAAGAATTAAATGAATATATTAGTGATAGAAAAAAACAAGCTTAAACAATTGACAGTATTAGCAAAGGAAATCTACAGATCGATACATCAGTCAAGCATTACCTGGTTCATATATACAAATAAATTTCCATTTATTAAAAATATCTTTGCACATTTTTAAAGTATTTATTTATTGGTTTGTATATGTGACCCAAAATAAAGTCGAATACAACGTTCTACTTACCTCAGATGAAGTCAATTAGCCACTTTTTGGACTTAGCTACCAGGCTAAAGTAGCTAATAATTAAACACAAGTTTGCACCCTTTAGTTTAACATATTAACATTTGAATTTCTGTGTCGATTTTTCTTCAGAACTCGTTCGTGTGTGACAAACGAGTGTGTAACTGTGGTGTGGCATTGTCTCACTAGTTAGCCTGATAATTAGCTCATGGAATTCGATGCGACATCAGCCGTTTTGTCCGGCTACATTTCTACAAACGGAGAAAATCCAGGATTGTAGCTGCTGTTTGAGATACAATTAAAATGGCAGTTTTTGGAATTAATTCTGGAAAGATTCAAGTGACAATAACCAGGTTGTATAAGTATGTACACCCTTTTATAACCATGTTCTGAATAAATCAAATCCCATTCATTCAATCTCATGTTCATAAAAGTAATCAACATACAGCTGTCATCAATCCAAAGACCAGATGTTTCTGTAGGACGTTCCTGACATCTTCCTGGTTTCATCCGACTGCTGAAGCCTTGGTCCGCCAAGAGCTTTCAAACCATGGATGATGATGATGGAGTAAAATAATGTATAAAATACAAAATGTAGTGTACATTATTTTGCTATCCAAGTGTAAACACTTATTTCCATTATGGTCCAAGTACATCAAGTGCCAAAAAAGGGGGCTATAAACTAAAGAGGGGAGGATAAAGTGTCCAGGAGGTATGCAAAATAAAATATGGCATGAACTAGAAGGTTAAAAGGATTTCGTGAATGCTGATACCTCAGACTGTAGAAGCACAGTGGATATTCAGATCCGAATTGGGCGTACTGCAGCAGCCATGGCCAGCCTACAGAATACCTGGTCAGACAAACACCTCTCAACCAGCACCAAGTTAAAGCGCTACAACAACCTGGCCCAACCAATTCTACTGTACGGAGCCGAGTGCTGGACCCTGACAGAGACAGCACCTCGATGCCTTCGACAGCAAGTGCACATGTAGGATTCTTGGTCTCCACTGGCAAGACTTTGTCTCAAACATCACCTGCATCAGCGTGCCAACCAACCGCCTGTCACTAGCAATTCTGGCAGCCTGTCTCTGCATATTTGGTGCCAGACCGTCACTACCACTGGAACCAGCCCCGGGGCAGACCCTGGAGTAAGTGGACTGACCAGCAGGACCCAAGTCTCGACCAGAACAGGACAGACTGGAGAACCTTGTGCTGAGGCACCACGCTCCTGCAGGAGCAAGCAGACCAGTGAGTGATCAAATAAAAAAAGTGCCATTGGATTTAAAACTATGTAAAACATTTATGGACTGCAACTGGCTTGGAAGTTCATTCCAGGCAGAGATCGCGGTATACCTAAACAGGACAAATGTGGATGTGATTTAGTTTTAACCGTTTGGATGGTATCGCACTCGTCGAAACCTATTGGACCAGAAGAAAAACGAGCACGGTGGCTGCTGAGAGACCGACAACATTATTAAAGGACCTGCAAGAATAACGGACAAGCACTGATCACACTGCATGTGGCAACAATCTCTCATTCTTCACAGGCTTGGGCTACGGGGTAGAGCGGCTCAACAGAAGCCCGTTCTCGCGTAACAGAAAAACACCTCCAATCCCAACTCGACCATCCAAATTGTGTCATGGTCTGAGGAGAACAAGTCCAAAAAACAACATGTTTGGCAGAACAGAAAGCAGGTCACCAAAAGAACACCACACCCACAGTGAAGCATAGTGGTGGTAGCATCATGTTTTAGGATTGCTTTTCTTCAGCCAGAACTAGGGCTCTTTTTTTTTTAAATCAAGGTGGAGGGAATCAAAATGCCAGTTAAATTCTGCTAGTAAGCTGAAGATGAAACGGAATTTCACTTTTCAGCATGTCAGTGACCCAAAGCATACAGTATATCCAAATCACCAAAGGAATGGCTTAACCAAAAGAGCATCAAGTTCGTTTGTTTAATTTAAAATGAATCAAATTTTGGGTCAATTCTTTTGCCGTGTCGGTTATTAACGAGTCAGCTCTTTGTTTTTCTTTCTTGAGGGTGAATAATAAATAGAGTACTGTAGATTCATCTTCATTAATCATGTATATGCTTCCATGGAGACCTTGTTTCATCATCTGAGCTGTACGTTTGTGTGGATGAAAAGAACGTAGACTAAGATTTCATTAAACAATTTCAGCCACAGTTATGGCAAAAGAGCAACACCAAAATATTCAGTTTAGGAAGTATATATACACGGGGGGGGGGTTAATGGAGAAGATGAATTGACTCATTGGTGAGCCGAGTCAAATACTTTGGCTCACAGAAAAGAGCTGGTAACTCACCAAACCACAGCTATGAAAGCAAACTAACAACCCTGATCATAGTGCATGGATCCAACAACTAGTACGAAGTGCACACGTTTTTGTTAAAACACATTTATTAATTAATTCTTGCCAATTTTTTCCACCCAATGCTAGTTGCAGTAGCTAATTCCAAAGATGAGGGTCAGAATGATATGGCTCCTTATTCACACAGCATCCCCTCCTCCAAACATCTCCCCACACACACAACATTTCCACAGAGTGAAGAAAAGAAGCACGATACTTTCCCTACCAGGCGATGAGACGCTCGTGCACCCTCAGTAGGACGTAACAACGGCTGGCCATCATTCTACAGCCCTTTACAAAGTCCTCGAGGACCGAACCTCTCTTTACTGCACACACAGGTGTAATAAAACTATATTTATAAATAAAAAGCAACAACTCTGCTCTGAAATCCCGCCCCGAAGAAGAAGAAAAAGATCTCCTGCCATATCGATGCTGACAAACCGTGAAAAATATATTCCTGGCTTTGCAAAAATCCTTCCAAAAAATAAAACAAACACACTACAACCAGGTTAAATCATGAGTAGGCATGTGCTGATATTCATCACGATAATCTCATTTACGTTATTTTTATAATACATATACATTCATTATACGAGTCATGAAACAGGGTTCCACCTCTTACGGTGCTTGGACCACTTTAACGGCCTGCTCTTAAAGGGGGGGAAAAAAAAAAAAAAAAATGCATACATTGAAAGAAAAGACAGACAATCTGTCGACTTATGATCACGCCCACCAATTTTCTCGAACCTGAATGAAAATGTGAAACGTGCAGTTTACCCTCTAATTTATGAGGCCTAAAGTTTGACGGGTCTCACGACCAGGTTAGCGTGCCGTGCAGGTTGGGGGCGTGGCCTAAAGTCAGAAATCCATCCATCCATCCATCCATCCGAGGAGCCAATCCCAGCTAATTTCAGCTGAGAGGCGGGGTTTACCCCAGGCAGGTCGCCAATCTATCACAGGGCTCCACAGAGACTAAAGTCAGAAATGATGTGGATTTTTAATCTTGATATAATCTGCCATTTTATGAGGTTGTTTACTTACACACACACTTGTGCAGATTTAGTGCAGGATGCAGAACTGGAGTAAATTTTGCTCATGATGTAATTCAGTCTCTCCCTAACGACATTTTTAAAAAAGTCCACATTGAAGAACTTCAGCGATTATGTTTATTTAACCCTCGCAGCCACTTCATTCAATACTTCGTTTCCTTCGTCTGTCAGATGACTTGCTTAATATTAAAAAAAAAAAAAAAAAAACCCTCACCTCTAAATCTACTTTAAAAAAAAAAAAAATTTAACACAC
>JAOBAM010000001.1:1291806-1306744 GCA_025212355.1 Notarius kessleri | reverse complement strand
TTTTTGCTTTTTTTAATTCTCACTTTTTATGCCCCCGCCACCGTAAGGCGCAGCAGGCATTATGTTTTCGGGTTGTCCGTCTGTCCGTCCCGAAACCTCGTGAACACAACATCTCCAAGGCTGATGCAAGTCATTTCACCAGGTCAAGGTCACTGTGAGGTCAAATGTCCATCCCCACATCACAGCTTAATAAGGCGGGTAGTCCACCGGGCGGAGGCGTCCATATCCCCATCCCCATCGACGCCAAGTTCTATCTAGTTTGTTCTCGCTCTCTCTCTCTCCCCATTTCTCTCTCTGTTTCTCTCTCTGCTTTTTTCTCTCTCTGTTTCTCTCTCTCCCCATTTCTCTCTGTTTCTCTCTCTCTCTGTGTTTCTCTGTTTTTCCTCTCTGTCTCTCTCTATTTCTCTCTCTGTTTTTCTCTCTCTCTCTGTTTCTCTGTTTTTCCTCTCTGTCTCTCTCTATTTCTCTCTCTCTCTTTGTCTCTCTCTCTGTTTCTATCTCTCTCTTTGTCTCTGTTTTTCCTCTCTCTCTTTCTCTCTCTCTCTCTGTGTGCATCTCTCTCTTTGTCTCTCTCTCTGTTTCTCTCTGTTCCTCTCTCTATTTCTCTCTCTCTGTTTTTCCTGTCTCTCTCTCTGTTTTTCTCTGTTCCTCTCTTTGTTTCTCTCTGTTTTTCCTCTCTCTCTCTCTAATTCTGTTTTTCTGTCTCTCTCTCTGTTCCTCTTTCTCTCCTTGTCTCTCTCTGTTTCTCTCTTTCTCTCCTTGTCTCTCTCTCTCTCTGTCTCTCTCTCTGTTTCTCTCTTTCTCTCCTTGTCTCTCTCTCTCTCTGTTTCTCTCTCTGTTTCTCTCTTTCTCTCCTTGTCTCTCTCTCTCTCTGTGCGTGTCTGTCTCTCTGCAGCGTCTAGAGAGAATGAGATGATATGAGAGTCAGTGTGTAATGATGTGACTGTAAATGAGGGAGTGGGCCTGAGTGAGCCGGAGCGTTCCCGTACCCCTCCGTGGGTATAAACCCAAGCGCCCTGCTGAACGAGGACGCGCTCGTCCTGTCTGTGCGTGTTGGCGAACTCGGGCGGATGAAGAGCCTGCTGTAGTTTTTTAGTCCGATGTTGTTTAGTGACGCGGGGAAGACGCTGCCCGGCGTTCGTCAGCGCGTTCCTGCGCTCTGGCTTCGGCACGTTACCGTGACATCATCGCGTGGAATGTGCTGATGCTGGAGTGTGATAGTGTTCTGTTTCAGCCAGCTCTGGTCTACACGACACGCTTCACCGTGCGGGGCGGAGGCTGCCGTCACGTCTACACGATCACAATCTCATGAAATGGAACACAGGAAAAAAACCGGCTCCGAGCGACTCGTATCGTACTGAAAGGATGATTTTTTTCCCCTTTGCGTCAAAACATTGTAGTCTGAAGTGTCGTATTGTATTTAATGTCCCTTTAATTTAAAAAAATACACAAGTTTTTATCTCATTCATTTCGGCAGGAGAATTAAAAAAAAAAAAAAAAATCAACAAAGCACCAGAGATTTCCAAAACTTTCAGGTTTAATCAGTTCTTTGGTAAGCGACCCGCGTACACCGTGATGTCACGGCGTGGGACGGCGGGCCGCTTTGTTTGTCCGGCACACAATAAAATAGAACATTCACAAAGTAATACAACAATACAAGAGCACAAAGTCAGGAATAATGACGTACATTCCACCAGGGAAGTCGAGAGGAAAAACTCATTCGCACTGCAATGATATAAAAAGAAAGAAAACATGAGTTAACTGTTTGGTTTTTGTCGTCCGTGACAAATTTTGTTTGACACTACAAAGAACAAACAGCTCTTTTAAAGATATTGCTATAGGATTAAGGTAACTGCAAACAATTTTCCAAATAAGGAGACTTTTTTTTTTTTTTTAAGGGTGTGTTGCATGTGACCACAATGCCAACCTGCTGCAGGAGATTTAAACGTCAGGATGCGCAACGTAGCTTTTTTTTTTTAACCACATCCTGCGTGTGCATGACGATACTGAGAAACGAGGCGCATTGACGTCAATGACGCTCGTCATGCCTGTAAAATATCATGCTGTATTTCTTAAATCAGCTGCACTGAATCATGGCTTTAGCCGGCTTCTCTTTGAGCGGCAGTTTAAAACGTGGACGGTTTCAATTCTGGATGGAACGTGTCGTCACTGTTTTACGTTACGGATCATTTTCACGTCTAAAGTGATTTCAGTGTCGGTATTAAAGTGCTTTCGTTCATCGTGGCTTCATTTGCTTGCTTCTAAGACAAAAACATGTACCATGTTTTCAAAAAATAGCAAAAATAAAATTAACACATCAACAAAAATGTGTACTTCATGACCGTACAGGTTTTTCTATAAATCGCTGATCAAAAACGCCTCGGAGAAAGTTCTTCCCGTCCACGGTTGTGTTTTCATCAGAAAAAAATCCTTCATTTTAAAAGTGTCCGTGTGTTTATGATAAACAAATGTTACAAAATATACATTAGTTTAAAAAAAAAAAACGTGTCTTTGACACAGCGGTACAAAAAAAATAAATCCATACGGATCATCAGTCAGTAGTTCGCCTTCGTAGCATCCTGTACTGGCACCAACGTTAAGCTTCAGGATCTGGAATCTTGTATGCAAACCATACGAGAACTTTCTCGCCAAGTTCTACAAACTCCAGCTCCAAGGAGTCGTTACTTTCCGATCACGCTCTGCGAAAAGAGCCTCTGGACCGATCAAGTCCGCCAACAGCTTCTTCATTAAAAGGATTATCCATTTCATGCCAGCGTGGTGGGCTGCTACGTCTCAGCTGGCGACGAAGAAGGAGCGATGTCCATGTCGGCTGTCTCCGAACGTCCTTCATGATGAATATTGTCCCCATCTTCACCTTCCAAAGTCAGTTCGAACTGGAACGTGTCTCCTCCGGCTTCGTAGAATGGAGGAGACGGACTCTGAGGGATCATGCTATGGTACCAGTTCCTGTTCTGCTCCAGAGTGTCCAGGATGTCCTGGGCGTCCGGGTGCACCAGATCCGCCCACGTCTCCCACAGAGGGTGTACGATGTAGTCGATGAATCCCACCTGGAGGATCATCAGAGCTTGATTTGCACGTGGAGCAAAGAGAAACTAAAGACCACACTGGTCTTGAAATTTAGAAGAAAACATGACCATGTGGTTGGTTCCTACCTGGGATTTCTCCACAGAAGCGGTGTGCTTGTCGCACATGGGGCTGATCTCCATGCCGCGCTCTCTCTCTCGGTCACCCTGGTGGAAGAACTCGTCCATGATGCGGTCCGTCCACTGTCGGTAAAGGTCCAAAGGCTTGGTGGGGTTACTGAGATCGGCACAGTGGACCATATTACGCAGGACCTGCGGACGTCAGAAAGGTTCATTAGCGTGGGACTCTTTGACACAAAAAAAATCACTTCCTGAATTCCACGAGCGCTCACCTGTATCCTGTCGGTGTAGTGGTCCAGCAGTAACACTCCTGAACTTGTCACTTTCTTGGTCTCCACCATGGTCTTTAGATCCGCCAGCAAGCTCATGTGTTTGGACATATCTGTCGCAAGCACCTAACATGAAGAAGCGGAGCAACGTTAGCCGAGAGACTCGACCAAAGAAAGGCGAACGTGTTGCACGGTATCGCCGAAAGGTCGACTCACCATGTCGATGACCATTCTGCGAAGGGTCTGCCGTTGTTTCTTTGACAGGTTCTGGAAGATGTCGCAGTTTTCCCCTTGGAGCAGCTTAAACCCTACGGCCAGGTGATGGTTCTCGAGAACGGATTCGTCGTTGTACATGAGCGCCAGTTCCGAGTCTGCAAGTCGAGGGGAGTCAGATTGATTTATTTATAAAGCCCACCAAAGTTCTGTACAGTATGCTAACAACAAAGAGTAAATAAATAAAAAGCACATATGTAAAGCAGGCGAAGCTCAATAACAACTAAGAGGACAGAAGAAAGACGTTCGTACACACGGCTAAACGTGCCGAATGTTTGGTCTCCGTCTGGTTCTAGTTACTCAAACTGCACGCGAAGGAAGGAATGGAAGGGCAAAAGCACTCACTGGTATTAATCAGGAACTGGTTCGAGACCCCCGGGTGGTCCACGTCATGGATCGCTGCTGCGAAGATGGCTGCCAGAATCTCCAAGTCTGTGAAGACGGCCTGTGAACGAGGAGAGAAATGAAATCAAAATGCTGATCTCGTGATGATCTCTACCTTCAGCTTTCCGACCTCCAGATAAAACGTGCTACGCTGTTTTGCGATCGGTTTAAGACTTCCAAGGTGTGTTTACAGCAAGTCATTCGCCCGAAGACGATTTTACAGACATAACGGCTCGTCGCTCACCTCCAGAGCAGGGGTGGACAGGAGGATGTGCATGGACTGGGCCACGTCAGCAGCATGCAGGCTGTTGTGGTAGGCCATGTCCGAGTGGTAGTGGTCCTCCAGGGTCATCATGTAGGTCACAAAGGTGTCCATTGGGATCTTGAAGGTTTTCATCAAATCTCTTTCCTGGAGATGATGCAACAACATCGTACAATTTAGTTCGGTCTTAAAAAAGGTCAGATGAATTCTTCTGACTGTGGGACTACTTCGGATGCGTTCCGTAAAGGATAAAGCAAGGCACCGACCTGGAAGATGGCGTACATGACGCAGGTGAGTGGGCGTTGATGGGAATGCTCTGCAATCCTGAAGATGTTCAACCCCCACTTGTTGATGTTCTCCAAGTCCTGGAGAATAGAAGAGATGTCAAGCATGTTATTTGCAGTAACAGACTCTGAAACTACAAGACAACGGGAGGTGGAAAGCAGACAACTGGGAACTCGGATACCAGTGGAAGCAAGGATCCAGCTGACGAGGGAAGTGATGATGCATGAAGGATTTTATGGTTCTTACCATTGCAAGCAGGTCTTCAAGGTCGGTCTTGACGCCAAATCGGGCCACGCTGCTGGAGATGCCTGGTCCATGTGTGACCTTCCTCATTCCGCTGATCTGAGTCATGAGCAGCTGTTGTTGCTGCTTCCTCTTCCTCTCCCGAGACTTCGGAGGAGGCGACAGGATCTCCAGCTCGTTCTGCTTGTCTGCGAGGGAGAGGTTTTGATCTGTCAGTTATGCTAATGTCCCCCCCTCGCACAGCACAGTCAGTTCATTACCATTTGTGACCTTTTCACTCATATTTACTTGTGTTCATTTATTCTCCCTCCATCAGGGGGGTTCCCCGACATGTGAAGGGGGTGTCAGTGAGTGTCCATTTCCATAACATTTCAGGTTAAGTCCTCTGTGTCATTTCGTACCTGGTGTAACCTGAGTAAACAACGCTTGTTCTAAGTAAAACACGACGCTGTCTCCGAAACGTTCTTGCTGAATCGCTTTGTTCACGAAACGCAAAAAGGTCGAGGAATGAGGTTTGTCGGAGGAAATTCATGGAAGCGTTTCCTGCATGCTGCGTTTTTACAGGTTATCACATTTCTTTCTGTTCCCCAGACTCTGATAACGCTGACTTCCTGCTCCTGCAGAGTCACACCGTTTATCGAGTCAAACAAGTGTGACACAAACACCCCCAACCTCATCTCTCTTCTCTTCCTCGTTCTTTGCAAAAAAAAAATTAACCGCAGGTTTGCAAGCAGCGGTAAACCACGAGGTGACCTGACTGCTGCTCCGGCCTTCCTTCATTCTTTCTCATCATGCGCTACAACTCTTACGGTTCCAGCATCAGTGAAAGTTTCTACTCGAGAACAGAAATGAACGCAGGAAGTGTTTACAGCTGCAGACCGACCCATAAAACCCTTTTAGCCAGCAAAACAACTGGACAGACACAAATTTCAGTTATTTGTCGCCTGGGATTGGATTAGCTCCAACCCTGACGGATCAGCGCTAGAGATAACGGAGGTTATAATGGATATACTGTTTTCATCTTTTCTATTCTAATTCCAAACTCATTCCTTCACATACTTTGCGTAAGGCTTCGTGCCTGGTGTCAACAGAAGATGAAAGCTTGGACTCACCTAAGAACGTGTTGGAGATGAACTCGGACACTTGGTTCCCAGAGCGGCTCATTTCCGACAGGTGTGTGAGCTCACGGTTCAACATCCGCTTGAACTGCAAATCGTAAAAAGAATTAGCGTTAGAAAAAAGTGCTGAAGACGAGTAACTTGTGCAGTGAGTTATGATGGAGCACACGGCATTTTTACAGTCCTGTAAAATCTCTAAACACACACCTTCGTGTAACCCCAGGAGGCTGAGAGCACGTCGTTTATCTCGGGCATGTTTAGAGCCTTTAGAAAGCGCAATCCACAAAACCTCCCAAGAACCAAGTTTACAGAAGCAAAGTTTCTTCTTCTTTTCATCGTCGCTCTCCGACAAACCGACTCCAGCCTCTTCACCTCCCCTTTCCCCCCTCTCTGCCCTTCAACCTTCTCATGCAGAGTTTGCGTGAGAGAGTAAATCCCACTGCACGAAAACAGCTGTACAGCCGGCTGCACAACACAACATGCCTCTTCTGACTGATCCAACAAGACGGCTAAATTATTTTACAACGTATACGAAAAAAACATGCAACATTCCAACACACGCGCACACAACCCCAAACTAAAACATCAAAGTTTGTGAAGAGCTGGACATCTGGATCGTAGCTTTCCAATCCATTCACACCGTAAATGTTATACCGCAAATGATGCAGCACAGACTTTCATTTCAGACACATTTTTCCGAGCGGTTGGATGCGTTTTGATCGGTCTTCAAAACACAAAAACATGCAAAAGGAATACCATTTAAGATCTTTCCTCACCTCAGCCCAGCCTTTCATCATACCGATCTTTCTCGCTTTCTCGGAGCAGCACAGTCCCATGGTGGCATGCACGATGCCTTGCGCTCGACACTGGCTCACTTTGACACACGCCAGGAAGTGTTTGAGACAAAGACCTGGCTGATTCACCTCACTCACACCGACCCCGCCTCCACCCCTCCCCTGGCTCCTCCTCTCCCTCCCTCCGTTGCTCTCTCTCTTCATGGCCTCAGGTACACACGCTCTGGTTGTCAGACTGAGACTCATTTCCTGATTACAGCCCCCTCAACGTTTCTCATTTTTAATCCTTCGTCAGGTTCTGACTGAGCTCACGGCCCGGCTGAGTGGATTAAACTCTTAAAGCTGAAGGTTTCATTAAAATAAGTGTCCGTGTGTTTAGTCTCGGCTCACGCCAGGCACCACATCGTGATTTCTGATTTCTTATCAGTGTAAACGAGGTCATCTACGGGAAACCGGCCTCCTCTGGCCTAGTTAGAGCTCCACACGCCACCACATCTGTGTTGTAGCTCTGTACAGAAGTGGACCGCAAGGCCACGGGTTACGTCCCTAAACCCGTAACTGCTCGGCTGCTTTATAAACCCAAGGAAATTTCATTATCTGTACTGAACCCTTGGAATATCATGTTCTTTAAATATTAGGACAAGTTGCTCAACGTTCCTTTACGGTTTAAATGACGCTTTAAAGTATCAAGACGTTTATTTGCCGTGACTTTTTTGGAAACCCCCCAATCACTTTTTCTCATCGATCACGCAATGCGACACTTCCTGTATTCTGTTCTACTTCCTGAGACGTTTCTAACGTCTACTCGCACTTGTTTTTACTGGGTCTGTATCGGCCAATCGGCTGTCGGATCGACCGACGTGCGCAACCAGTCAGGTCGTCTGCATTTTCCCACCAAATAAAGCTACTAGACGGTAAAGGATATTTAAATCGTGTTCGGGATTTTCTTCTTCCACAGAGTTTAAATCCCGGCAAACCTACTGTATTGGCGTATCAAATTTGGCCTAAGAGTGTACAAACTTTTGCACACCGCAAGTTGAACTGGTGTGACTGGTTAGCACCGGGCTGGGAATTACCCTTATTATCTCAGACGTTAGTTGCCGGATTTAGTGGGTGTGTTCGAGCAGGAAATCACAAAAGTGCAAAAAGGGTGGGGCTTCCGGAAAAAATGTGATGAGCTAAACTCCTTTGATGCTGGGATTAGCGTGAAATACTGGGTTTAATTAAAACAACATTGTAGCTGCGTACCATAAGAACGGCGCAGGTTCGCATTTCCTCTCTGAGTATCGAGCAAGCTAGTCATGCTAGCCTGGGTTTTTTTGGTAAAAAAAAAAAACTTCAAGAACCGCCCACTTTTACTGGACGAGGGTGATTGATTGACGTGGCGGAAGATGAACTATGGCTGGTTTTAAAATTAATTAATTGAAATGATGTCCTGATTGGTTGAGGACATTTCTGCTGTGATTGGACAACAACCTGACTGGCTGACCAGTGAACGAACGCGTTGGTGATTGTGCGCGAGTCGGCACTCGGAACCAACAGATTAATTTACTTCTGACCAATTAGAGTCCAACATGTTGATTGAGCGTTTGTCCCAAAGACCTACAAACCAGAAAACACACATTTCTGCAAAGTCCTGGATTTCCAGCAGCCTTCGTTATTACGCAATAATTTAATGTGCCAACGACATTCCCGCAAACTGTGGTGTGTAAACACAGCTCCGTGTTCACCTTGACCTCGTCTACCACCTGCACCACCTCACTCTTACTGCAGAAGCTTCAGGTGTGTGTGTGTGTGTGTGTGAGTGGTTTCAGAAGCATGAATCTGGAGTTTTTGCACTGCGACAATCACACTGAGCAAACATAACCCTGATTATCAGCTTTTACACACACACACACACACACTGAGATAACATTTACTGAAGCAGATCCACACAGTTCCTCTGATTTGCACTGTTGGATTGCGATTGGTCAGAAGGTGTTGATTAATTCTCTATTTCTAGATATTTCACGTCCACGATGGAAAGCAATTCCCTTTTTTTCCTGATAAACCGTGACTGTGATATCCAAGACTGTGAACGTATCACTCGTAGCATTCCGGCACTAATCTAATTCCCCTCACAATTCACTGCAGGACAAGGATGGAGTGTGTGTTTAAAACAAGCGGAAAAATTCCCTCGTAATTCCCCAGCAGTGTTGTTTATCACCGTGTTCTGCTGCTAATGGACAATTGATCAGGGGTGTGTGTGAGATGAGATAAAGTAAGATCAAACGTTATTCAACTTGAAGGAAATTCTTGTGCCACACGTTGCTCAGAAATTACGACATAAGAATAATAAATAAGCGGAACACCAGCACCTGTTTAGAGCTTATTGTTTAATGAATTGGCAGACTGCCCAGGGTAAACCCCGCCTCCTGCCCAGGGTAAACCCCGCCTCCCACTCAACGTCAGCTAGGATTGGCTCCAACTTCCCCCGAAACCCTGATGGATAAGCAGCATAGATTTCAGGGGCGGAGTTCTAGACTGATTTCAGGGGCGGAGTTCTACAGGTTGATTTCAAGGGTGGAGTTCTATAGGTTGATTTCAGGGGCGGAGTTCTGCAGGTTGATTTCAGGGGCGGAGTTCTGCAGGTTGATTTCAGGGGCGGAGTTATTCAGATTGATTCAGGGGAGGAATTATTCAGATTGATTTAATGGGAGGAGTTATTCAGATTGATTTCGGGGTGGAGTTCTACAGGTTGATTTCAGGGGTGGAGTTATACAAGTTGATTTCAGGGGCGGAGTTATACAGGTTGATTTCAGGGGCGGAGTTATTCAGATTGATTTAATGGGAGGAGTTATTCAGATTGATTTCGGGGTGGAGTTCTACAGGTTGATTTCAGGGGAGGAGTTATTCAGATTGATTTCAGGGCGGAGTTATACAGGTTGATTTCAGGGGCAGAGTTATACAGGTTGATTTCAGGGGCGGAGTTATACAGGTTGATTTCAGGGGTGGAATTCTACAGGTTGATTTCAAGGGGAAGAGTTCTATAGGCTGATTTCAGGGGAGGAGTTTTACAGGTTGATGGCCACCAGTAGAAAATACCTCCTGTGGTGTTCTGTGGTGCACCTCACTGGTCTCCAGCTGAAGATGCTCTGGTGACTCCAGTGTGGCGTGCAGGGGACGAGACGCATCGTCCATAATACTGAGTAGTTTCCTCAGCGTCCTCCTCTCCGACACCTCCACCCAAGCCTCCAGTTCCACTCCCAGGATAGAACCATCTTTCCTGATGAGCTTATTGAGTCTGTTAGCGTGGGCTCCTTCACCCTGCTGCCGCTGGCCACCAACGAGTGATGGAACACCTGCAGCACTGAAAGGTCTGAGTCTCCTGAGGAAATACAGGTGGCTCTGATCTTTCTTACACAAGGCTCCTGTGTTTTTGACCGGTCTGTCTTATAGTCTATGTGGATGCCCAGGTACTTGTATTCCTCAACACTGTCCACCTCTATTCTCTCGACGCTGACTGAGTTCACGTTCCAGAGTCCAACACCAAAGACCATTCTTGGTGTTTTTTGTGATGTTGGGTTGCAGGTGATTTAATTCACATCACTCCATAAAACGGTCCCCTACACTCCTGTAGTCAGCCTCCTGTCCCCTGCTGGTCCAACCCGCAATGGCGAAAACGTCTGCAGGTGACAGGACTGTGAGCAGAATCTGAAGTCAGAGGTGTAGAATGGGAACAGAAAGGGAGACAGGACGGTCCCCTGAGGGGCCCCTTTGCTGCTTGCTATTGTGTCAAATACTTTGGTCTGCAGCCTTGACGGCTAACAAAATCACCTCAACACTCAGTTCACCTGCTGTTCTTGTTTTGAAAGCAATGCCCGTGTGCTCAGGGTATTCATATTTCCCACGAGTAGTGTGTTATACGTCATCCTTGACATGTGTGTGTGTTCACCTTGTTGGAGGCCATGTCGCTGACGGAGCGGTGTGTCTGGATGGTCTCTAGCTGGTCCAGGCACCAGTCCAGCTCCTCCATGGTCTCCAAGGCCAGCTTCTGATACGACTCATCTGGGAGAAAGGCAAAAAAAACACAAAAAAAGTCAGAAATCAAACTTGGCCATCGTCAAGAATTTTGTCTGTTAAATTTTTATTAGCGGAGTGTGTTCTATTTTTTAACATTCTATACCACTGTCTTTTTAGTATGTTCCTTCTTTAGAGCTGCAAAGCATGGTGGCGGCAGCATCGGGTTGTGCAGGAGTTTTCGTCAGACTGCTGCACTTCAGAAAATAGAGCGAGTCTAATAGAACATGTATAGTTTCTACAAATCCTTGAAAACGGACAAGTTTGATTTCTGACTCCACGTCTTTCTCTCTTGTCTCACGTTCATCTCTGTCCCAGAGGAGTCGTATCGGAAATGTTATTGCTCCATTTTTTGAAGTGCACCAGTCCCTTTTCCAGCAAAACACCCTCGCAACATGATGCCACCACCACCAGGATGGTGTTCTTCAGATTAAAAGCCTTACTCTTTTTTTCTTCCATGCGTAGCGCTGAACATTATGGACAAACAGATCGATTTTGACTTCATCTGATCAGAGAGCACTCCTCCAAAAGGCTGGTGATCACCTGCATACTTTGCTTTTTCATCGAGGCTTCTTTCAATCATCCACACAACTTCAAAAGTTCTGAAGTTGAGATGAAGACAGATCAGATCAGATCAGCCAGCAGAGTGAAGTTAACTCTGAGAACCTTGTAGGCATCTCAAAACTTCATAACTTTCCCCTCTTTGATCCACCCTGAGAGAAATAACGAGTGACGGCACTGTAATCAAAGCCCACACTATGGTTGTTGGATTTTTGTTTTTTTGCATGAGCAACCTGAGAAGTAAACTTTACTCCCTCGTCTGGCTCGCCTCCCAGAGCAGCAGGTCTACAGCCAAAGCAAATGAAACCCACTTCCTGTGTTTGAAGCCCAGACGCAGTGAGATTACTACCACACTGCTGCGTTTAGGAGAAACAGAATATCACCCCCGTCATATGTTACATGTCTGACGTATCGACGCAACACGCAACACTGATGAAAGCGATGTGATAATGTCACACCCCCGACCCCTCTCCAGGGGCCTCGTTGACCTTGTGCTGTAGTGTTACGATGTCAGGTTGCTCTGATCCTCACCAGAGACATCTCACATTCACACCCACACGTTTAAGTTGAAATATTTTCAGTAGATATCAAACTCAAACTCAAAAGGCTGACGCCCCTCCACGGCCAAAAAAAATCATGTCATTATGGAACAGAACTAGACAAAAGAATGAAACCAAGTGGACGTTAATGACGTGTCATACAATCACAGGGTTAAAACTCCAGCATCCAGATGTTGAGTTCAGAGGAAATATAAAATGGAGGAGAGTGAAGGTTTCGATTAAACACGCTGACGTTCGTGAGCGCTACAATCAGCAGTACAGACGATGAATAACGTTCCACATGTGCAGCTCATTTAAATCCGTGTGTGTGTGGATCTAAAGCTTGGCATGGATACACACGAATACTGCCGTCAGTATGTCACCACTGTAGGAGTGTAAGCGTGGGGTAAAGTCGAGCCGCAGCATCAGCCGAACCAAATGTGTAATAAATAAGACTGGAAGTGAGCAGCTTGAGGGAGGATCACTCAGGATTAGTGGCAAATTAAGAGAGTGAGACGAGATCGGAGAGCGAACTTATTGCTACGCCGTCTTCTATATGGCGTAAATTTAATTTCATGGTTTATGTTCATATTATCAAAACAAATCAAAATGGCAGAAACGACATAAAGGTCCAGGGCTCGACGTTAACGTTTTAATTCACTCATCCAGTCAGTGAGGGAGATGCGGATTTGACTTCTCCGGACCAAACATTTCATGGTCCCGGACAGTCGGACTACTGTTAACGTCGAGCTCTGGGATCCGACACTCACTGGGCATGCTCGGCGTCATGTTTCATCTCGTTTTCATGTTTCATTGTAGACTCACAGTGACTCTTGAGTTAGCATAACCCTGACTTTAACTTAGGTTCACATTATCGAGCAACAAAGCGACAGTTGACCATTCATTCTGTGTGTGAAAACAGTCAGGATTTCAGCGACAAAGCAACATTTGAATGTAATCCTCAGGGCAATCCTACAGCACCCATGGTTTCATCTTATTCTGTCATATATGACCTCGTGTTACATGGGTACAGAGATGCTAGGGAGAAAACTAAAGCATGGAATGAAGTAGCAGAGATCGTTCGGTGCCTTTGATGAGTTTTACGCAGCGAGTACAGTTAGCTTGCTTTAAGTATGAATAGGAGCACGTACTGTAAATCAGACAACCTCTTTCCACACAGAATAGCGGTTTGTTTTTTTAATTTGGAGTTAGGTTTACATCCATTTTTGATCGAAACTGCAAAAATAAAAATAAATGCTGGATAGGCCACGCCCACAGCTATAATCGACCTGAGTGATTTGTCACACGGGGTAAATTCGTAAGCAAGCAAGTGCTTTAAAAAAAAAAACTGGAAGCTCGTAAATGTAATTTGAGTTTGCAATGCTGGTGCTGATTAATAGAACCACAAGATGTAAGAAACAAGATGTTTCCTGATGTCGCCTCCTACACGACTCCCGTGACGCACTTCAGCGCTCCGGACCAACGTTTTCACGTCAACATCTAGGAGCTTGTCCAGATCCACAAAAGCCCACAGTGAGGAGTTTCCCAGAATCCTCTCCGAGCCACAGAACCAGCTTTGTGAGCCATCCTCGCTGGCCCAGAGACCCCCATCCCCCCATCCGCCCGGTTTCACACTGCCCCTCTGTCCGCTCGCTCTACTGATATATGAGCCGAGCTTTTTCCAAACTTGCTCGTAAAGGCACCAAAGAAGCTGCAGCTCGGGCTGAATGCGAGTCACGCAGCTTTAAACACAGTACAGCTGTTTGATCCTCGCTGCCAATCGCGTGACATGTCAGAGCGGCTTTCTGCCAGCGGATACCTTTGAAGAGTCTCCTCAAAAGCGTGGGACTCTCTGATGAGGCCGTGAGGAGACTGGGAAATCGCGGGGGGACTGGTGGAATGGCCAGGAACGAATTTGAGGCGAGGGATGAGGAAATGTGCTCAGTAAAATCAATGCGTAATCTGAATGATGATCCTGACTGATTCATTCGTGCTCATGGACTTCAGGTCGAAGCCAGACAGCAGCAGATTCATGTTTTACCAATGAATTTTGTGTTAATAGGTGTAGGACAGAAAACTCGTTTATCACAGATCTACTGAAAATCATTAGCGTGGAAATGACATTTTACCTCGTAAAACCAGCTCGACAGCGACACACGCATGATTCTGATCAATCCTGTTTCTCACCAGAGCCAATAAAACGCAATCTGGTCTCGTATCTGCCCCATTCCTGATTGTACTCCTCCGTTCTCTGTTTATTAGTGTTTGTCTGTTTAAATCCTCCTGAGACTGTGCCTCGTTGCAAAGTCTTGCCAAAGTTTTTGTCCATTACGGAGCCAATAAAACTAAAAAAACTGCATTTTACGCCTCATTCTTGCCTCAATTCACTTTACACAACGAAGTTTGACGTACAGTATATAATCAGCTGCGCTGTGAGGTTTGTTTAGGGTTTTTTTTTAAGTTAAAGCATATGAAAAAGCATTTGGAAATTGTAAACTATTCCAATTAGAGGAGAGGTTAAACCCAAAATCCATCCCACTAGCTACGCCACCTGAAGGGAATCTGATAAACACTGTCGATTAGCCAGCGTACTACTCAAACTTAGCTGATGTGACAGTAAGCAAATCATTCCTGGTTTGCATAAATTTCCATTTTTAAACTTTGCATAACGCTAACCAGACCCTACTGTCTTTCATTCATAATTATGCGGAAGCCATGGCCTAAAGTTTAGAAAAGCAGCTTTGGGACCAAAAAGTCATCGGTTTGATTCCCTGGACCAGCAGGAACAGCTAAAGTGCCCTTGAAGAAGGCAGCAAGGCACTGAACCCCCAACCGCTCCCCAGGCTGCCCATTGCTATAGGTACAATGGTGCTTGAAAGACTTTAGAATTTTCTACAGTGGGGCAAAAAAGTATTTAGTCAGCCACCAATTGTGCAAGTTCTCCCACTTAAAAAGATGAGAGAGGCCTGTAATTTTCATCATAGGTA
>JAOBAM010000001.1:852541-863412 GCA_025212355.1 Notarius kessleri | reverse complement strand
TTGATGATGTAAACACATGACGTGACTGACAAAGTCTGATTGAGGTGAAGGTTAGAGGTAGAAGATGACTGACCTGCGAGGGTGGAGGTGTGTCTGAAGGCTCGGACCTGTGAGTCGGACAGGCCAGTGAGGAGCGAGATGACCGTGTCCATCATGTACTCATCATAGATAATACTGTACTGACATTGACGGATCAGAACACCAATGAACTCGCAGAAGTTATAGCGGAACTTCTTCCACTGAGGCCCAGCGATGGTGAGCGGGTAATCACCACTATCCTGGAACGCAACAGCTCATCAGTTCATCACGTTAAAGGAATATGAAGAGATCTATCCCTGCAGGGCATACTCTTATAAATGGAAAACATACCTCATCAAACTCTTCTGTCATCTTTCTGATAATTTCTGCATTCTGCATATTTCTGAACATCTCAATTCTGACAGTACCTGAAATTAAACAAACAGCAATGTCAAGATTTAAAAAATATATATATAAAAGACAAAAAAAAACCAAAACCTCTTAGCAGGGTTTACACAGCATACAGAGCAGAACACATGGGTAGCACAAAGCCTATGAAACATGGCTGCGCTAGCTCAGACATCACACAACGCAGCAAACACCTGGATGACATTAATGAGGTTTCAGAGTCAATAAAACATCTCAAGAATCTGTCTGATTAACAAATTTGTCCAATAAACACTCAGAGAACTGATTACATTAATATTACACGCTCCTGATAAGAGAGCATGGCAGAATTTTAATGCACATTAACACAACATGAAGATTTTTTTTTTTTTACCTTTACACCCAGAGCACTGTATGAAGAAGTTGATGAGATCCAGAAGAGCCATATCTCGGTCCTGTTTGTATGACTCGATCCAGTCATCAACAACGGACTGGAAATCATCACAGGAAAAGGAGACATTCATTAGAGGAACAGCAGTATTATTAAAACACACAAATTTTTTTTTTAAGTAAGTTAGCAGGAAATGAATGAATGAGTGATTCTTGGTCCAGCATTTCTGTTACAGGTTCAGTAAATGTTTATAAAGTCTGCGTTTTATTGGGAACAGAATTGAGTGTTACCTGCATGGCGCTCTTGCCCAGTTTGACAACCTCAAACAGTGTAGTGGGGTCTCCACCGTCTCCGTTCTGCTGTGCCATGCCATTCGGCCTCCTGCCCCCCTTGTCTACTGGAGACTTACGAGCTTTCTTACTGGCTGCTTGCTGAATGAAAACAAATATAACCATATTTCACACTCTAATCCTTTAAATATTCATAGCGTGTATGAATTGAACCCTGGAGCATGAGAGAACAGAGCAAAGTATGGTTTAATATTAAATTTATATTATCATCTATTTGTTTGCAGAACTGCCCCTCACACATGCACCTAACTCTCCATTTAAACCAGTGAGCAATAAAGTGAGCGTTGACTATGTATGCATGCACATGACACAGCAAGAGATTTTCCCAAATCTATGCAAATCAGGTGTCAAGAAGCAGCGGATCCAAGTGACCGTCTCAAATTATTTCCTCAGACCAATCCTATTTGTGGTCTGATGTTTCTTACGTTTCCCACTCACAACTGAATCAGATTCCATTTATTGTTTGATGCAAAAACGAAAGAAAAACCTAAAATCGTGGTTTCATCTCCTGTCATATATAACCTGTGATTAAATGTGAATAGACACAATAAGAGGAAATGCAAAAGCTTGAAAGGAAGTAGTAGAGATCGTTAATGCATGAAGCTCTATTGGATCAAACATGAAATGATACAAAAGCAACAACTTTACTGATTCAGTCTGACAGGTGAGAAAAATACACTTATGAGTGAAAACACTGAAGTATACAGCAGTCAGCCATGATAATGCCAAGACGTGCAAATAATACAGTGTAATAATAATAACAACAACAACAACGTTGCTGGGGAGGAGGAGAGGATCATACCGGGGGTCTTCCTGGCCGTCCTCTCTTCTTCTTCCCTTTTCCCTCTCCAGTGTCCTCCAGCTCACTGACGCTCAGACTCAGACTCACCGTGTCTCCCTGTCCTGACTCATTAGACGAATCCCTGCACAAAATTAATACATACATAAAGATTCCACGTACACCATCGAGAATGTGTTCCATTGCTTGCTCCAGCACTTCAAACACAACTTAAGTTGTACTTACTGTAAAATGGGGAACTCGGAGTTAATCATTATGGCTCTGTTGTGAGTAAAACAGGTTTATTGTCAACACTTGGTCCAGAACAGGAGCAAAGCTGATGCACACTGCCTCCTGCTTCAGTCGAGCTTCATTAAAAAATTCAGTCAGAAGAGTGAGTTAAGACCTCCATCCACTCACACATCAACCTGCACAAACAGAACACCAAAGCACAGGCTGAAGTGTGTGTGTATATATATATATATTTTTTTTACGTACAGTTGCGGTCAAAAGTTTACATACATGGACATGGATGTGACGGTAATATCATGCTTTCAGTGATTTTGAACTGTTCTTTTTCTGTGGCAGAACAATTGTACAACATACAGTACTTTCAAGCTAGATGACCTTTCGATTTCATAAAATTGGCGAAATTTAGATACCACTGAAATTTGGTCACTGTTTCTTTATTTCTGTAATATCTAAAAACAAACAAAAAACCCACCCCAGGCCATTCTGTGGCTGGGAAGTTATTTAATTTGAGGGGATTCCCTAGCAAATAATGTGGATGAAATTGCTCGCTTTGCACAGTCAAGCAGACAGAGGAAGTCCAGTGTGCACATGTGCAGGTATACCTTCAGCTCCTTTTTCTTCTTCTTTTGGGTTTTATGGCAGCTGGCATCCAGTGTTGTATTACTGCCATCTACAGGTTTACTTTTGACCATGCACTGATAGTTACATTCTGTAGCTAAACGAACAGCTGATCACACAGAGGCACTCGCTGACTGCCGATATTTATTAGTTTGTTCCTGCATTTACTTTCCTTCGCAACATAACATCTTTTCTTCTCGCTTTCTGTTACTGTAGTCAGACTTTCATGTTTCATTCACACACTCACATCCTCCATTTTTCTCTCCTGTTTCAAATTTGTATCCCACAATGCCTTGCACGAATGGGGAAAGCCCACCACGTGATGCATGATGTAGTATCTTGAATTGGGTCATGGTGAAGCAGGAAAAAATAACGGAGAATTTAGGGCCACATGACCCTAAATTCATTAATTGTTCTATTAAAAAAATAAATAAAATTGGAAGTCTGTGATGCAAATTCAGTAGCTTTCAGTCCACTAAACAAAAATAATTGGGTGTTAATGAATCTCTACATGTCAAATATATTCTTATATATCGGCCCAGCACACGTGATGTCATTTGGTATACAGTATTTACTTTATTTTTAGGTTTATATCATCCATAGAAACTGATGCCTTCCTTTGAGGCAATTTGTAATATAGCTAAACTCTTCCTTTGTAATTATTTTCAAACTCGGAGTCTGCTTTATGGTTTGAATGGATTTCAGTGATATTCACAAGGTAAAAACGGAAGTCCACACTGTCCCGATGGCCAAAATACCCAAGGGTGTGGCTCAGTCTGCTTCCATGTTAAAGAAATCATGTCTTCATTCATGAGACCTCATTCATCCAGAACCTAAGCATGGTGAGTATGATCAGAAAAAGTGTGCAAAAAAAGGACCTGCACATGAATGGGAGAATTGCGCCAATCATGAGTAACTGAAAAAATATAAAATTATTATTATTACCAATAGTGAATATAAACTATAATTAAAATGAATAATAATTACATTGATGCATTATTCAAGCTTTACCTGTTTCCTGAGTCCCAGTGCCACATATCCTGTTGTCGTACCGCTGAGTTCAATGGAGAAAATTTGGTTTCTCAGTTGAATTGAGCTGAAAAAGCAGCTGGAGCTTCCTGCAGGATCGCAGTCAGACGCATTCGATATGCACCGCTTCGATCTGCCACACCCGTCACGAGTGATTTTGAACTGAACATCAATAGAGAAAATAAATGAGCATTTAATCATTCTGTTCGGTCCCATTGATCCAGTGCTTATCACTATGGGTTTTACTGATCATCACAGAAATGGGGAAAACTATTGGTGAATTTAAAAACAAATATTAACGTTAATGAGACACAATATAGCGGTGTAGTTAACTGGAGGGTCAGGAGCAGTGATGCTGATTGTCAATAATAAACTCCATTACCGTGACTGGGACGTTGCTCTTTGGATTTGCCAGGTCTAATGATCTGTTGGATTTAAATACTGCATTTGGATTTCCCAGGTCTGTTCCTGTAGGATTAGAATGGGAAATCTTCACTGAACCTCTCTATTGGTTGAATCCCTGCTACCATCTCACCATCATGTTACTTTATCAGCTTGAGTGAAATTAGTGTGATGAGTATTAGACAAGGAATTGATTTAAAATGCTGTGAGTATATTGAAAAATGTGTGTCCTGAACATAGTTTGAATGAAAAATGAGTGGCATATTTCCCAGTAAAACACCTGTCTAAATAAGTAAATATAATAAAACATTGTGTATGCGAGAGATCATGATGGATTTCACACAAATCATAAGAGAACCTCGACTGAATCGCTAGGAACCAGGATACACGTATGAAAGCTCACCATTTGTGGTTCCATTAAAGATGGTCACGTTAACCGGCAGCTCAGAAATCCCTGGGATGCTGGTGGTATTGATGCTGAAGATACACTGAACACGACTCTGGTTTCCAGTTACTGCTCCCTGAATATTACTTAAGCTTATGACGGGCTATAAAAAGGGATGGAGACACAGCAATAGGGTTGGGGTTACAGATCTCTGTCAGTATTTGATGGAACATTGTCTGATTTTAGGATTGGGAATTCATAAGCATTTGGAAATCTGAAAGGTATAAAGGTTAGCATGAGCAGTTATAAGTTGATTGGTTGGAGCAACTGCATTCTGTATGAAACTTACTGAAGTCTCTGATTGAATTGAATTGTGATAGTATTGTATTATATCTGAAATGTTTGTCACTTTTCACACAAAAAAATCAAAGCGTCAGTCATACCAGTTTAAACTCAGTCAGCTTGGAGCCGTTTAGAATTGTTGTTTCTAAGAAGGCATTGCTGTTATTGTTGCCACAGACGAGCACAGCAGTTTCCTAAAAAACAGTTACAGTTGTAAGTCAGTGGAAGTGAGGATTTGAACAAGGAAGTAAAATTCATCAATTTTACAGATTCATAAATACTTACCAATATTGATCAGCAAATGGCTGAGCTTTACTAATTGGCTAATGGTTGTATTATTTTCTTAAAAATAAACTATAACATTAGTCGCAATAATTCATAAGCTGTTTCCCTCTGCCAGCTGTCGAAGATGGCTGACCGGTTTGAGCAGTTTGGCCTGTGCTTAGTGCTTTACTTTGGAACACAAAGCGGGAATGTAAAAGCAAAATATATAGCCACGTGATGGATTATGTCTAAATAAATATAAATAAAGCTAAACTTTAAACCTCAAATTGCTGTTCGAGAATTCCTGTCCTGGTCTTTCAAATCCACCAGAAACTTTTAAAAAGTATGGCAAACTTTTTTGGCAGAAACCTACAAGCCTACTACCAAAGTTTGTCGTGAATTTGTGCCAGGGCAGAAGCAATTCTAAAATCAGGTTGATTCTGTGACAAGTATGTATAACTTGTAGATGGTCTGGCCGAATTAGCTCCACCCACCTCTCCTGGCTTGGCTCTCAAGGTACCTGGGCAAGAAGGGCAACCTTGCAGTATGGATAGTATAGTATAGTACAGTGAAACAATCCGTGATGGATTTGATTCATGTGACACTGAGGCCTTGACTACATGTATACATGCATTTTTGAAAAGTGTGGGGTTTCCACACAGGAAGGCATATTTCTTGCCTTCCTGTCCACACAAAAAACACTGTTTTTGATTACTGGAAAGCAAACACTTTTCCTTTGAACACTTACAAAGATGGAGGCATTTTAAAACAATATTTTCACCGTTTTTTGCACGTGGATGGGAAAAACGTGTTAATATATAAAGACTGACATCGCATCATGAACCTGTGCATACTCTGGTTGTTACTTTGTGCTCTGTTCATTTTTATTTAATAACATCTTTGTTTTATTAATGCACCTTCATCTGAAGGAGACAGGATGTGATTGGGGCTGAACTGCTCCTGAATCCACTGCTTCAGTGTTACAAACTGCACTGCGAACTAAGATTTTGGATGAGAACCGGGAGAACATTGAATTTGTGCTGAACCTTAAGCAGTATTTCCACATCATTCTTCATCCACTCATGTGAATCTTTCCTTTTAGATCTTTTAGCCATGTTGATATTCTTCTGCATTTCACCTTCTCTAATGCTCAGTATACAGCATTTAACATTTAGGTTTGACAACAGTTTATTCACCACTATCACCACCTACTGGTGCATAAGCATTTTCAAATTGTTTTTGTGATTTAAAATCTATGGAGAAGCCCTGCGATGACCTGGCGACTTGTCCAGAGTGTACCCCACCTCTCGCCCGTAGTCAGCTGGGATAGGCTCCAGCTTGCCTCTTTAGGGAGTGTTAACTTTTCAAAAATGCATGGATTATCTTTGACGAAACGATTTGAACATCTGCACCAAGCTTTGGGCATTTTCACTCACAAGCCTATAACATACACCTAACAGTTTCTCAGTAATCACTTCTTTATTTGAGCTTTCATGGAATGAGAATCAGACTGAGCCTGATAAATGTGTTCAAATGGATTTTTAATATTCGGAGGCATGCACCTGTAATGGACTAATAAATTCTGTTAAATAATTTACAAGATCATGCCATTTCAAAGGTTAGTAATAAGACTTGCATGCTGAAAAATGATTTGTTGTTTCAATTTAGTTCGTAACCAGGCTGCCTTAAAATTCTGAGTTCACTGAAATTCATACAAGTTAAATTGATTGCCTCATTGTGCTAACTGACGATAAGTTTCAACGAACTCAAAATTTTAAGGCAGCCCGGTTACTACCTATTGACTGCAAGTAATTTTTTTTACAGTGTCACGGCTAATTAAAAACTACCTCATAGCAAAAAGTCGTCTTCTTTTAAAACCCTTTTTACTGATATAAATACTGTGAAATATTTTAATTACGTGATTTACAACATCATTGTTTAGACTCTACTTAAATACACACATTCTTGTAAGTACAGTACAATACTTACGACACTTTTCAAATATAACATTGCAAGAGAAGAAATATATATATTGTGTGTGTGTTAGTTTCTAAATTTGTCAGCCAATAAAATGTGTTCGAGTGAATAATTTTACCGTCAAGACTGACTGTAATAATCCAGAAGTGGGTTTGATTCCCAATGCCACATATCCCGAAGTCGTGCCGGAGAGTTCCACAGTCAGTACTGCATTACTGAACTGTGTAGAGATGAAAAAACAGCTGGAGTTTCCTGCAGGATCACAGTCAGACTCATTGGACACGCACAGCTTAGAGCTGCCACATGCTGTGTTAGTGATGTTGGTCTGAAGATCAGAAGAAAGAAAATGAACCATCATTAACCCTCCTGTTCTGTTAATGACCTGAGATTTAAGTCTGGTGATCCTAATGCTGAGTTTTCCTTACAGTGAGCGTTGTCGTTGTGAACCGTTCGGCTTCAGTTAAATGACAAACAGCACAGACAAACACAACCACCACAATGAATCTGGCCTCCATGTCTAGTAAAACACACAGTGATCCTTTTATGGCAACTTGATACAGGCATTTATATATTAATAAAATAGTTTGTAGTAGTAGTGCATTTACTAATGACTAATAAAGAAAATACATATTTAAAGTAAAATTTTTAAAAAGCCAACATGTAGTGATTACCTGTAATAAGACTGATTGATTTCCTTTTGTATGCTGTGAATAGGATGTGTTGTAGGATGTGTTGATGCCAAGATATCTTTATCTTTTTAAACTCTGAGGGCGTGTCCTATGCAGTATCTGTTTAAACGTAAGAGCCAAAGTTGAATCACAGGTTTATTCTTGGTGTTAAATTCCTCTAACATTACAAGAAAAGGAACTGCACTTTTGCACATTGCAGTGATCTGTTTAAAACATCAGAGTTGGTGTCCATAATGAAAATACACACCAACACAGAAATTAGCCAAGAAAGAAGTGATCTGATAAATGTTTGTCATTTAAATTTGTTAATTTCTTTATTAATGTCAATTTTCAGTGTTGTATTCTTGCTTGCATTGAAAATAAGGTTTGTCCACAGAAAATATTTTATGATTGAGTGATGTGATTTATAATAAATAAGTAGTTTATGCGTTACATGAATTTTTATTTCAAAATAAAGAACGAGATGACATGCACAGAGATGTTCAGAATAGTTTCTGGTTTTATAACAGTAAAAATGGCAAAAAAAAAAATCTCATTTAATTTTTTCCCCCTCTTCATTTCCAGTTAATTTTAGGGCTAAAATTAATGAAGGTGGATGTGTCTGATTAATTACTTGGTAGATTTCAGATCAGCATTAGTTCCTGATGTATTGCTAATAAAGATCACTGACGAAAAGGTGGATGACGTGATGACTTGGACACCTAATCGGGACTTTCCAAGTCTTGCAATTTACTTAACTTTTACTAATTAATTTGGCATGATACAAGATCTTTTCCATGTACGTTTTCCTCCCATCATTTGGCCAGTCATTCAGACAGGCTGAAATTTGGACAGACAAAATTTCAGACTCGTCTGTCCAGTGACATTCTGCTTAAAATTCCTTATTTTCCCACACTGATGATAAATAAGGTAGCCAAGCCAATTAAAAAAAATAAATAAAAATAAAAAAGTACTTCAGTTGTAGAAGAACCAACTCAAATCCTGGAGTAGATCCTCTGTTGTGATTTATCCATTTAACGACAAGATTAGACACATTATGCCAGAAAAGGGCATTTTCACAGCTGTTTGTATTTTAATTTACTTTAATTATTCCACTTGCATCAAAAAAATTAAAATAGATGAACCTGGTAACATGAAGTGTCACTATGCAACAAAACAAAAGCAGTTCAAAATGTTATTTATAGCCCCAAATTAACTACTTCTAAATGATGCAAATTCTTTACACAACATAGTGGTGCTACATTTATGAGAATTCACTTTGCAATGCTGCAGTCTGCTGGCTGAAATGACATACTACAGCAATGTCAACTTATACCGTTTCCCCGTATTTTGTACGGCAAAATGCAATTTTTTTGGGGGGGCTAAAAATGGCGTACACTGATTTTCATACAGGAAAATTACGTTTTGTATCATCCGAGATTTTTTTCCCCATTACTACGAGAAAATTTTCTTAGCATCCCCCGTTTATTTTTTCAAACATGCATGCCCAATGAAACGGAACTATTTTCGATTTGTGGGTTTTCTAGTTGCACATGGATTTCTCGGTCATTGATTTGTGGTTGAGCAATCCTAACACACATTCCCAATGAAACGGAACTATTTTTGATTTGTGGAACATAGAACTAGCAAAAAAAACGTTTCTACCATTTCTGTTTCAGCATGGGCTACGTTTGCCACTCGGCAAATCTTTGTGTGAAGGCGCTGCCATTTAAAAGTAAATGACCTTCTGGTGGATGTTCTACTTTTTCCACAACAGCTCAAAGTGCATTCAGGACTTCAAAAAATTTCAGCAGTTTACAGATGTTATCTAACAGACCTATCGCATCACTAAAACATAAGGAGTATTTGAGATTCTCTTCTGGTAGTCTTCCAGCTTTCCCTCAATTAATTGTTCTACATTAAATTCAAGGTAGGAGAGCAGCAGATCTTGAAGCACTGTGTAATATGTTCAAAAACTAAGCGGAGCACAGAGAGACAACAGGCCAGAACTGTTGTCACAAAAGCTATATTTATTGTCCACTTTTCAGTGATGTATGTTTCAGACGCGCACACAAACACACATGCGTCGTCTTGTCAGGAGAGCTCCCGTCCATCTGCTATCTCCCTCCTTATATGTCAGGCGTGGTCACTGGGGAAGACATACATACACACATTAATCGACCTCAGGTGTAGTGATTCTGCCACTTACCTACCCTGACTCCGCCCTCCAGTCGCAGACCGATGCTTGGCCACGCCCTCGCTGCCACATACCCCCACCGCCCGACTCAGGCCGGGCAGCCGTCCGGCCCGCAGCCAGCTCCCCCCCCTTGACGGGAGAGGAAGTCCACCACGACCATCTGTGCCCCTGGTCTGTGGACCATCTTGAAGTTAAAGGGCTGGAGTGCCAGATACCAATGGGTGATCCGCGCGTTGGCATTCTTCATGTGGTGTAGCCAATGGAGGGGTGCGTGGTCTGAACAGAGGGTGAAAGGGCGTCCCAGCAGGTAGTAACGGAGAGCGAGGACCGCCCACTTGATGGCCAGGCACTCCTTCTCGATGGTGCTGTTGCGCCCCTCACGCACCGACATCTTCCGACTGACATACAGCACTGGGCGGTCCTCCCCATCCACCTCCTGGGACAAAACAGCCCCCAGCCCTCTGTCCAACGCATCCGTCTGCAACGTAAAGGGGAGAGAAGAGTCAGGAGACTGCAACAGTGGCCCCCCACACAGTGCAGCCTTCACTTCAGAGAAAGCCCGCTGGCATTGCTCCATACACTGGACCGGATCTGGTGCCCTCTTTTAGTGAGATCAGTCAACAGGCTGGTGCTGTCTGAATAATTAGGTATAAACCTACGATGGTAGCCAGCCAGCCCCAGGAACTCTCTCACCCCCTTTTTGGTCTTGGGCCTTGGGCAGGCCGCAATCGCTGCGGTCTTATTAATTTGGGGACGCACCTGCCCATTGCCCAAGTGGAAGCCCAGATACCGTACTTCCACCCGCCCAATCGC
>JAOBAM010000001.1:637377-648542 GCA_025212355.1 Notarius kessleri | reverse complement strand
TCAACCAACAAAGATCACTCCAAGAGCAAGGCGTGTAATAGTCGGCGAGGTCACAAAGGACCCCAGGGTAACTTCTACAAAGACAACATTTCAAATGTTGAAACTGAGAAATTTTATTGTTTTTTGAAAAATATCTGCTCATTTTGAATTTGATGTCAGCAACACGTTTCAGAAAAGTAGCGACGGGGGCAACAAAAGACTGAAAAAGTTGTGTAATGCTAAAAAAAAAAAAAAAACCTAATTAGGTTCGTTGTCAAGAGGTCAGTAACATGATCGGGTATAAAAAGAGCATCCCAGAGAGGCGGAGTCCCTCAGAAGTAAAGATGGGGCGGGGTTCATCACTCTGTGAAAGACTGCGTGTGCAAACAGTGCAACAATTTAAGAATAATGTTCCTCAATGTAAAACTGCAAAGAATTTGTGGATCACATCATCTCTGGTCCATAATATCATGAAAAGATTCAGAGATTTCTCCCGCAGTCCAAAGACATGCAGGTTAGGATAAGTGGTGGCTCAAAATTGTCCATAGGTGCGAGTGTGAATGGTTGAGAGGAGAAAACCTCTATAATAATCCAGTCAAAGGCAATGGGAAACCACTACTGCAATGTTCCCGAGACACTTTGATGGCTGAAACCGTCAGAGCAGCCACGTCACTGTAGTGATATGCCAAAATGGATGCATGGAAGGCAAAGCGGAAAACTGTCCCGAGGTCTGACGAATCAAAAGTAGAAATTCTTTTTGGAATCATGGACCCCATGTCATCCAGACCAAAGAGGAGAGGGACCATCCGGCTTGTTATCAGTGCACAGTTCAAAAGTATTCAGCATCTGTGAATGACATGGGTAGCTTGTACATCTGGGAAAGCATCATTAATGCTGAATGATATAAACACGTTTCAGAGCAACATGCTGCCATCCAGACTAAATCTTTTTCAGGGAAGGCCTTCCTTCTTTCAGCAAGACAACGCCAAACCGCATTCTGCACATATTAAAGCTGCATGGCTCCATAGTAAAAGAGTCCAGGTGCTAAACTGGCCTGCTGCAGTCCAGCCCTGTCTCCCAGTTAAAACATTTGGTGCATTATGAAACGCAAAATACGACAAAGGAGACCCCGAACTGTTGAGCAACTGAAATTGTAGATCAGCAAAGAATGGGACGACATTTCTCTTCCAGAACTACAGCAGTTGGTCGTCTCAGTTCCCAAACGTTTACAGACTGTTGTTAAAAGTAGAGGTGATGCAACGCAGTGGTAAACACGCCCCGTCCCAACTTTTCTGAAATGTGTTGCTGACATCATCAAATTCAAAATGAGCAGATATTTTTCAAAAAAACAATAAAATTTCTCAGTTTCAACACTTGATATGGTGTCTATGAACTATAGGGTCTTCATGATTTGAAAATTATCGCATTCTGTTTTTATTTCCAGTTTACACAGCATCCCAACATTTTTGGAATTGGGGTTGTACCAGCTTAAGGTTGGTCCGTATGGTGAAATACCGTGACCCTGGCCTTGAATACTGACTCGGCCCAGAGGGCCTCGGTCACGGTGTTTCACCATACGGACCTCCCAGCTGGTAAATAACGTATTTATATTTCATTGGGTTTTTTTGGTAAAAATGAATACCATTCCGTAGAATGCCTTTAGCAACTACTAATGCCTATATCGGGGACGCACGTTGCAAAGAAGCTCTTGGTAATGTTGCTCTTCAGACTCTTTTTAAACGAGTGAGTTCGGGAAAACCACGTACAGGCAACGTCCGTTGCTTAAGAGTCTCTCACCTCTCTCTTTAGCCCTAAAGATCAATGTTATCAGGAAACCTACTCAAGATTTGATAAAATTAGTCACCTGATGACTGAATGAAACAAATTTAGTGCCGCCCACTCAGTAGTGAGGAGCAGAAGGAGGCATTTGTGACGCAAGCGCAATTGATTCAGAAGTATTTGCCTTTGTGCTCGATACTGACATCTGCTGGACAATGAGTTCTTACATGATGCACTTCTTGATGCGGCGCAGCTTTCTGTAGCCTCGTGTTTTTTAGAAGAGTCAAGGTTTCAGACTGTGAGTGATTTAACAGCATTGTCATATTTTAGAGTTTTCTTACATAAAGGGCGTTATATGAAAGTGAGATTTTTAATAATTGGTTCATGATTTGGAGCCTTATTTTGCAGTGTTGTGTCTCGGTGAGGTTTGATCTCCGTAAATGCTTTTTCTTAATATGCTATTGTTTTTAATAAATAGCTCTATACTAGTTGTAATATTTATCGGTAGCTAATTTTGATGACTGGAGGAAAGCTGTGTGAAGGCACCATGAGCTGAATCTGCTGATCTGACAGTGCAGACCTGACCTCCTTCAGGTATTTTTATGCAGGAGCTGAAGTACGCTGCTACGAGTTCTCACTCAAAGACCCAACCACCTATCAAGAGACGAGTTGACGCAGTCAGCTTGTTTAGAATAAAATCAGTGTAGACACTAGAAAGTAACAAAGATATATTCGCCTCAATTTGAAATATTTATAAATCACCAGGAGGGGGCGCTATCTTACAACAAGGACAGGTCTCATTATGTGTTAGGAAAGTGTTTTTTTTAAATTAGCAATTAATAAGGTTTATACAACTTTTATTCTGGGGGAATTTATTTCATCTGCATTTCTTTATCACAACAAATGGTTGTGTTTCTAATCCTGAGAATATAAAAATATCTTAAAGATGAACATTTGTAGTCCTCAGATTTTCCACTTAAATGATCAGTACATCACGCTCGACGTTTTGTGTCGCGCGTGTATCATGGGACTTTTTCCTTTTTCCATTCACCGTGAATGCGCTTCTCACTCATGATGGAAATTCTCCTTTTGATGTTTTGGAACTGACTTGTTCACGCAACTCATCAGTCACCTTAATGTTTAGGGTTTCTGAAGTAGACCAAGTGTTCTGCGTGTTATGTTGTGTGTGTGTTTTCCTTCCATAGTGTTTCCATGTGTCCCGGAGAAACCTGGGATGCCATGTCCAGGAGAGGACAGTGAGTCTCCTCACACACACGCACACCTTTTATTTGTAATTACGTTAATTTGTGTTGATGATTTGGGAGTGTTGTAAACATGGAGTGTGTGATCTTAATCGAACTTAAGTCTCAGAGAGAGAGAGAGAGAGAGAGATGGACACTGTGTGTGTTTTCAGAGTCGATTTATCGGCGTGGAGCTCGACGCTGGAGGAAACTCTACTATGCTAATGGACACGCTTTCCAGGCCAAACGCTTCAACAGGGTACTCATCATCAATAATAATATTTATTAATAATAATAATGAACGATCTTGGAGACTGTGACTTTTAATACATTTTGTGTGTTCAGCGTGCTCACTGCGCTATCTGCACTGACCGTATCTGGGGTCTCGGCCGCCAGGGCTACAAGTGCATCAGCTGTAAGCTGCTCGTTCACAAGAAGTGTCACAAACTCGTCACGGTGGAGTGTGGCAGACAGATGCAGGTATTGTGTTTACCATGTTAATTACTCTTACATTACATGTAGTGTTAATTTCAGTGAAGCAGGTTAATTACACACACTCACAGGTAGAGTTCTAATTATTGCTGCTTACACAGACAAAGGTATGACGTTAATTACAACATAATATAACTGATTCGAAGTAGCTATTTGTTATTGTGTGTGTGCGCGTTTTTGTTGAGCAGGAACCATTGATGGAGCGAGTAGATCAAGTGCCGCACCCATCCGAACACCCGGAGCCAGGTAATTAACCCTTTCCTGGGACCGCAGTGTTCTGATTCAGTCCCTTAAGGTTACTGACGAACCCTGTGGCATGATGTGTTGATCTGTACTCAGCAGATGGAGTGTCCAAGTGTGTCTGTCTGTGTCTCATTTCACACTGCTGAGGATCTAATGTTCACTTCTTCTCTTGTTCAGTTCTCCCTCATAAGAACTCCAGTGAGAGCATCAACCACATGGGAGAGGAGCAAGAGGTCAGAGTTCAACATTGATGTAACTGTGTGTGAGAAATGGTGGAAGTGTTGCCATTGTGGGGAAATGTATGATTTACACAGTAACTCGAGCCAGTTAATGAGAATATCCACAAGGATGGTAATAAAGGTGTGTGTGTGTAGGCGGTGAGCAGCAGGGACCCAGGTAAAGCCCCTTCCAGTCTGGGTCTGTCGGATTTTGACTTGCTCAGGGTGATTGGCCGAGGAAGCTACGCTAAAGTGCTGCTTGTGCGCCTCAAAAAGACAGAGCGCATCTACGCTATGAAGGTCGTCAAAAAGGAGCTCGTTAACGACGACGAGGTAATTAATGCCTCGTACGAAGGTAGCTTCTTAACACCATGTACAATATCAGATTCACAGTGATTCCGTGTTAATTGTGTGTAGGACATAGACTGGGTCCAGACAGAGAAGCATGTATTTGAGCAGGCCTCTAATCACCCGTTTCTGGTGGGCCTTCACTCCTGCTTCCAGACTGAGAGCAGGTCAGAGACGCACACTTCTCTACAGTGGAGTAGGGCGTGTGATTTGGGACACGCCCACAGTTGATTGTGTGTGTGTGTGTGTGTACAGACTCTTCTTTGTGATTGAGTATGTGAATGGCGGAGACCTGATGTTCCACATGCAGCGACAGAGGAAGCTTCCAGAGGAACACGCCAGGTAGGGAACATGTGTGCACTACACTACAGATCACCTATGTGTAGGTCAGCCACCCACACACACACACACAGGATACAGTACTGTTCTAATCTTAAGGGTGTGATTTGGCACGGTGTCCATGCTTCACTAGGAAGTGAATATCATGACAATTTAAATGTGAGGAGAATGTTAGTCAGTGGCCTTGTCTCCTTATACACAGGAATTAACATTACAGACCGTAAACATTTGTTAGTATGTGACTGACTAAGCTAAAGTGTGTGTGTCAGGTTCTACTCAGCTGAGATCAGTCTGGCTCTGAACTACCTGCATGAGCGAGGCATCATCTACAGAGACCTGAAACTGGACAACGTCCTGCTGGAGTCTGAAGGACACATCAAACTTACTGACTACGGCATGTGCAAGGTGTGTGTGTGTGTGAGTGAGAGAAGGAAAAAGATGAAAATTCATCTCTAGCTGAAAGGTGACTCAATGCTTCACTGTGTGTGTGTGTGTGTGTGTGTGTGTGTGTGTGTGTGTGTGTGTGTGTGTTAGGAGGGTCTGAGGCCTGGAGACACCACCAGCACATTCTGTGGGACACCAAACTACATTGCCCCTGAAATCCTGAGAGGAGAGGACTATGGTACGTACACACGCGTGCGCGCTATATAGTAATGTACCTTGCACACTGATTGCCTCTAGTGTTTGTGTGTGTGTAGGGTTCAGTGTGGACTGGTGGGCGTTGGGGGTGCTGATGTTCGAGATGATGGCGGGCAGGTCTCCTTTCGACATCGTGGGCAGCTCTGACAATCCAGACCAGAACACGGAGGACTATTTATTCCAGGGTAACACACACACAAAGAATTACATGGTCACACAAACAGCCACATGGATAAATAGAAGGACAATACAGAGAGGTGTGTGTGTGTGTGTCTCAGTGATCTTGGAGAAGCAGATCAGGATTCCCAGGTCTTTGTCAGTGAAGGCGGCCAGTGTACTAAAGGGGTTCCTCAACAAGGTACCTCTCTCTCTCTCTCTCTCATCCCTGTAAAATATATTTGAGTTCTTCTCTAATGCTGATTGAACTCTGCCTGAGTAAGTGGTTCTGTTTGACTGTCGCAGCACCGCTTAGTGATGAACAAATTCAGACTGTTTTCATGACCATAGGGAGGGAAAGTGAAACGCGGTGATCCTAGTGGTAGCGTTCTTAAGCCGAGAGCCAGACTATTGAAAATCCCATAGACCTGATTTTTAAAAAAATCCCACGAAGTTATGACGTGGAACTTGTACACCCCCAAAAAACATGATTGTCTACTAACTGTGAAAGTATCAGGTGAAATTTCGCTGTCTTTTAAAAGATCGAAATTGCGCCCAAACTGTCATCAGAGTCGCTCGTATTACGTCCGAAGTAGGCTTAGCTATCTGATCTGTAATGGTTATCCTGACGAGGGCTGCATTTCTTATTGGTCCAGAAATACTCCGCCAACCACGCTATACAGATCGGCATGTTGATGTAGGCTACTCGCCGGCCGCTACCTGCGACAGATTTGGAAAGGCGCTAGACTTGCGGCGACGTCGGGTCCGTGTAGTCTTTGATCAGCTTATTCAAAAACATTCAAATCGGTGGAAAAAATAAAGTCTGATCACCAGGATCGATAGAGCTGCCTGACATGCACAACATATGGAAGCCATTGTCTTTTTTTTTTTTTTTAAAAGATCTTCCCGTTCATTTTGCCGTAGAGGTTGGAACACATCCAGTAGGGGGTGATGAGATTACTTTCCCTCCCTATGTTGGACTTGGTGTAATTTTGGTCAATCAGCGCTAGGATTGTTTTTGCTAGAGTAGGTTGTGAGTCATTCAAAAACTCTGAAGGTTTAGTACTCGGGGTCCAAACATGTAGCACTGTGTTACAGCGCCACCATCAGTTCACAAAGTAATTGGACTGCTGATAACTTGAGCTGTCTTACTCTCTGTCTGTGTGTGTGTGTCAGGACCCTAAGGAGCGTCTGGGTTGTCATCCTCAGACAGGTTTTGCTGACATTATGGCTCATCCTTTCTTCCGAAATGTAGACTGGGACCTGGTGAGTCACTCTGCCTTTGTGCCTGTCTGTCTGATTAATGACTGCAGACAGATGAGTTATTGTGTGAAACTGATGACTCCTCAGATTCGTGTGTGTGTGTGTGTTACAGATGGAACAGAAGCAAGTGGTTCCTCCCTTCAAACCCAATATCTCTGGCGAATTTGGACTTGATAACTTTGATGCACAGTTCACCAACGAGCCCATCCAGCTCACCCCCGATGATGAGTGAGTGTCTGTCTCTCTGTGTGCGTGTGTATCTCTTGTTGGAGGATATAAGAAATGGCTCCTGGGGGGGTGTGGGGTGTTTTTTTTTTTTAAGAAAAAGAGAGAGCTCTGCCTCTAGTTCTGGATCAGTAATGGTGTAGTGACATCACCTGCACTGCTACAGCTCATCACCTGTGTGCGTGTGTGTGTTTTTCAGTGACGTGGTGAAAAAGATTGACCAGTCAGAGTTTGAAGGCTTCGAGTACATCAATCCACTGCTGATGTCAGCGGAGGAGTGTGTGTAAGAAGAGTGTGTGTTCTTACACGCTCATTCAACAGATGGGGGACTGTCCATCCGTGTGTGTGTGTGTGCACGTGTGGAGCTACAACTGTTATTACCAAATCTGTTTTTTTTTTTTTTTTTTTTTTTAAATCCACAGATCCGTTCCTCACACTCCATCTGTCTTACTCTCTCCTGATCGAGCTCCCTCTGACTGTCTCATTCTACTGGACTTTGGACACTAATGACCAAATTACGCACTACGTGTGTACATGCGCGCACGCGTGCACACCACACATGTACACAGAACATGTATTAACAAGTCCATCCTTCAGCTGATTATTCATTCCTCACACACTACCTGCTACGTACGACTCGCATTCTGTAGTGCGCGCGCGTGTAAAAGAGCTCTGGCATTCCCTCCTCTGTTTTTAGATGAAATGAAACACTAATGGAATTCCACTGTTCTTATTCTGTTTTATTGCCGTTGTTTGTTTTTTCCTGTTTCTCTGATGAAGCTGTTTAAATGGGAAAAAAAATCAGTTTTAAATAAAAACACATGGTATAATAACGATGATCAAACACTTATTACACTACTCCACAGTTCTGGATTGTGATTTGATCAGGTGCTGATCGATTAGCAATTATTCTCCAAAGGTGATCAGTGTGTACACGTTCCTATATTAACTTGCTATAACAGCAGCTCTGCCCGGAGTGCAGGTTTATACGGTATTAATGCACTCGTTCTAGCAACAGCTCACGCACAGAGGCATATACAGCGAATGCTCGACATAAACAGGTTTAAAATAATTGTTGCTGAAGTTTTCTGGAAGGAGTCTCCAGTGTCAGCAATGTGTAACCATCAGAACTTTTCTTTTTCGGCTTTCTGACATCTTCAGGACTGAGGAAGTAATTGGATGTTGAATACGCAAAGGAAGTTCAGAGATAGGGTTGGAAATTATTTGCATCAAATTCCAGCAGCAGCGCTCAGCTCTGTTTATCTGAATTCTAAGCCTCGTCCCTGATCCATAATGCTTAACTAAAATCATGATTTATTTATTTTTTGCCAGAAAAGAATAAAATATTTTGACAATTTTGTTTCCTGACCATAGAACAAACACATGACTGTAAGACTTGCTGTCTCACTTTCACTCTCACTATCTAGTGCACTAATAAGAAGCTGCTGATTAGCTGTATTAGGGACGTTTCACTCCTAAATCCTATTCAGTTTCAGACATGTAGCAGTAAAACTGTTTAAAAACAAAACAGAGTCAGGTTCTGCAGGTTACATCTGAATTGCACCCAAAGCTAAATGCAGATGTGTGTATATACACACAAACTGTAGACTTAACAAATGGTGCCTTAGCTTTGACCCATGTGAGCTGAGGTCATGTGACTACACAGACCAGCAGGAGTCAGGAGGTCACAGTGGGAGACGCCAGGGTCAGGAGGTCAGTGCGACTCTGTGAACTTTAAAGAAGTGTGTGTGTGTGTTGAGAGACGTGAAAACCTGACTGTATAAAACACACCATGGCTGTAAATGTCACACTTGTTTGTGTTTGTTCTGTGTTATTTAAAAAAAAAAAGTGTTTCTTAAACATGCAATAAAACAAGAATGCAAACTTGATGATGTCACACATCACCATTAGCTTTTATTTTCAATTCTTAGCACTGATGTGCTGTGCAGACTAATGTTGTGGGTCTAATTGCACAATAAGAGAGTTTCCTTCCCTAAATTAACTACTGCGTCAACACTAGCTTACCAGTTAAAAAACTAACTGGTCCATATTTCAAGAAATTTAATCCAAGGAAAATAATCCATGATGCAGTAGTATTGAAGGACGATGCGAAGCTGAGTTACTGTTACCATTACAAAGTTGATTATTTTTCAAATAACAGTATGTCCACAAGTGTTTTATTCCTCTTATAGCACCTATAAATAGTCATTCCCTCACCAGCCTCTTTTTTTTTTTTCCTCTCTCTTGAGGTTAATACGACAGAAAAACGCAGCTTGAAATGTTCCAGAGAAACTTAAAAAAAAGTGTAAACTCCTCTGTCCTGAAGACATCAGAAAACTTACTTACAGCTTCACCTCTGACTGTTACACAGTGCTGACACTGGAGTCTCCTTCCAGAAACATTAAACTACTACTTCTAGCTGCTCCCAATTAGGGGTCGCCACAGCGGATCTTTGGTCTTCATTGCTCCCTGTCATCTTTTCTCAGGATGTGCCCATACCATCTCTCTTAGCTTCATTCCTAAGCTCTCCACATGTGCTGTCCCTCTGATGTGCTCGTTCCTTATCCTGTGCAACCTCCCATCGCAAATCCTCAACTCCGCCACCTCCAACTTTGCCTCCTGTCTCTTCGTTAAGGGTCCGGTCTCCAATCCATACATCACAGCTGGTCTCACTACTGTCTTATACATCTTACCTTTCACTTTTGCTGGGACTTTCCGATCACAAATGACTCCTGAAATCCTTCTCCACCCTGCCTGCACTCTCTTTCTCACCTCACTATCGCAGCCCCCATTTTCCTGCACAGTAGGTACTTGAATTCACCAACTTTCTTTACGTCTACTCCTCGCATCTTCACTACACTCTCATCCCCATTCTCACTGTTAACTGTCATGGCTTGTTTTCCTCAAATAACATGCAGACTTGAGGAAAACAAGCCATGAAAATTAACCAGTTTCATCAAGTTTACCAGCAAGCTCTGGAGGAAAAGCCATGGCCTAATGGTTAGAGAAGCTGCTCTGGGACTAAAAGGATGCTGGTTCGATTCCCTAGACCAGCTGAAATGCCCTTGAGCAAGGCACCTCACCCCCTACTGTTCTCCAGTATGCATGTTCTCTGGGTATGCAGTACGTTGCTTTGGATAAGAGCGTCTGCTAAACGCCTGTACTGTAATTTATTTCATAATACCAATTAAATAAATATTCTTTAGAACTGTACATTCTAATTATGCTGGCTTCATTCATTTCATATACGTGATGTTAAATAGGACGATAAAACATGGGGATTTGTGAAGCGCAGCCACGGAAAACCCCAGTCACTGAAACCCCTTTACCTGCACACGACTGTACTTGTTTCTTAATGGCAATCTTTAGTCAAGCTATACCTTGGGTTTCTTGCTTTCTTTCTTTTAACCATATGACTAAATCTTGAAACCACAGCTCATCAAAGCAACGTAATTTATAGGAAATGCTGTCATAATTGTAGTCATATTGCAACCAGACCACTCACGACATCATCTGTTTGAAAAGTAGGTTTGTGATGGTCTCTAAGATAGACTTCACTACGGCATCAAACCGCTTCAGAATTCACATTTGATGGCAGGAAGCGGTTTGAAGTTTAAGCCATTCAGTGAACAAATGCCATCCAATCATCTGTACTACAGACATTTTACACTACAGTGAAAAAAAAAACCACAAACAGAGTTTACCCTCAAATTCAACACTGTACTGACGCCAACCTACAGCTTGCATATTCTGTTTTAAACAGGACACTGGAGTGATGCTACAGCCACGATTACGGGAATTATTAGATCATTAGTCGTACACAAAGAATTGAATGACGAGAACAGGTTTCAAATAAAAGACTGAATGAATATTTTCCCTCCCCGATTCATTTTTCAAGGCCTAACTGCGCCGACAGATTAAAAACTAGCACCACCGAAGTCGCTTGTCGTACCTTACCATAAATACACCAGAGCTTTTTCCTCTGCTCCTCTTTCTTTTTCATCCCTTCATCCTCCCATTAGAAACCATTGATCTTACATCTTTTAAGGTCGAGAATTATGAAACTTGGTAAATGGATTCAACTGCAAAATATAATATCTACAGGCCGAGAAATTCATATATTTTTCCACCAGCCAGCCGGACTGGTTCCCTTCCAGAGTAACTCGCCAAACAGAAAATCAACCAGCCAGAATTCGTTCATGTATGAATTTTACTTCTGTCAAAAATAACACAAAAGACAGTA
>JAOBAM010000001.1:456349-469145 GCA_025212355.1 Notarius kessleri | reverse complement strand
TGCAAAAGGTGGTTCTACAAGCTATTGAATCATGGGGTGTACTTACTTTTTCACACATGGATTCTGCATTTTCACTTAATTTTTGTTAAATAAGTAATGACACGGTGGAATCTGTTGTGTGTTTCTTTACGCCTGAGGTCAGATTTGCATAATTTTAGGAGCTGGTCAGATGATTTTTTTTTTTTTTTTTGTTATGTCTTGATTGGTAAAACCATGTAACCGGAAGAGGGTGTACTTTCTTTTTCACATGACCATACACATCTCTTATAACAAGTATTTACGTGGTTGCGAAGGCCGTCCTCTAAAATTCAGAGACCGTTAGTCAAAGAAATGGACAAGAGGTAAAAAGTAACTCCGTGATGCTACCAGCACCACGCTTCAGCGTTCTGAGGCGCGACGGCAGCATCGCTACAATACTGTACTAGATACTGCTGACCCTATCTAGGGCACTACACGCGCACTAGAATACAGTTATTCAAGTCCCAACACAACTCATTACATTTTTGTTATTTGCACTAAAATCTCTCTGCAATTTGCCTGAAGATGAAAGTATTGGCACCCTACGGTGCACGTGTGGTTTTGTGTGTGTAAAAACGGCGTGTTCATCTTATCTGCAGGAGGCCGCGGACTTTCTGAACTACCTCACACAGTGAGTGACGTCTGTACATGTTATATGTTCGTTATGAAAGTTAGACGGCTCCGTCCAGATGGTAATGTGTGTGTGTGTGTGTGTTTCAGTAAACTACAGTACAGGAAATTATCATCAGAAGTTCCTGTTCAGTTCAGGGTGGTGGAGCTGCCGCAGACACGCAGTGTGTGTAAAGTGAAATCTCTCAATAAAGGAGATGCAAATTCAGAAGTCACTGTTTATTACCAGGTACAAAAACTGTTATGTAATTTTTTTTTTTTTTAAGATTGTTGTTGTTATAAAATAATATCCTTTCAACAGGAGGGTACGATTAAAAAGGCTGGAGCCCTTCACTGTGAACCAAAGGCCAGAAAACTGGGTTTATCTGAGACACAGCTTCAAGGCGTTTGGAGCAAAATAGAATCTGCAGTGATGGGAATCAGCACTAAACATTTAAATAGAACTGCCATATAGTAATGCGTTAAATATTGTAAAGAAAACTTTTTTTTTTTTTTTTTAAATCTTTGAGGATGATACATTTCAAGCTGTGTGTGTGTGTCAGGGCTGAGTTTCCACCCGAAGCGGCCGTGGATTCTTGCCAGTCTGCACAACGGTGTCATCCAGCTGTGGGATTATCGCATGTGCACTCTCATCGATAAGTTCGACGAACATGACGGTTAGACATGTCTGACCTTTTATATCTCACTACTGTGTGTGTGTTTGTAGTCTAATGAGTGTGTGTGTGTGATGGACAGGCCCAGTGAGAGGGATCGACTTCCACAAGCAGCAGCCTCTGTTTGTCTCGGGTGGAGATGATTACAAAATCAAGGTCTGACCTCAGTGTCCTGATTCTGCTGCAGTGTAACGGTCAGGATTCATCACACAGAGAGAGTAAACCTGTGTGTGTGTGTGTAGGTGTGGAACTATAAGCTCCGTCGCTGTCTCTTCACTCTGCTTGGACATCTGGACTACATCCGCACCACCTTCTTCCACCATGTGAGTCCACACGCAAAGATTACCAGACTGATGGATGATTAGATAGACAACTAGACAGAGGATCAGTAGATGGACGTGTGTGTGTATGTGTCTCTGTGGACAGGAGTACCCGTGGATCCTGAGTGCTTCAGACGATCAGACAATCCGTCTGTGGAACTGGCAGTCCAGGACCTGTGTCTGGTGTGTGTTTATATATACAGACACAGCAGCAGGTTAATATAGTCAGGATTTAATACTGAAAGCTGCTCTCTCTCTCTCGCTCTCTCTCTCTCTCAGTGTCCTGACGGGTCATAACCACTATGTGATGTGTGCTCAGTTCCACCCGTCGGAGGACCTGGTGGTGTCGGCCAGTCTGGATCAGACCGTGCGGGTGTGGGATATCTCTGGTGAGGAGGAGTGGGAACGCTGCTGAGGGGGGGATGGGGTGGAGGGATGTAGAGGAGGAGAAAGGGAGTAGATGAATGTAAAGGTGAGATCTCTGTGGGCTCTGTTCTGAAACACCTCTCTCTCACACACACAGTACAGGGTAGCACCGGTTTGCTGTGGATCACTGTACAGAGTCGGGTCCTTTTATTCACAAAACACACATCGTATGTGCCAGGGCGGTCTGCACCGTCTGTAAATAGACGTCTGTCAAAAAAGTAGGGCCCAATTCCACCAGCGGCGGTCACGCCACACGACACGTTCAGGAGAAAAAGAACCCATTAGCGTTCACATAATTTTGACCCTGTAAAGCCTTTAAACATGTGCGCTAATTTAATCCCGAGCAGTGACGGTTTGGTCCGATATATAATGTAGATTAGATTTAATCTGATCAGGTGGAGATGACATGAGTTCAGCAGTATCAGTGTGTGTGTGTCAGTCTGAGAGGTGTTTCTGTCTCTGTGCATGTTTATAACTTTACCTTCATTCATCTGTTCATCATTAATCCTTCTGTTTTAACCCGGTCTTACCCTGGCTGCCCCGCACAAACAGCTTGTCCTGTTCCTCTGCAGACCTTTAGCTGTGTACGTGCTGTTTAAACACACAGCAGGAAGTGGATTTCGATTACTCAGTAACACCTACTGCGCTAATAAATAAAAATACTAAAGAGATTAATGACGCGGTGTTGCACAGTGTGTAATAACATGAAAATGAATGTCGCGTTTGTTACGTGTTCAGCCGTGAGCCACGTGTTTGTCACTAAACGCATGACCACGCCTACCCACGTGTCCTCTAATGCATGTGCACACTAATGCTCACTCTGTTCACCTGTCCTGCCCCACCAGAGCACAGTTTACATCTCTTCCCCACCCTCCATCCATCCATCCATCCATCCATCCATCCCCTCCCCCATCTCAGCGCTGTCCCACTCCCCTGACGGAAACATCCGGCCCTGCACATCACTTCCTCCTGCAGCTCCACACACGCCAGCCACTGGATTACTTCCATACATTTATCACTAATCAGCGAACTGTGCGTGTTGAGTCTGTTCTAAACACCAAAGCTCATCACTATTTCAGCGTTAGCTGTTGTCAGGCTCTGTCCCATTCCACACTCATCACTACATAGTGTACTAGAACATCAGCCCTGTCCCAAACACTTAAATCCATCACTCGTAAGTGTGCGAGAGCATCAGGTTTATCTAATTAAGGCTCTGTCCCAAAAAGCTCATCACTAGTTAGTGTTCTTAGAACATTTCGTTCAAACGTTAGCATGGTTCATGCACCAGAATGACGACGACGACTTCACGGCTCTGTCCGAAACGCTCAAATTAATCGTCCACTTTACGGTTCTGTTCTGATCCAAACCCCCGAGTTTATCACTAGTGTACGGATTAGAACCGCACTGCACTTGAAGCTCTGACTCGCTACTAAGAACATTAGGAATTTTTTTTTTTTTTATGGCTGTGTTCCAAATCCCACAGGTTCAGGGCACTAAGTAGTGACGGACCCTGTGTTTGGGACACAGCCTCCTCTCTCTCTCTCTCGCACACTCGCTCTGTGATTGATTTGCCGTGTCCCCACCTCCACCCCTTTGATGATTTTCTCCACATTAGCCAATCACAGCGTACCGAGTCTTCACCTCATTTCGTCACTCCTTTTCTGTCATGAATCTGGGGAACCGTGATGCCGTGTCGGCACTCACTAACGACCGGAATCAAAACTCAAGAGACGGGAAATTAAAAGAATCAAAATGATGGTTATTATTTTTTCGTTTGCATCCCAAGATGTTGTGGAGTGGTTGATGTCAGAAGTGTGTGTGTGTTTATAGTGGTCAGTTATAACATTGCTCCTGTCTTTACTGTGTGTGTGTGTTTCGTGTAATCGGGTACCCCGTGTGTGTCGGACTGTAAATGTTGGTTCCAGGTTTGAGGAAGAAGAACCTGTCTCCAGGCGCCGTGGAAACAGAAGTGCGTGGCATCACTGGGGTGGATCTGTTCGGAGCGTCGGACGCTGTGGTTAAACACGTGCTGGAGGTCAGACCCGTTACATCATTCCGTTATTGCAGCTGAGCTGAAACAGAAGTACCCTTACTGTAGAGTTCCTGTTCAGACCCCCTGTATCTGATGAAATAAACGGGCGTTCCCCCCGTATCAGTAATGGTTTGGTCCGGTTTCTCTCTCTCGTTTAATTTCCTTCATGACCTTTTTAGCTGTACTTGTGAAAGTGGGAGGAGTTTCACCGGTGAGGGAGGGGTACTGACGCTCCTCCTCCTCCCACGACACAATGGTTCTTGTGCAGCAAATGACAAATTGTCTCCTGTAAATGATCCCTTTTTTGTGAATGAATGATGGTGAATTTTGACCTTTGCCCTCAGGGTCATGATCGAGGGGTGAACTGGGCAGCATTCCATCCCAGCATGCCACTGATTGTGAGTGGAGCTGATGACCGTCAGGTGAAGATCTGGAGGATGAACGGTAAGAGTGTGTGTGACATGCAGAACTTTTTGTTTGTGTCCTGTGTAGACCTCCTCCTCCTTCTGATTGGAGCACAGCCGGATGATTTGATGTGTGTATGGGCGTGTCACTGTTTTGTTTAGAATCGAAGGCGTGGGAACTGGACACCTGTAGGGGGCACTACAACAACGTGTCCTGCGCCGTCTTCCACCCGCGCCAGGAGCTCATCCTGTCCAACTCCGAGGATAAGAGCATCCGAGTGTGGGACATGTCCAAGAGGACCGGCGTCCAAACCTTCCGCAGGGATCACGACCGCTTCTGGGTGCTCGGAGCTCATCCCAACCTCAACCTGTTCGCTGCTGGTGTGTGTTTCTCTCACACGCGTCCCACTCTGATTGGTTCATGAGTGAGCATTAGTGCTATTAAGGTGTGTGTGTGTGTGATCAGGCCACGACAGCGGGATGCTGGTGTTTAAGTTGGAGCGTGAGCGTCCTGCCTACGCCGTGTACGGGAACATGCTGTACTACGTCAAGGACCGTTTCCTGCGTCAGCTCGATTTCAACAGCAGCAAAGACACAGCTGTCATGCAGCTACGCAGGTGTGTGTGTGCGCGCGCAGAAATGTAGCCTTTCAAAAAAAAAAGTGTTTTTAGCATCAAAGAACTGACCGACGTCTCGACACCTTCATCCTCATAAAAAAAACACCCAGGAACATAAATATTCATGCTTATGCAAATGAGTGCACGCCCACACACTGACCTGACTTGATATCTCTATTAGGCTTGGCACGATTAGCTGTTACCATGACGACTGTAAGACGTAAGCTACGTTCTCTAGCTGACCGTGCGGTTCTGTAGCTTTCTAAAGCTTTCTGATCACATCCTGAGATTTATGTGAAACTCCGCCTCCAAATCTCCATCCAAAAAAAAAGTGTTTGTTTTTTTTTTTTTAGAATTTATTTTGGGTTCTGTTTTGCAGCGGCTCAAAGTTCCCCGTCTTCAGCATGTCGTATAATCCTGCGGAGAACGCGGTGCTGCTGTGTACGGTAAGAGTGTCTCGGACAGGAAGTGTGTGTGTGTGTTATCGTTCTGAACCGTCTCATGTCTCACACACGCTCGTGTGTTTCAGAGAGCCACTAATCTGGAGAACAGCACGTATGATCTGTACTCCATCCCTCGAGAGAGCGACTCGCAGAACCCTGACGGTGAGCACCGTGCACTCTCTCTCTCTCTCTCACACACATCATTATACACTGACTACTCAGGTTTTAAGTGGTGTGTGTGTGTGTGTGTGTGTGTGTGTGTAGCTCCAGAAGGAAAGCGCTCCTCAGGCCTTACAGCAGTGTGGGTGGCCCGGAATCGCTTCACTGTGTTGGACCGCATGCACTCGGTGAGATCACGTCACACACTTCCTGCTCCCGGCGCACACGCTTACTGTTAACGTGCGTGCATGTTTAATTTGTCCACAGCTGCTGATCAAGAACCTGAAGAACGAGATTGTAAAGAAGGTGCAGGTGCCGAGCTGCGAGGAGATCTTCTACGCAGGAACGGGTTCTCTGCTGCTGAGGGACGCGGACGGAGTCACGCTGTTCGACGTGCAGCAGAAGCGCTCACTCGCTACTGTCAAAATCGCCAAAGTCAAATACGTAGTGTGGAGCGCAGACACCAGCCATGTCGCCCTGCTGGCCAAACACGGTACTGCACCGATAGAACGTTTTAAAAATAACTCATGACACCTGCTGGCCAAACACGGTACTGCACCGATAGAACATTTTAAAAATAACTCATGACACCTGCTGGCCAAACACGGTACTGCACTTGTGTGTATTTTTATAATCAAAAACTCTCGTGTCTTTACAGCCATTATGATCTGCAACAGGAAGTTGGAGAGTCTGTGTAACATCCACGAGAACATCCGTGTGAAGAGCGGCGCATGGGATGAGAGCGGCGTGTTTATTTACACCACCTCCAACCACATCAAATACGCCCTCACTTCAGGGTAATCTGAGCCTCTCTCACCTGACTGATCCGATGTAGTGTGGAATAAATGTGACCCTGCTGGTCACACACGGTACTGCACCTCTACTAATGCTGTACAATAGTATTCCTACTCCGATTTCAGTGCTGTGTGTGTCTCCAAAGTGATCATGGGATAATCCGCACCCTGGACCTGCCCATCTACGTGACCCGTGTGAGGGGGAACAGTGTGTACTGTCTGGACCGGGAGTGCAGGCCTCGCGTCCTCAACATCGACCCGACTGAGTACCGCTTCAAACTCGCCCTCGTTAACCGCAAATACGACGAGGTCGGTCTGTATACGGCGAAGAGACTGCGTGCTGATTTTATGAACGATGAATCTTTATCTATGCTGACGTGTTGCCCATAATTCCTCAGGTGCTGCACATGGTGCGTAACGCTAAGCTGGTGGGCCAGTCCATCATTGCGTACCTGCAGAAGAAGGGCTACCCGGAGGTGGCGCTGCACTTCGTCAAGGATGAGAAAACCCGCTTCAGTCTGGCGCTGGAGTGCGGGAACATCGAGGTGAGGAGGGCGTCGCCGTCATCCGTGTGAGGTCACTGTGAACACGTTCGCTGATTGTTCCTTCCTTCCTCGTGCTGCAGGTGGCGCTGGAAGCGGCGAAGGCTCTGGATGAGCGGAGCTGTTGGGAGCGTCTGGGCGAGGCGGCTCTACTACAGGGGCATCACCAGGTGGTGGAGATGTGCTACCAGAGAACCAAGAACTTCGACAAGCTCACCTTCCTCTACCTGATCACCGGGAACCTGGTCAAGCTCCGCAAGATGATGAAGATCGGTGAGTGTGTCGAGGAAACCTGGGAAGGGCATGAGAGCACGTGAGGAGTGTGTGTGCTGTATGTCTAACTGTGTGTGTGTGTGTGTGTAGCTGAGATCAGGAAGGATATGAGTGGACATTATCAGGGTGCTCTGTATCTGGGGGACGTCAGTGAGAGAGTGCGCATCCTCAAGAACTGTGGACAGAGTAAGTGTGTATCTACACATTCATCTACTCAGGTGTACTTTTGTGTCTCTCACTATAACTCCTGGTGTGTGTGTGTGCGCAGAGTCTCTGGCCTACCTGACTGCAGCAACACACGGCATGGACGAGGAGGCTGAGGCTCTCAAAGAGACCTTTGACCTCGAGAAGGAGATGGTAAACGTTACCATGTTTGAACAGAACCCTTATGTGATTTTCTTCTCAGTGTGCTTCTTTCGACTAAAGGGGTGTGTGTGTGTGTGTGTGTAGATCCCCGAGGTCGACCCGAATGCTGAGCTCCTGCAGCCTCCTCCTCCCATCAACCCTCTGGACACAAACTGGCCCCTCCTCACCGTCTCTAAGGGCTTCTTCGAGGGAGCCATCGCTGCAAAAGGTCAGCCCAGGTCGCTTCTTCTGTGGTTCTTGTTGTTTCCTGTGTGTTCTGTTAGCGATGTGCTAATGCTAGTGCACGCTCCTGTTGCAGGAAGAGCAGGTCAGATGGCAGCCGATCTGGACATGGAAGCTCCCGGAGGAGAAGGATGGGGTGAAGATGCAGAGCTTCACCTGGATGAAGGTCAGTGTGTCTCTCTGTCTCTGTTTGGACGTGTTGTGATGGTATTTATTTTGTCCTCGTCGTTGTGCAGATGGGTTTATGGATGCTCAGGAGGGTCTTGGTGAGGAAGGAGCTCTGGGGAAGGAAGAAGGAGGAGGATGGGAGGTGGAGGAGGATCTGGACCTTCCACCTGAACTGGTCAACACACACACACACACACTAGCTGATCATTTGCAAATTTATTTGACGTGACCCTTTTTTAATGGTTTCTGTTTGGACCAATAGGATGTGCCAGCTGGTGCTGGAGGTGGCGCTGAAGGAGAAGGCTTCTTTGTCCCACCCACTAAAGGTATTAGCCCCACCCAGATGTGGTGTAACAACTCTCAGTTGCCGGTCGATCACATCCTCGCCGGATCCTTTGAGACCGCCATGAGGGTAAAGACTTGATTTAATGTAAATGTTTTCATTATGGCACCTTTTCCAAACCGTCAGTGAGCGAATCTCTCTCTCTGACCCCGTCCCCTGCAGCTGCTGCACGATCAGGTGGGTGTGGTCCAGTTTGAGCTGTTGAAGCCCCTCTTCCTGCAGGCGTTCTCGCGGGGACGCGTGTCCTACGTGGGGCTCCCGTCTCTGCCCTGTCTCTTCTCCCACCCCCTGAGGGACGGGGGCACGACCGAGGGCAGGAGGCAGAGAGACGGGCAGAAGGGTGGCGTCCCGGCAGTCGGGCTGCACCTGCGTGACCTCATCGCCCGCCTGCAGCAGTGCTACCAGATGACCACCGCGGGGCGCTTCGACGAGGCTGTCGACAAGTTCAGGAGCATCCTGCTGTCCGTCCCCCTGCTGGTGCTCGATAACAAACAGGAGATCGCCGAGGTAACGCCCCATCCCATCATTTCTTACTTAAAGTCCTGTGCGCAGCCCTGTCTCACTCTCGTGTGTGTGTGTGTGTGTTTCTCTCAGGCCCAGCAGTTGATCACCATCTGTAAGGAGTACATTGTGGGTCTCACCATGGAGACGGAGAGGAAGAAGCTTCCGAAAGACACACTGGAGCAACAGAAGAGGCAGTGTGAGGTACTGATGATGTCATACCTATTGGATGGTTAAGCCCCACCCACTCCTCCTGTTTTTCCTCATTGTGTGTGTGTGCGTGTGTGTGTGTGTGTGTGTGTGTGTGTGTGTGTGTGTGTGTGTGTGTAGATGGCCGCGTACTTCACACACTGTAACCTGCAGCCGGTCCACATGGTGTTGGTGTTGCGCACGGCACTCAACCTCTTCTTCAAACTGAAGAACTTCAAGATGGCCGCAGGGTTCGCACGCCGCCTGCTCGAGCTCGGACCCAAACCCGAAGTGGCGCAGCAGGTGAGGCCTGGTTACCATGACAACCACATCCCGCACCCTGTTTAGCGTGAGCAATAGATGATCTGTGTGAATTGGGACGCAGCCTGAAGTGACCCGGTTCTGTTACAGACGCGCAAGATCCTGGCAGCGTGTGAGAAGAACCTGACCGACGCCCACCAGCTCAACTACGACCCCCACAACCCCTTCGACCTGTGCGCTGCCTCCTTCACCCCGCTGTACCGAGGACGCCCCGTGGAGAAGTGCCCTCTGTCCGGCGCCTGCTACTGCCCCACCTACAAAGGGCAGGTGTGCAGGGTCACACAGGTCAGTGCCCCCCTCTCTCTCTCTCTCTCTCGCTCTCGCATGCACGTACGCAAAGTGGACGGTATTAAAGTGAAAGTGTCTGACGCTTTGTTACTTTTGTGTTTTTCTTTAACTTTCATTTTTTATTGAAAGCTGCTTTATTTTTTAGATATAATTTAATGTCTCCGAGTCTGATGTTGAAGAAGGCGGGTTTATTCCAAGACATGAGTTTTGATTGGGTGTTATAATAGCATCTGCAGTGATGTCACTTCCTGTGTTCGTCTTTCCACAGGTGACCGAGATCGGTAAGGATGTGATCGGGTTGCGTGTGAGTCCACTGCAGTTCCGCTGAATGAATAAATGGATGGGCGCACACACACACACACACACACACACACACACATCTATAGGTAAAGGATTATAACTAACTCTGCATCGATAATGAAATCTTACAGTATAACTAAAGGCTGTGAGCTTCGTGCTGTGGTGTGCATCTTGTCTTCTGCTTGTGTAACGTCTTTCACACCTGTATTTAACCTGAAAAACTGAAATAAAAGTCCTCCAAGCTGAACGCTGTTGTCGTTTCCTGTCCGCGCTCCTCTGAGTGACTCGGTTTCTTCACACCACACCTGCCTTTACTCGCTTAACTCTTATAAAAATGTATTTTAAATCAAACGCAGCCCACAGTGACATTCCGTTCATTCAGAAAGTAAAGATTTCACTGCTGTGACCATTTCCAGTTAGAAGTCATAACTTTTTAAAGCGTTGAGCCGTTTGCGTGTTGAGAGTCGACTCTTCTGAGCCAAATAACCTGACTCACTGGAAAGATCCGGGTTCTGATCAGCTGCAGTTCTTGAGAGTACAGGAGCAGTGACACACACACACGATGGTTTAGAGGGATATATTTTTCATTTCATATATGGTCAGTGAGTTAGAAACAACGTGCATCACATGACTCCATTAACAATAAACACACAATATATTAAAAATCTCTCTCTCTCACGTACACACAACCGTCTCTGATTGTCCTCTAAAAGTTTCCAATGGTGTAGATGAGGATTTGACTCTGACGGTGGAGGTTCTAGTAGCATGATTGTAGTTCTAGAAATTTCTAGATCAAAGTGAGGGGAATTAATTTCTAGAATTATTATTTGGCGTCTGCTTCTAGAGTCCTCAGATAGCACAGTTCTAGAATTCAGAGGGCAGGACTCTTGATTCTATTACTGATCCTTTGCATCAAAGTTTGAGAATTCAAGTTACAACTGGACCCTTCTAGAGTTTTCAGTGAAAGAGGTTCTAAGCTCGAGCATCCTCAGCACCGTTCTAGAATTCTCCGATCCTCAGTGTAAAAGTTCGACTGTTCAGATTGCAGTTAGAGTTCTAAAGTCTCCCCAAGAGCATGGTTCTAAAATTTAGATCAGTCGTAACCTTTTACACACCATCAGTAGAATCTAATCTGAATCGGGTATCCTCCAGTTCTGTAATTCTACAATCTTCAGTGCGGAAGTTCTAGAACCTTTATTAAGTCTAAGGAATTCTAGTTCTTGAGACATTGGAAACATGGAGGTTCTAGAATCCAAGTGTGTGATTGAGATGAGAAGATTCCTGTTCCATTACTAGTTGATCAAACTGTTAGTATGGTTCATCATTACAGACACAAATAGTGATTAGTACCAAGGGAGCTTGAGTAAGAGTGTGCGTGAGGGAGGGAGCACTACAGAGAGGACTGGAACACAGCCCGGTTCTCTGTGGTTCTGTCGCAGTCCTTCTGTGAGCTGGCGATCATGCGGCTCACGTCGATGCGGTTCTCCATGAAGATCTGCTTCGCACACTGGATGGTGGACTCGGGCAGAGAGCGGCTGCGTCCCAGAACCCACGCAAAGTCCACGTGGAAGATCCTGAAAACGTCTGTGCAGGAATACACCACGGCCGAGCTGACGTAATCCGTGGAGATGATCCAGTACGGAGTGTAGGGAAGAACTGCAACACACACGTGTTCTCATATTCATTACAAAGGTTTTAGCTTCTCCAAATGTAACTCTGCCTGATTGAGACGGGAATGTGTGCGTTTTACTGTAGGAGAAGCTGATGCCCAGTTTAGCCGGGTTCTTCTGGTCTTCAACAACAGCTGTTCCTTCAATCCGTCTCACTTCGCCGTTCCTACATCAGTAAAATGTGACTCCATTTTAAATATAAACTGTAAAGTCAGATTTTTTTAATCCATTTTTGAAGGAAACCCCTTACACATACACGCATACTTACAGGATCTCGGAGCTCTGTATGAGAGCCGACCCGTCAGAAACCAGCGTGAAGTTCGTCTCGATGCATTTCCCTTTCTCAAACTGTGCTGGGAGCTTCGCCACCTCGAACCAGCGTCCCATAAACTACACACACACACGCACAGATTGAGGCGTGTTTGAAGAGGAGCAGTCAGCAGTAGTGAAGGTGTGAACGTGAACTCGGTACCCGTCTGAGGTTGAAGCCACGCTGAGTGCTCGGTTCGGGACACGCCCCCCAGTGAGGCACCTGAGCGTTGACGATGGCCAACGAAGCAACCAATGAGAGCGCAAAACACACCTGTATGTCCATCACACCTGTAACACACCTGCCCTCAGAGAGAACACACTGAACCCACAGCGCTGACGTGTAAAGGGACACATTTATCCATTTAAAATGGATTTCTGTCCACTGTTATTACATCACTCCAATAAAAGACAAGTGGAATCTTATTTTAGTCAAAATTTAGTTGAAGATAGTCAAATTTATCTTAATAATGTACATTTGATTTGAAAAAAAAATCTCAATAACAATTAGGAATATTCTAGATCTCTTACTGAGATTTCATTTTAGCATAATAATAATAATAATAATAGCTTTAGATAGAAAAAACATGTAACTTTGAATAACATAAATGTAAATCTAAGTGAATAATTCTGAACTTTATAACTGATTCACTTCAATACATTTTTACATTTCATTAGAAAACAGTTTATTTACATAAAAATATTGTAATGTAGGTGATTACCTGCAGCTGCTCTGGAGAAGACTCTCTCTCTCTCTCTCTCTCTCTCTCTCTCTCACTACTGTGAGAGGAAACGACCCCACCCTCAC
>JAOBAM010000001.1:399095-411595 GCA_025212355.1 Notarius kessleri | reverse complement strand
AAATGCATTTTTGATCACTATTTTGTCACTGCTATAGCAAGTTAGGAGCGTTTGAAATACGCTATGTAATATATCAGTCCGTATGTCAAAGCAGTGGCCGTAAACGAGATTTGTCGAGACCTGTGCGAGACTTCGTAGGACAGAAGTAAAACGTACAGCGGAAATCAAAGCGACCAACATCTGCCAACATTGTCAAAAGATGCGCACGCTCTCCTTCGAATGCTGATGTAATCAAGCTGGAAGATGTGTTTGTTTTGATAGTAATTAGGAAAGTTTGAAAAAAAGTAGGCAGTAATCGTAATTTAAATTCATTTTTGTGCAATATTTCATTTGGGAAACAGTTAATTTGGTGGAATAAATGTGACACAAGATGCCGAGGACTCCTGGCTGACACTTGACGTTTCGAAGTCTCGCACAAGTTTCGTGAAGATCACGCGGATAAGCGTCGCCTGCCGTGGACCAAACGAACTACATTCAACGTGGCTAAAAACTGAATAGGCCGATAAGTATAATATTTAATTGCAATCACTTGCCAATACGAGTCACGATATAAGGTTACTAAAACCGAAAACATAATTGAATAACACGTTAATTAAGAAATAAAGCAAGTTTAAAAATGACTTCAGTTCTCCTTTAAATTTCTGACAGCGACAGCGAGTTAAAGTCATCCGGTAAGAGTGAGAGTGTATTCTTTACTTCATACATAATTTCCTGTGTTGGACAGATACGTGGTGTGAGCAGGAGTTGGACTTACTTGGCTCTGGAGATGAATTTATACGTGTCGTTCCAGTACGCCAGCAAATCCGTGGCCTCTTCGTCGTACACGCGGATGTTGTGGTACTCAAACAGACCGGGGAAGAAGTTATCAATCTCCCGTGTCACGTTGAGGATATACTGAACTCTAAACCCCCCAAAAAACAAACACCAAAAGGTTTTGTTGACACGTGCATTTGCATTAATGATTAGTTAAGTTGGGTGTGTTTAGATATGACAGCTGCATCTCGCAGTTTTACCCGCTGTTCTGTAGCTCTTCTAGATTAGACGCGTTCCATTCCGAGCCCTTTAAACAAACCCAAACAGACAGTTAAAGGATGCTGAAAAACTGAAAAAGATGAACGTGGTACTGAATGAAAGAATTACCAGGTACACATGCTCAAAAATCTCAGTAGGGCTGTCCATCTGACCCAGGATGATGATCATCTCATTGTCGATGTACTCTTTAAACTCTCGCAGGTTACAGCCCATCTGCATTTCCAGCTCTGTGCGGATCTGATGGGGCAGAGATGGAACCAGGGGCAGTCAAGGGGCAATTTCATGAAGCGTACAGAGTGAATTTAGGATTTTGTATAAGTCATTATAGAAAAGAAAAAAAAAAAAACAGAACACCCCATCAACTCGGAATTCCTACTCTGAAAGGTCGTAAGGTTTCCTCAAACCCGAGTTCAGCAAGTGACGTCAAATAAACAATACTGATTTATCTAAAGTACGTACCGTATGACTCAGTGTAACTCATTTAAAGGTAAAGAAGTGATAGACGTACCACTAGTGCCATGTTGATATTGATTTGACGTCACATACAGAACTTGGGGTTCAGGAGATCTTTCCATGTAGGAATTCCAATTTGAGCGGGATGCTTTGCTTTGATGATTTTCCATGTCTGAGTTAAGACCCAGTCCTACAACACCAATAACTATCGCTCTGCCTGAATTTACTTCCAGTCTGGAGCAGAAACACCACAACTATAATATCGCTTGGTCCGGACACTCAGGGAAATAAACGGATGCAACTTAGGAATAGTCATGGAAGTAAGTTTTTCCAAGTAGTAGCACGTTATTCCGGGTCATACTGTACAGCTTGGACTCTAAAAAACAACCCACGTACACACTCCAGTGGCTGATGTAATACAGACAGGTCACGGATTACAGAAATATAATAAAAAAAGGATACAAAATACGGAGTGGTTATGGATTTTAATACGGACGCATCACGGATGCTTATAATTTACGGATTGGTCACGGACGTTTCAGTATATTACAGACTGGTTATCGATTTCATACGGATGATGCATCACGGATAAAAAATTAACAAGCCTAAAACAATTAAATGTTTCGCTGCTGAAGTTCATAAATGAAATACTGTCAACATTTGTATGTTTACTTTATTAATTTACTATTGATATTTCACAGAAAATTAATCACATATCCGTGAATAAAAGATCCGTGCTTTGGATTATATTTTTATTTTCCGTGAATCCGTATTCCGTGACTTCATGATGCAACAAGGATGTACAAAGAAACCCGGGGAAAACAGCGCGTGCTCAGACAACGTCACACGGAAACAATTCCCTGATTGGTCAGATGTTTAATCGGATCAGGTCCAGGCCTGGAAAAATGGCTCCAGAAGCAATCTCAGCGATACGGATAAACCCAGGCCTGGGCTATAGGGATCGTTATCGGTCTGGTGTGAGCACCGACCACATACACTGCAGGGGACTGATTTATTTATAGTTAACATTATAGTTGTAGGTATTGTGGGACTGGGCCTTTAACGTACGCATGGATGCCCAAAGATTTCTAAATTTTTACACAACATAACCTTTCATAGCATGGGCACGATTATAGATTTTTAAAGGTTAATCCTTTAAATACCTTTCAGCAACCCAGTGACAGGTCTTCACTTATACCTCCCGAGTCCTTTTTCAATGGTTTCACCAAAGTTAATAAAGAATAAAAAGGTATTAATAACATTCATGCTACCTTCTTCGTCTTGACAGTGGACTGGCAGCAGTCTCCTCCATCGTAGTTGCAATACGCTCTGTTGTTCATGGCATCGCAATAATTGTCACCCTGGAATGGCTACAGGAGAGAAAACAGGACAAAAGAAGAATATCATCTGAGAATCGCTGACAGTTATTTCAAGAAATCTCCAGATTATTAGCCTGAAACAAAACTGCATTGAAACTGATGTTACCAATTAATCTGAAAAGCATTACTGCTCACTGTGTAAGCCTTGATTACGTCTTTGCTACGTCAGAAACATGCAAATGTAAAATGGGTTCTGGGAAACCAGCCAACCTACGGCCCATCTAATCGTAATCAGATCTCTGCCTAGAAAACTTCACGACAGAAACTTGTTAAATTTACACCCAATTGAAATCATTAGTTTAATTTCTACAATGAGATGCTAAATTATACAGATACAATTCACTGTAGTTTTTTTTTTTTTTAAAAACGTGTTGACTGATTAAAAGGGGTTGATTAATGTTCTATAACAGGAACGCCTACAGATTACAGGTTCATATGAATTCACTCGTTCTAGTCGCTTGTAACTCATTCATAGTAACCTGTATGGCAGATGCATCACATAAACTAATGAAAAAACAAACAAACGTGCAATCGGTGATGTTTCAATATTGTCTGTTAGAATATTGTTTTAATATTTATTCAACATTTACGGACGGAGTCTCCAGTGTCAGAGGTCGAGCTGTCACTACATTTTATGACATGTTCATGACAGAGGAGTTTGGTTTCTCTGTAGCATCTTTTTAACTTGAAGGAGTACAAACATCAGAATGGAAAAAATTCTGATCTCAAAGTGTGACTTTCTTTCTTTCACTGTGGTATGGGTGTTGGTTTGAGCCAGATGAGGATGGGGTTTGAGTATTTCAGAAACTGATGATCTCCTCCTGGGGTTTTCACACACAACAGTCTGTAGAGTTTACACAGAATGGTGCGGAAAACAAAAAACACTTTTTGAGTGAGTGAGTGAGCGACAGTTCTGTGGGTGGAAACAAACGCCTTGTTGATAAGAGAGGGTCAGAGGGAAATGGACAGATTGAGGTGGTTCAAGCTTTTTTTTTTCCTCCAGGAAGGATAGAGTAACTTATATAATCACCCTTTACAACCGTGGTGAGCAGAAAAGCATCTCAGCATGCAGCCAAGAACAGGGATCTTACAATCAACAACACGTTCCTATTAAAGTGTCCGGTGAGATATAATGATGTACAGTTATGCTGTTGTCATTTTTGATAGGCAACACACACATGTTGTTAAAGCGATATGTTGCTAGGCAACTGGGAAATTAGATGTGTTGTTGAATTTCTGATAAAAGACTGTAATTCCACTTTTACGCAACACTGCCATATTGAGAATCGCCATCATCGTGTCACGCCTTGAAAAGCACTTGACGTCAAATGAAATCTTTAAACAAACTTCGAAGTTATCCTGTCTGCCATTTTTATTTACACTGGAAATGCACGTGCCACGAAAGTGAGAACAGCGTCACTAGGCAACTGAGAAATCGGCCCCATAGCCTTGATCGTGACTGAGGATAGCGTTTGCGCGTTAGTGTTAGAGTGTTAGCTAGCTAGCAGAATACTGGTGTTTTATACAGAGTGCGGGCATAAAAACATGTCAGGGTTATCAAGAGTGTCAACATTTCACACAGATGTGTGAATAAATTACTGAGAAAATACCCAGATGGCACTGTAATTACACTTCGCATCAACTGCTAACACACAAACTAACATGGGGTCCGCCATTTTGGGAAATGAGTCGTTTATTTATTACATGATGAGAACACAAAGTGATAAGTGATGTAGAGGAAGCTGAGAGTGATGAGTAAAATAAATAAATAAATAAATAAACAACATCGTCATTATCGTCATCACATGCTACACACACACACACACACAGAGGGAGAGAGAAGAGCGCGCGCAGGAGGAGTCGGTGAGGATTTTCCCGCTGCTCTCCGAATTGCAGCCTCCGCTTTTCTCCTCCTCAGCTGACAGCTCGAGTTGCATCCTAAAGCGCACACACACACACACACACACTCTGCTGCAGTCCCGTCACGTCCTCGTGCCTCCATCAGCTTCAGCGCGGAGCAGAAGAAGAGCGATGCACCGTATGAGAGCGCGCGCACGGCTCAACCTGAGCGACATGGAGAACATCAGCGACCACGGTGAGTACTAACACACACACACACACATGGTGGAATGCTGTGTGTGTGCGCGCGCGCGTTACATTGCTGCGCATACGATAGAGCTGAGAGATGACTCAGGGCTGTGTCCCAAATACACACAATACTCCATTTATAACGTGCTATAACGTGCTATAACGTGTACATGATAATGTCAGGCGTGAGAGTGCGGCTCTGAACCGTGTCCCATCTGTTCGTCTTGAAGACACGATCAGTATATCAAAGACATCTTGTATCTGCATCTCGACCTGCCATGTTTATCTCCAAAAAAAAAAAAAAACCAGACCGAAGGAGGCTCTCCATCACTGCCCCGTGTGCTGAACGTTTTCTCGCACTCGTCCAGGCTCCATCTTAGCACCGAAGGCATGTTTAATCCCCATCGATCTGGCGGTGGGTTTATTCTCCTCACATCGCTGCCACTCGCATTAGCTAATGAGGGAGGAGAGCAGGAGAGATTTCCCACAAGGAGATTCTTTAATATTCCTGAGTCATTTATAGCTGCCTAGCAAACTCTGCCGAGGCCCCGCAGGGACGGTGAAGCCTTCAGACTGCAGCAGCTCGGTGGGCGTATGGTTTCATCTCACCATGTTCAGAGCCACACATGTGGATGTGTCAATATTTTCGGGAAAGAAGAATTCACACACACAGAGAGTCTAACGATCACCGTGACGCATTGTTGTCTTTGTTGTTCGTTTTCAGTGCAGTGAAGGAGCTCCTGATGTCGTCCCCCTTCGGAGGAACGATGCTGTGGATCGTCCTGCTCGGCAGCATCGGCGTCGCTCTCGTCCGGACGACTCCCATCCCTCTGCTGGATGAATCGGAGGAAATCGACGAGCCTTGTTTCCATCCCTGCTACTGCGAGGTGAAAGAGGGTCTGTTCCATGTCCACTGCGATGGCAAAGGTTTCACCAACGTCAGCCAGGTGGCTCAGTCCTGGATCAGACCTTTTAAGCTGTATCTCCAGAAGAACACCCTGCGCAAGCTTTACTTTAACAGCTTCCTGCACCTGAATAACGCCATAGCCGTGAACCTGGGCAACAACGCGCTGCAGGACATCCAAGCCGGTGCGTTCAACGGACTGAGCTCCCTGAAGAGACTTTACCTCCACGAGAACAAGCTGGAAGTGTTCCGCAATGACACGTTCCTCGGCCTGGAGAGCCTAGAATACCTGCAAGCCGACTACAATGTCATCAGACGGATTGAGAGCGGCGCGTTTAGACACCTCAACAAACTCCGGGTGCTGATCCTCAACGACAACCTGATACCCGCATTACCGCCGTTCCTCTTCAGATCCGTCTCGCTTACACACCTGGACCTGAGAGGAAACCGCCTAAAGACTCTGAGCTACCGAGGAGCGCTGGAGTACATCGGGAGAAACCTGATGGAGATCCAGCTGGAGGAGAACCCGTGGAACTGCGCGTGTGATATCGTCCAGCTGCGGGCCTGGCTGGACAGAATTCCGTACACATCTGTGGTGGGAGAGATCACATGTGAGTATCCGTTCCACCTGCATGGCAAAGACCTCAGAGAGATCAAACGGCGCGAGCTGTGCCCAACACTGACCGATGCCGAAGTTGAGGCCAATCTAGGAATCCCTCATTCATCAGGAAGAGCGAGACCAACAAAGCCTTCGTCCATTTTCTCCGCAAACCAGAACACAGTGTCATCTGTGGAACAGAAGAAGCTGAAACCGACGCGAAAACCGAGGCCATCGAAAACCCCGCCTACGCCACGCGGCATTTACCCAAACCATCCTCCAATCGCTGGATACGAGACGAGGCCGCCCATCCCCATCATCTGCCCCATTGGCTGCACCTGCAACCTGCACATCAACGACCTCGGCCTGACCGTCAACTGCAAGGAGAACGGATTCCACAACGTTTCCGAGTTAACACCACGGCCGCTAAATGCAAAGAAGCTCTACCTGAGTGGAAATCTGATCCAGAGGATACACAGGTCTGACTTTTGGAATTTTTCCAGTCTGGATTTGTTACACTTGGGAAACAACCAAATATTTTACATTCAGGAAGGTGCGTTTAGCAATTTACCCAATTTACGCAGCCTGTATCTCAATGGGAATAACATCGAGAAGCTGACGGCGGACATGTTCCACGGCCTGCACAGTCTGCACTACTTGTATTTTGAATATAACGAGATAAAGGAAGTTCAGCCGGCGGCGTTTAGCCCGATGCCTGCGCTCCAACTTTTGTTTCTCAATAACAATCTTCTACATTCGCTTCCTGTCGGCGCCTTCAAGGGAACTTCGCTTGCTCGGCTCAGCCTGCGCAATAACTACTTCCCTCACCTGCCCGTAGGCGGGGTTTTAGAGCACCTGCACGCCGTGGTGCAGATCGACCTGAATCAGAACCCCTGGGACTGTGCGTGCGAGATCGTTCCGTTAAAACAGTGGTTGGATACGTTAAGCTCTGTGGTTATCGTCGGCGAGGTGCTGTGTAAGACGCCAGATGCCATGTTGGGGAAGGATTTGCGCTCTCTGAGCCCCGAGGTGATTTGCCCCGAGCTTTTAAAACCGTCCTCATCTCCGGATGAACGTGAAATGGAGTTTTCACCCTCGTTCCCTCCTAAACCTGTAATTCCTCTTTCTGTGCTCGTCCTCAGCCTCGTCGTCCTCTTCGTCTCGTCCTTCTTTGCTGCCGCGGCGCTCTGCATGTTTATTATGAAAAAGCGTGACAAGCTTCCATTTAGGAAGCAGGAAGAGGCGGGGCTAACTGGAATTCAGATGGAGTGTGGAATATTTACAGAAACCCCGCCCACACTGCCGGAAACCCCGCCCTCCAACCATGTCTATGAGTGCATCACTGTGTCGTCTTCACAACGTACAGCTTATGAGCGTGGGCAAGAGGGGGCGGAGCCTCTAGGGCTTTGCAAGGAGGAGGCGGGGCCTCTCGAGCACAATTTGGAAGGGGCAGATTGTGGAGAGGGCGGCACCAATTACAAAACAGCGCTAGAAAAAGAGGAAGAGTGGACGACTATCGTCAGCCACACTCCCATCAACACCGTGACGGATATCGCCGGTTTCCACGGGAACGGAATACTCTGTCCGACGGTGATCGACAGCCAAGGGCCGACTCCGAAAGTGGGATTGGTACACAACCTTTTCGGGACGAGTTCCTGGTTGGGCGACATCAGTCCAAAGGAAGCGCTCGCCGTGGACACAGAGGCGAGGACAGACTGTGCTAATCAAACGCCGAGCAATTACGCCAAGCCCAGCGCCAGACTGAAAACCAAAATGGATTACGTCGACGCGCTGGAGAGATCCTATCAATTTTAAAACATTTCTGATAAAATAAAAGTCTTAACTTCCCGGTCATCTTTCTTCCAGGATTGAATAATGGTAAGACTGAAAGCCATGTTGCTCTGGAGGAAATCCCTGTACTCGGACTTTTATACCAAGTGCCTTCACGAGAGCCGCCAGCAACGATGTAAAGATGATTATTTTTATACGATTACAGTTTATTTATCTAAAACACAGATTTAGGGCAAAAGGACAAAGCTGCGAGAGGAAGGAGCCATGAGTGTGAACCACAGATCTCCATATTAGACACCCACGTAGCTGATGACATCATTACATACGCGAGGGCGTGATTTTAGAGGAAGTCGAGAATAACCCACACGGTTAGTTTGTGCGTCACAGGAAGGACTCGGGAGACGTTTTAAAGGGGTTTATTTACAGACGAGTAAACAACAGGCAAGACTCCGCGACAGTGTGACGATGAGCGTTTGTATCAGCCAGGAAGTTGAGAATAGTGTAGTGCACTCAGGTGACCGTCGCCCTCTGCTGGTGTGGAGGTGAATCGTTGTGGATTTCTAGACGCGAACATCCCGTAAAATCTTTTTATTCTTTTTAACTGGGGTGAACTTTTTTTTTTTCAGAGAAAATTGTATTTATACGCTGTTTTGATATTAATGAAGCAGATTTTAACAAGTACGTAAGAAATTTAGGAGTAAATAATTAAATCGTTGCACTGTTACCGTAGTAGCATAATAACATTTAACGTCATCCAGTGTGACGTCATACGCAAACCGCAACATTTACCTAAATATAATCACGACAAGCATGTCGCATTATAAGGTTGATTTGATCTTAAAATGATAATTTTATTAAGTTTGCATGGAATTCTGTGAATTATAATACGCCGGGATTTAACGCAGTCGGTTGTTTTATTGCACTAACAGTAATCGAAGTACATCACGCATAACAACCCAAAACGCTCTCATTTATATATATTTACATTTTACAATGGAATATTTAGCTACTTTGAACAACAAAGCTTCTAGATTAGCTCGAAGACAGCATAGTTAGAATTTCCTTAATTAGCTAGCTGACTAACATACCCCAATATGCTCGAGATGTAAATATTTATTTCCAGATGCTCGTCTAGGATGCATGAATGTTTAATCGTTAACATCACTTCACACGGCCTGTTTCCAGTCTTCCGTTTCTCGCGGCTAAGAAATATATCTTCTGCTACCGTGCTAATCGAGTGAAAATACTGTAGAGAAAACCGAAGATTCATTTTGAAACGTAAAATCTTTTTCTTAAATGATTAGGAGAGCGCCAACGTCAGCGTCAGACAAAATGTTCCAGAGAAGTGCGAATTAACGTCAGAAATAACGTCAGAAATATCCACAAGCTAGCTGATGTCAGAAAAGTTTTTCCAAACCAATTCGAAACAGCTAGCTAACATCAGAACTCCTGTAATGTTTAAAAAATAACGTATCCATAACCAGGCTCGCTAACAACAGCGTAAACTCCTGAAACAGAACGAGCTCATTTTAAAAATGTACCCAAACAAAAGCTAGCTAATAGCAACAACATCGACAAATATCGCTTTTTGTAGCGAGAAAATTCCTTAAACAAATGCTTGCTAGTGATTAAAAAACTCCACTCACAAAACTCACTGGCTAACGTCAGAGAAAATTTCCCTCAGAAAACGTAGCTAAATCCCCCCGACAAACAAAAAAATTCGGTCACAAGCTAGTTTAAGGGTTTCAGTATAAGTAAGTGCACACTATCTAGGGCACTAATATGGACATCTGTGGTCCGAAGCCTGGCTTTTATTCTGTGGATTATGTTTGTTTTCCTTTTCCGTTCTCGTGATTAGCTGCGTTTCAGCGACGGAGTGAAACTGTACAGCGTTTTTCTTCGACAGTTAAACTGATCATCGTTACGGACCGCGACGAGGCCGGACGCACATTTTTATAATCATCCATCTGCGTGCAGGACGTGTGCTTATATTTATTCTTATATTTCAGTGTTATTAATTATTAATTATTCTTAATTATTATTCCTATACATCATGTTTAATTAATCAGTGTACGATGATTCTGACACTTGTTTAGCCTGAACTGAATAAAGGAAAGATAAATGCTAATGTGATGCTACTGCTCATGCTAAAGTGCACTTGTTCACTTCCCCTAGTCACTCTGAAGTGTGTGGATCACCAACTTTAGCTCACAGATTACCTCACACCCAGCTAGCGTGCTAATGGCCTGAGAACTGATCGTTAACGTGTCTGACAGGCAGATTTAACCTCATTTACCTTTACAAAACAAATCAGGGCCGGCTAGTGTGTAAACGCCCTGGATCGCCACGTAGCTAGCATGATACTTAGCTGACTGTGCTAAATCTCTGGCGTTGTAAAGAGGTAAATGTGGGAACTGCCTGAAAAGCTAGCAGGATACTGAGATGCCACGGCTGCAATAAGGGGTGGGGCTTACAGTCACAAATATGATCATGTGACATTGCTGTTAGCGCTCCTTTGCTAGCAAACTCTTGTTTAAGTGACACGGTTTAGCAGCTCGTTTGCTTGCAAACTTGACGAGTGTCAGATTTCCTGCTAATTATGCTCATATTCTTAGCTAGCTAACATTAGCCCAGGGTGTAGATAATTACATTTTGCAATAAAGGTATTTTATGCTAAGCTGTAAGTCACGATGATGTCATAGTATCATGTTTGTGATTGGCTAATCAGATAAACTCTGACTTTCTGCCTGTCTCACTCTCTCTCCTTGGGAAGTCGGTCACATGGCAAACTCCATCCCGAACTCCCTGCTGGTTTAACCCGGCCGTGTTAGCGCTGCGCCGAGTATTAGCAGCGTTTCCTGTATTTAGCCCTGAGCGATGGAGTTAGCGGGAAAACTGTCACAGCGTCCGAATGCGTGTATCTATGCAAGTCTAAATATATCCGCGCTACTAATGTTAGCGCCTCTGGTTACGTCCTCGTCGATCTGAACACAAGGATAAAAATAGCGCGGCTAATGCTGTAAGCTAAGTGTGTGTAGATATTAAAGTGTGCCAGCGTCTGCTTGCTGAGTTTTAATAACGCAATGCGCAATAACTCCGTCTCCATGACAACCACTGGGATTGCAGGAACGTGAGTTGCACATGCTATGTTAACAATGTGGAACACTTCCTGTTTACCCTGTGTCAAAGGGGCGGAGTTTATACACTCCCTGTATGTCTCTCGCTCTGTCTAACTTTCTTTCTGTCATCCCTGTCTCACTCACTCACGGTCATTCCCTCCTTCCTGTCTCACTCTCCAGCTGTATAACCCCCATAACTCCAGGAGTGTGGTGTGTAACAGTGTTAATCCGAGTGTGTGACAGTGACGACTCTGCGGCTGAAGGATGAGGGAAGTGTGAGATGACACGGCGAAACAAACGAGTGCTAATGAACTCCAGCGCTAATGAGGACTCGCAACAGGAAACGAATGGAAAAGCTAAAATTAGTGCCGCGTAGGAAAGCTAACAGGAAGTCAGACTTTTTCTAATAATGAGGGAAACTGCTCTCATCATCACTGCTGCTCGTTAGCACGGCGCTGTAAATAAACAAGGACGCTTTACCTCCGTAACGGCCAAATTCATTGCTAATGACCTCGTGAGCAGAAACAGCAGCCTGTCGAAACACACACACACACACTGCACTGAAGAATCAGCATAATGTGATTTTTAATGAGAGCAGTGACAGCGAACCTCCACCAACCCTGAGCACAAACACACGCTCAGCCTCTCTCCCTCAGACTGGACTCACCATCACATTAATCATCATCACATTTACATCACTGTGTCACGCTCCTGTTTTATAAGTGGGAACACACACACAGAACATTACACCAGGACTGAACACTGATTCAGGGGCGTGTGGAGGGAGACGGAGCACGATTTCTGGATCATCATAATTCTTTTGTCAGAACGTAATAAAGATCCTGAACATGCTGGATGCGTGATGTGGAATAATGGTGGAGGATAAAGAGTGTGTGTGTGTGTGTGTTACTGATCTGTCCAAGAGGATACTGATACAGAGAACAGGATTTTTTTATTTACCAACAAGTTACATAAAAATGAATGAAAGAAAAAAGAGTGAAATAAGAACACGAATAAAATAATTTGAAAAAGAGAAAGAAAATAAAACGAATAAACAAAAAAGTAATTAAAAACAGAAAAAGAAAAAAACAAGGAAGAAATGAACAAGAAAGGATGAAAACAAAGAAAAAAGGAAG
>JAOBAM010000001.1:387592-399013 GCA_025212355.1 Notarius kessleri | reverse complement strand
CAGACACGGGGAGAACATGCAAACTCCACACAGAAAGGCCCTCGCCAGCCGCTGGGTTCGAACCCGGAACCTTCTTTCTGTCAGGCGAAAACGCTAACCACTACACCACTGTGTACTGAGTAGGGCTGGCTGTGTGGCGTGATATATCGATATTGTGATACATCACATCTCTGCAGAGATACTCTTCTGAAAGTATTGTCAGTGCATTTATATTCCTGACTGATAGAGATATTCGTTTGGCAGGCTTGCAACTTGTTCTAGTTCGCTTCGGTTAACTCCTTGAAACATATCGTTGCTCACACACACATGCTTGTCTGTTTTTCATAAGGCTATCCTGATCAGTAATTCTCCATCACCTGTAGATAGATAGATAGATAGATAGATAACTTTACCATCATTCACCTGTACATTCAGAATGGACATTTGAACGAGATTTCGTTCCACTGGCTTACATCAATATAACTGCAACATATAACTATTGCACATAATCTGGTAACCAAAAATATCAAATTTACAATTAGATACTTTAAAAAATCTTAAATAAAATAATATTCTATAGAATAGAATCTACTAAATATACTACATACATTAAATACATTGCACAATAAAGGATTTATAGCAGCGTGTTGGATATTCCACCGAGTCCGGATAGTGAGGTTCGAGTCCAGATATATACAGGAGGGGATTATTTAGAGTTCAGGAGTCTGATGGTTTGGGGGAAGAAGCTGTTACAGAACCTGCTTGTTCTGCTCCGGACACTGTGGAACCTCTTTCCAGAGGGCGGGGCAGGGTGGGGCGGGGCGGGGTGGGGTGGGGGGAGAAGAGTCAGTGATGCGGATGGGTGGGGTCTTTTATAATGTTCCGAGTCCTGTTCAGACAGCGTGCGACTGCAGTGTCTTGGATGGAAGGCAGAGACGTCCCGATGATCTTTTCCGCTGTCCTCACCACTCTTCGCATGGTCTCCCAGTCTGAGGCTGTGCAGTCCCCGAACCAGACAGAGATGCAGCTGGTCAGTACGCTGTCTGTAGTGCTCCTATAGAAAGTGGTGAGGATGGGAGGGGGAGTTATGTTCTTCTCATCCGGCGCAGAACCTGCAGGCACTTCTGTGCTCTCTTTGCAAGAGAGGTGATGTTGAGGGACCGAGTCGGACTGTCCGTGATCTGCACCCCCAGGAACTTGGTGCTGTTGGCTCACTCCACTGCGGTGTCATTGATGAGGAGTGGTGTGTGACTGCCTATTTCTCCTTAAGTCCACAATGATCTCTTTTGTTTGTTCAACATTCAGGACCAGGTTGATTTCATAGCACCAGTCCACCAGCTGTCTCACCTCCTCCCTGTAGGCCTGTTCGTTATCATGTCATTTGCATACTTCACAATGTGATTTGTACTGAACCTGGCACAGCAGTCGTGGGTCATCAGGGTGAAATGGACTCAGGACACAGCCCTGAGGGGAGCCAGTACTCAGGGAGATGGCGCTGGAGATGTTGTTTCCAGCCCATACAGATTGGGGTCTGTTTGTTAGAAAGTCCAGTAACCAGTTACACAGGGGTGTGCTGAGGCCCAAGAGGCCCAGTTTTCCTACCAGATGCTGGGGGATGGTCGTGTTGAACGCTGAAACAAAGTCCAGAAACAGCATTTGCACATAAAAGTGTTCTTCTCCTCTAGATGTCCCAGGCTCAAGTGGAGTACAGTGGAGATAGCGTCCTCTGTGGAGCGGTTGGGGTGGTAGGCAAACTGGAATGGGTCAAATATGGGGTGGAGCCTGGAGGTGATATGGGCTTTAACCAGTCTCTCAAAGCACTTCATCATTATGGGTGTGAGTGCAACTGGACGGTAATCATTTAAACAGGGTTTTTTTGGCACTGGGGTTATAGTAGCCGCCTTGAAGCATGATGGAATTCCAGCCTGGCTCAGCGAGGCGTTACAGATGTATGCAAGGACCGGAGCCAGCTGATCTGCACATTCCTTGAGGGACCCACTTCCTGGAATGTTATCAGGACCTGCTGCCTTCCAGACATTGACTCCTCTCAGGATCCTGCGTACATCAGCTGGGTCAAGACTGAGTGCCTGCTCATCTAAATTAGGGACAGTTTTTCTTGCAGTAATGTTATTTTGTGCCTTAGAAAGTCTATGTTATCCTCACAGAGTGGTGGATCAGCCTTATAATCTGTGATCGTCTGTATGCCCTGCCACATGCACCTGGTGTTCGTAGGGTCACAGAAGAAGCTCTTGATTTTCTGGCTATAGGCACGCTTTGCATGGTGCGGTTCAGGTCGGCTCTTGCTGATCTGAGCACCACCACATCCCCGGCTTTGACTGCAGCATTTCGTACCTTCAGCATTTCACTTACCTCGCTGGTCATCCATGGCTTCTGATTGGCTCGTGTGGTGATGTACAAACATCCTCAATGCACTTCCAAATGTATGATTCAGCATACTCCTTCACATCGACATGTTGATTTTCAGTCGCCGCCTCCCTAAACATGTCCCAATCCGTGCACTCAAAACAGTCCTGTAATGCTGATATAGCGCCCGTGGGCCGGACCCTCACCTGCTTCCTGGTGGGTTCTATGGGCCTGTATGCGGGGATTAACATCATAGAAAGATGGTCCAAGGAGCCGAGATGGGGGTTGGGGGCGGGGCTGGCCTAAACGCTTCCTGAATGTTTGTGTAGGCTGCGTCCAGTGTGCTCCTGCTTCTAGTTGCAAAATCCACATATTGATGGAAATGAGGGAGGACTGTCTTCATGCTGGCCTGGTTAAAATCCCCTGCTCCAATGGAAACACCGTCCAGATTTGTGGTTTGCAGATCACTGATGGAGCGGTAAAGCACACTTGGGGCCTCTATGGTGTTTGCACTGGGGGGAGTGTACACAGCTGTGATGATAATAGTTGTAAATTCCCTGAGCAGATAAAATGGTCTGCATTTAATAGTCAGAAACTCGATGTCCGGAGAGCAATGACTTGAGACCACTGTTGCATTATTACACCAGTTGTTATTTGTGTAGATGCACACACCCCCTCGGGATTTACCATTGAGAGCGCAGCTCCTGTCCCATCGGAATGTTGTTAGCCCCTCCATGTTAACAGCGACATCCGGAACGGATGAGCTTAGCCATGTCTCTGTCAGAATTATAGCGCAGCAGTCCCTCATCTCTCATTTTGTTGTTAAATCCAGCCTCAGGTAGTCCAATTTATTCTCTAAGTAGCGGACGTTTGCGAGCAGAATGCATGGAAGTGGCGTCCAAATGCATGGAGTGGAGCCTTTAGCTCCGCTCTTAGCCCACCTTGACTGCCGTGCTTCTGCTTTTTATCACACCTCCTCCGTCTCCTTCAGGAGCACTGGTAGGAGACTCTGCTGCTTCTTCGGCCACTGAGTCTCGTCAGCTTAGCAATCCAAGGCTATGTAGCGCGTCCAAAATGTTTGCGTCTACAGTCCCTGAACCGCTGGCTGTACATAATCCCAACATTACCTGACGATTGTACTTCGTCAAGTTTAGCATTGCTACGCTGAACATAAACAGTCGGTCTCATCAGTTCGAGTGCTTTATTCCTTAACAAAAGCCCATTCCAATCATAAACCAGTGCAGCCACAGCCCAGCAGGACGCTGACATCTTTAAAAGACATTAAAGTGTGAGACGTGACGTGTGAGATGTTAACTGTGAGACATTAGGTGTGAGACGTGAGGTGTAGACCTCACCAGTTGAGCTTTAGTGTGTTTTCACTCTTGGTCCCCTCAAAACGAACTCAGAGTGATTTGTCAGTGTTTTTGCACACGCGTGAAGACAGAAAACAAAGTGAGACTCCTGAAAGGAAGCGTCGTGAGAAACCCTCAGGAGCTGCTCTCAGTCCGGTTCCCTTCAGTCCTGCACTGATGTTCATGGAACCTGTGCATCATAAAGTGCTCCAGGTGTGCTTCACCTTCTGCCCTTGTGTTTTGTCCCTGTGGGTTGCCGTAGGCTGATCACACGGAGACACTCGACAAAACACAGACGGAACCGTGGCTGCTGTCAGAACCCCGGTATGAACAGAAAGAGGACTGAGGCCCGTCAGAGCTCAACTGGACCAGAGACAGAACCGAGTCCTCTCACAATGTGAACACAAAAAGAACCGAGCCCTTTTCTCTGTTGGTCCACTTCATTGTCCACTTTGCTTGTTTGGTTCGTTTAAGAAGGACGACGTGTGAAAAGAACCTCAAAACACGCTGTTGCTGATCTGCTCCATAAACATCCAAAAAGCTAATCAGCGGTCCGATCTGAACACTGCGCGGTGATTTCCTGCTTCCTGTGATGTTTAATTGGCTTTACTGTCTCTGTGTTCTGGTGAATAATCTGATGTAATAACCACGCGGGAGGTATGTACGGGAGTTTTTACGCGAGTTCCTCACTGATTGGCCTTTAAAGCTCTGGAAGTTGAGCGTGTGTTGCTTCATCGTTTCATCATCAGCGCATTACACTGTGTGCTATTTTCAGCTCACTTGGTGAAAAACGGTGTTATTCTGCTGATCATGTGACTGCTGTTGCCTGGCAACCAGAAGCTGTTGGTTCATGCAGCAGCAGGAATAATAAAGAGCGCAGACTGTAAAAGTGATTTCTCTCCCAGCTCCAGGACGAGTTAATGATGGAGACGTTACTGCGGCGTGTTGGTTACGACCAGAAGAAGCTGTTAATAAGGTGTTCAGGAGACACGGAGAGCCAAGCGTGAACACTTCATCATCTTCACACTGGTCCTGTTACTGAGGAGATGTGGAGATCACGTTCCCTCAGCATGTCGCACAAAAAGGGATGAGCTCTCGCTTTCTGATCAAATCAGCAAAATGAGGAGCGCCGAGTGAAGCGGGAGTCTGAGCGGAGCAGCAGCCAGAGACGACACAACGTGAAACACACTCTTCATCACCTTCATCACCGTGAATGGGGGCAGTGAACAAGGGGACATGAACCATTGGATGTGAACGAAGGGGAGTGAACAAGGGGAAGTGAATGAAGGGGATTGATTGATTTTATTTAGTAAATACATTAACAATACATTGATGACACAAGAAAGTGAAAACACTTATTTCCATTGTGGTCCATAAGATCAAGGGGAACAAGGGGAAGTGAACAAGTGGAAGTGAATGAAGGGGACGTTAAGGAGTGGAAGTGAACGAAGGGGAAGGGGAAGTGAACAAAGGGGAAATGAACAAGAGTAAGTGGACAGAGGGGAAGTGAACGGAAGGGAAGCGAACGAGAATAAGTGAACGGAGGGGAAGCGAACGAGAGTAAGTGAACGGAGGGGAAGCGAACGAGAGTAAGTGGACGGTGGGGACGCGAACGAGAGTAAGTGGACGGAGGGGACGCGAACGAGAGTAAGTGGACGGAGGGGAAGCGAACGAGAGTAAGTGAACGAGAGTAAGTGGACAGAGGGGACGCGAACGAGAGTAAGTGGACGGAGGGGAAGCGAACGAGAGTAAGTGGACGGAGGGGAAGCGAACGAGAGTAAGTGGACGGAGGGGACGCGAACGAGAGTAAGTGGACGGAGGGGACGCGAACGAGAGTAAGAGGACGGAGGGGACGCGAACGAGAGTAAGTGGACGGAGGGGAGTGTTAAAGTGTACTTTAGTGCTGAGTGGTTTAAGTGAAGGTTCTCCGTGTCTGTAATGTTCGTATTGTTCCGGTTCCGTTTGTTTCCCCTGATGAAGCGGATCAGCTGACGGCGGCGGCGAGCGACACTCAGATAAACAGATACGGCTGTGGGGTTCAACAGTGAAACTGCATCCATCAGCCTGCAGCCATCTTTAACCCAAACACACACCGTCACCTTCCAAACGACAAATCACTAATCACACCCTCCCTCACTGCGGCACGCAGAGGGATAAAAACCATCAACAGCACCATGCCACTCTGCTGCAGCGTCTCCACCTGAGAAACTCACGCTCAGTTCACACCGGCACTACAGCGGAGCAGAAACCGAACGAGTGACGGAGACTGAAGACATAAATAACAGCAAGAAAAAAGAGAAACAGAAAAAAGAAAAGGAAGAAGGACGGAAACAGTGGAAGAAAATAATTACAAACAGAAATATGAAACTACTCTGCAGTAGCTCCTTTTCCTTCTCTCGTTTAAATCAGCGAGTCATTAAACGATCAACTTTCACACGTGATGTGAATTTTTCCTGACAGACGCTGCGCTGGTGACGCTTCAAGAAAACGTCGAGAGCATTTATAGAAAAGCTTCAAGTTACATTTAAAATCTTAAGGGCTTTTTTTCCAAAAAAGGTTTAAAGTTAGCAGAGTCAGCCCTGTGCTTTATTTCTGCTTTTACGGACTTTGTTAGCTCGCTGGCTAACGTGTGCTAACGTGACAGGATTCCTGAGAAATCAGTTTTAGAAAACGTTAGCGCTTTATGACTAGCGCTAACCAGAGAGCTAATTTACAACATTTCTGCACCTTGCGTGGATCATTCTGATTAAATTACAGATATTATTTATAAATCCTTCACTAAGGAGTTCACTAGTTTGTGCAAACCTGAGAGGACTTTATCATCAGATAAATAAATATTCATCACTGAATATTAGCATTTTAACTAGCTAGCAAAACTAGGCAGTTTGGTAATTAGCAAGAACGTGAAATCAGTCATCTGGCACGTTATTCAGCGAGTTTATTAACACACTGGCGAGGTGGCAAACCCGTTCGTTCCACGCGAGTTAGCCTGAGCGCTCGTGAGCGGATCTGAGCGTGAATCAGTGGAGTGCTGACGTTCACTACACACTCGTGCGGACGCTACGTGAGCAGAGGATGAGTGAGCGAGTGAAAGAATCCACACACAAACACACAGGATGTTTATTTTTTTATTAGTTTCCTCCAGTTTATAAATTACACTTTCAAAAAGAGGAAAAGACAAAAAGATGAAAGAAACAAAAGACTTTTGTATATTACATTATAACAGGAATTTCCAATAAATCCTCACACTCATCCACACAATCTCTCTCTCTCTCTCTCGGTTTCCTAGGCGACGGTTTTGAAGGTCTGCAGGATCAGGTTGGTTTGGTGGATCAGCCGGTTGGCACTAATGAACACGTTTATTGCTCTGTGGGTCAAAAACACACACAAAATTAATATTAAAAAGAATTATTATTCTCCATCCAGCCCTTATCTATTCTGTTTATCCGTCAGGGTCGTTGGGGAGCTGGAGCCAATCTCAAGTGACTCCAGGTGAGGGGCGGGGTTCACCCTGGGCGGGTCACCAATCCATCATACTCTCTCTCACTCACACACACACACACACACAAAGACCCCAGTCAGCCATGAGGGTCGAACCCGCAACCTTCTTCCTGTGAGGCCACAGTGACCATCGCTGCACCACGCCCTGTTTTTATTATCATCATCATCAGTACTATGATCATAAATTATATTTTCAGTAATATTCACACCAAGCCAAAAAAGAGTAACTGAAACTCTGGAAATCTTGTCACTCAGACAAAAAACGGGACTTGGCTGACTCACTGATTCACTAAAGGACACAAACAAATCTGAGCCAGGACTAAATGACTCACTGAACAAGAGCAAAGTGAATGTCAGCTGTGGCCAAATGACTCATTAGAGGAGCGACTCGCGGCCTCGGTGTTGGGGTTTGCAGAAGGAAGGCTGCGCCTGAACGACAGGAACGATTCACTGATTCTTTCAGCTTTGTGATTTGTTCAGAAGGACTGAATCATTTGTTAACGAGTCATCACTCACTTTCCGTCTTTGAAGTAGGTCTTCAGTGTGTCGCTGAAACTTTTCGAGTATTTCACAAATTCCTTCTTTTGGTGTTCAAGCGCCTGCAAGAAAACAAACATCAATCAATAAAAGGGAGGAACACTGACGGTCTGACCGCGTGATCTCCCTAATGACGTTTCACTGCTACACATCGTGAGCTCAGGAAATAAAAAGCAGCACAGTGAGCCGGAATTCCCACAAAAGCATCCGCCTCCACCTCCCCGTGGGAATTACAAGATGGAATTTTGGGAGGTTTCCGATTCCTCTGAACAAACCCGGATCTCCACATCCACAGCCCAGACGCAGATAAAGTGCAGCTCGTCAGCGAGTGGGTTTAGGGAACCGCACACTAATCTCATGCGAAGGTTAGGTTAATCCTGGACTTATTTTAAATTCATTTCACACAAATTAATCCTGCAGTAATTGTGCATTAATGTGCTACTAATCTTATGTTAATCCGACGCTGATCTTGGATTAATTTTACACCAATCTTACCTAAATCCTAAAAAGTAATAGTCCATTAATCTTGTGAAAAAGAAATGCACTGGTGTTAGATTAGCTTTAGCTTTGTGCCAAGTGGGTACTGGGTTAATTTAACATTAGATTAGCATTAGCGGTGCTTTCATATGGGATCATTGTAGACTTCCAGAAGCTCAGAAAGCACCGCTGCAATCGGTTTCCTTTTACAAAATGGCGGACTTTCGTTCCAGTTACATGATCCGAGGCGTACGTTAACATTCCTGCACTAAAGTTAACTGTAAACGAACATTACACACACGCAGCCATCTCACAAACAAGCTATGTGTGTGTGTGTGTGTGTGTGTGTGTCCTACCCTGCGGTTCTGATACTGGTATTTCTTGAAGACGTTGTTGACGGTGTCCAGCAGCTCCTTGATGGCACTGGCGATGTCTCTGTGAACGTCAGAGACACAAATCAGGATGAAAGAACATTTTAAACTCAGTACCACATTAAACCCGTACGGCGCCGTGCGGTTCCGAGTGTCACAGGCCCGTGTGTTAGGGTGTTTACGGTAATGCCGCTGCTCCAGGATCATAACATGACCGCTGGAGCAGTGACGCCAGGACAGGAAGTGGAGGAGGAAGAGGAGGCTCACTTTATAGTCTGGAGGAAGCGCACTCTGTCGTTTATCTCATCGGGAATTTTACTCAGGATCTGCTTCAGTGCTCGAGCTTTATCATTCAGATCCTGAAACTCCTGCTCCGGCCTCTCGATCAGATACTCTGGGAGAACACACACACACACACACACACACACACAGGCTAAAGAAACAATATCCCCATACACACAGCCTTAATTAACCAACATACAATCAATTACATTCACGACCTCATTTACATAACCCTCTATACAGACACGCCCCGATTCAACACCTCATTTACACAACCCTCTCTACAGACACGCCCCAATTCAACACCTCATTTACACAACCCTCTCTACAGACACGCCCCAATTCAACACCTCATTTACACACCCCTCTCTACAGACACGCCCCAATTCAACACCTCATTTACACAACCCTCTCTACAGACACGCCCCAATCCAACACCTCATTTACACAACCCTCTATACAGACACGCCCCAATTCAACACCTCATTTACATACCCCTCTCTACAGACACGCCCCATTCAACACCTCATGTTTACATTTCCGTGTATAATCTCCAAACACTATGATCTAATCGTCCCTCAGTGGCTCCTCAGCTGCTGCGTGTAGAATCGATTGTACCTTCCACATCATCTGCAGCCATGCGCAGTAAGGACTCTGTGAAATTAATCTCCACGTTCTTCTTCTCCAGGATCTTCATGATGATGTCCTGAGTGAGCCCCGGGTTCTCCTTCTCCGCCTTCAGGAAATAACACACATCTCATAAAAGCACAGAATTAACAACGCTCTCAGATCATCAAACAGAAACCTCAGCTTCAAGGAAGAGGAGCTGCTCTAAATAGGACATTACTGTCCCTACAGTTACAACTCATCCATAAAGAAACACCCCCGTTTTACATCTCATTTACATATAACAGGTCATTGCGTGGATTTTTTAAACATATATAAATAAATGCAGATCATAGATATTCCTAAAGAAGTGAACGCGCTCCGTCTGCTCGACTCCGTTCAGAGGAAAGAGGAATGCTTCAGGTGAAACTGCGAGAGTAAGACTTACTTTAATAAATGCTGCACGCAGAGTCTGAGCCGCTGACAAGTTTATTCTCTCCAGCTGTGTCAGAAAAACACACCCACACGACAGCGTTAATCAGCATGACATCATCATCATCATCCAGCTGCTGTAAAGTGAATGATCAACTCACAGGGCTCGAAATTCGTGGTGGTCTGGTCGCTCGAGGCGACTTAATTTGTCATTTGGCGGGTAATTCCTGTCACTAGGCAGCCCGGCTGGCTAGTTGAAAATAAAAAATATATATGAAGCGAAGATTCAGACTAGGGCTGTGCGATATATCGAATATACTCAATGTATCTCCAAAAATTAGCGCTGCTGAGACTAAAGACTGCTGGAATGTTCTCTTCGGCTGTGTCGGAATACTTTGCTTTAAATCACTCTGTGTGTGAGAGACCGCTGCAACAACCTTCGTTGAAAATCTACCAATAGGATAACTCTACATGATTTTGCATAAAATTCATGAGACAGCTATAAACACAGTCGTGGCAATGCCGAAACGTAAAAACAAAACGTCAGATTGAAAAGAAGAGCAGTTTGAATTGCAGAAGCAGACAGAATGTCTCTATAACGTCTCGTCACAGTTATCAGGACAGAAAGGGATGTGGCGTAAATGAATTGCAGCTTGCAGATGTGGAGATGGCTCGTGAGCATGCAAAAAGCTCGGTTTGTAGAGTTTATTTACTATAATGACGACGAGAAGAGTTGCAAACGTGCTGAGTACAGGAGAACATGGCAGCGGTCTTTGTTTAATCTCACATGAAATACGCATGTTGGAGCGCAGTGTGTTATAGAACTCGTATTGGGGTCATCTTGTACAGTACAGTGTGATGATAATATGTAACGACATGTATATTGTGTGACGATAAAGTGCGATGCAAATTTATGACTGTTCGAATCGATGAAATAAAAACGAATCAGGATTATCAGGCTGCGTAATCTCTTAAGTGAAGGTCTCACATAGCTGGAATCATTTCACAATAGACACCGATAAATGATTCTGAACCTTCCAGAGGATCAACTGGCATGCTTTCTGAGCCTTTCCGCTGGAATACGCGAGAGCAACGGAGGTACCTTGACAACCAGGAGGATGTGGCTTCCATCCCCAGAAAGTTTCATTGTGTTGAAAATTGCTGTGGGCCAAGCACCGGATGAATTCATCCGACACAACCGTGGAGGCGTCCTTGAGGCATACGTGAGGCTTACGTGCGCTACCAGGGATACCTTAGCACTCCGTCACAACAATCGAGCTCAGAATGTTCATGGAACAGCATTCTGTAGAAAGTTAAAAGTTTGCTTCGGGGATGTGGATTATTTCGTCTTGCCGTGGCTATGCTATACTTCAGCCATGAAAACCTTACACACTGCCGTCATTGCTGTAAGGCCGGACGTTGCTGCCACCATATATTATATTATCTCATCTCATCTCTAGCCGCTTTATCCTGTTCTACAGGGTCGCAGGCAAGCTGGAGCCTATCCCAGCTGACTACGG
>JAOBAM010000001.1:183544-198088 GCA_025212355.1 Notarius kessleri | reverse complement strand
GTAGAAGAGAGCAACTGGACCTGCTTGAAGATTATTGAAGATGTTTCAGCTCTCATCCGAAAGGCTTCTTCAGTTCTGATGAGAGGTGAAACGTCTTCAAGAATCTTCAAGCAAGTCCAGTTGCTCTCTTCTACCACCCACAGGATATTCTATATCTCCTAATTTTAGCTTCCTGTTTAATTTACTTTGCAGAATGACGGACATCGAGAAACAGCCAACACCAGAGAAGATGGACGGTGGAGCCAGTGAAGATGCATTTGCCCCACCTCCTTACCCCACTGACCCAGCCTTCATGCAGCAACCCCCTCCATACCCCTACAGCCCTGCAGTTTACCCCCCTCACCCTGTGGCATCACCAGGTGGAGACTTTCCACCTCCTGTGCAGGAGATTAACATCCAGGACTCGCCAGCGGGGGGCGCAGGTACAACCTGAACAATGAGACACAAGACATCACACATAACTAGTTTCCTCATTTAATCAACAAAGCCAAACGTTGCTTAAATATTGGTGAATGTTTTATGTAATGACTATTCAAAGCTGCTCTCTGGGTGGGAGGGCCATAGTCACTCTCCTCTGTCAATCACAGGCATCTGCGAGCTCATGTATGTAGAAGGAGGTCGATAACGTTTTGCTCAGACGCAACATGAGCAGTAGTGTGAAAAGATGCAGTTGGTTTCACATGTTTTGGAGGAAAACAAATATTTTTATTGTGATATTTTTTACCGTATCAGTCAAGAGTGGAAACCTGTAAACACTAGCACAGTGACATTATTGTTAGCCTGTATCTCAATCATAGCAATGATTCTGTTCATCATGCTTTCCTGACATGAAAAGAATTCTGGGATTGTGACCTCCATATCAACACAGTTCATTTCTTTCTCAAACAGAAAGTGAGATTGGAGCACCTGTGACTGCATTCACCACGTCAGCGTTTGATGATAAAACTGTACGAAGAGCCTTCATCAGAAAGGTGGCTATGAATATGGAATTATTTAAACCCCACCCCCTCTCCACCCACCTGGCCCTGCCTTACCTGTGTGTGTGTATGCATGCATATACAGGTGTTCAGCGTGGTCACTGTGCAGCTGTTGGTCACCTTCTCCATCGTGTGTGTGTTTACTTTCTCGGAGACAGTGAAGAAAGTTGTGCAGGACAACATCTGGATCTACCTTAGCTCCTACATCATCTTCATGGTGGTGGCGCTGGCACTGAGCTTCTCCTCAACCCTCAGCCGCAAACATCCATGGAACTTCATCTCCCTAGTAAGTGTGTGTGTGTGTGTGTGAGAGAGACTCTTATGGTGTTTTATGTGAGAATATATTTTTTAATCTAATCACAGTTAAAAGCTGAACATCCCCACAATCCAACCTTAGTTCTGTGTGTGTGTAGTCAGTAGTGACCCTCAGTTTGGCCTACATGGTTGGTACTGTAGCATCATTCCACGACACCACCTCTGTGATTCTCGCTATGGGAGCAACTCTCATTATCTCCTTCAGCATCATCATCTTCTCTGCTCAGGTACACACACACACACACACACACACTTTCCTGAAAGTGCCTAGGTGTGAGTTGAAGTATGATGTGTGTGTGTTTCAGACGCGTGTGGATTTCACGCTGTGTAATGGCATTCTGATTGTTCTGGCTGTGGATCTGCTCATGTTCGGGTTCTTCAGTACATTTTATTACACTCATGTTCTGCAGATTGTTTATGGATGTCTTGGAGCGCTGTTATACGCACTGGTGAGTCACAGATACAAGGAAAAGTTATTTTCACAGAAATCCAGATTAACACTGAAGGACTGCTCATCATTAAGTAACTGGTTGTTTGGTCGTGAGGTCATTGAGGTCTGTGGTGTTGCAACATAACGTGGTGGGTGTGATTTCACATCACTGTGACCAAAAACAGATGAACAGAAACTTCTGATTAGAAGCTCAGAGTGAGAGCTGCTCAATGATCTAAATCCCACCCACAGGACAGCAAAAATATACACTTTTTTACTAATTAATCATTACAATTTTTATTCTGCATGTAAAAGGGCCACGGCCTGTGCACAGTTGAGAACCTGTGGAACATATGGACTCCGTCATTACAGTGCAGGCATTGAGCAGATTCTCTTATCCGCAGTGACATGCAACAAGTTCAATCATTTTTACCAAAGCTGCATGCGTTTGGACTGTGGGAGGAAACCCACACAGTCACAGGGACAACATGCAAGCTCCACCCACAAAGACCTCTGCTGTCCGTGAGGTTTGAACCCAGAACCTTCTTGCTGTGAGGTGACAGTGATGACCCCTACACCAGTGTGCCGATGAGAAATACTTCAGTGCTGACTGACTCTTTTATGGCATTCAAGAAGAAATTCATTTATTTGACATGTGACAGGAAATGACTTCATATTAAAAGATTAAAATGTAGGATTTAGTCTGCATTTACAGGAAGTGCTTCATTATCGGTTTGTTTACACTGATTGCCGTATCCTGTAACATCTCTAACACGATGCTGAATGAAAACACTGGAAATCTGTCTCTCTGCAGTTCCTGGCGATCGACTGTCAGCTGGTGATGGGGAGAAAGAAATACAGCCTGAATCCTGAGGAGTACGTCTTCGCTGCTTTAGTCATCTACCTGGACATCATGATAATCTTCCTCTACATCCTCCTGATCCTCGGAGGAAGCTCAAAAAGCTAAACACTTCTGGACACATCACAGTTCTTCATCACCACCACCACCACCACCCAGGGTTAATCACACACACGTCCAGATGCTTTCACCACTGACTCCATGCAGGTTTCAGAAACAGGAGCTCATTAACAGTAAAACTGAAGGTCCATGAGCACTTTCAGTATCATCAGTGCTGTTCCAATATTCCACTTAAAAATTATCAGCTTGTTAAACCCACAGAAAAAAAAGGAGAATGTAACAGGTTCAGATCGGAGTAGACAACACGCTCACGGTTTGGGTCATGTTAAAGGTTAAGGGTTCGCGCTTAGGGCTAGCTGTCCTGCTGCTGTAAAATAAAGAAATGGCTTTTCTTTCTTAAGTGCTGATGGAAAACCTCTGCATTCCTCAAGGGCTTACTGGAGGAAATTACAGATCATTTGTACACAATTTGACAAACTTTATGATGCTGAATATTTCTCAATCATTCTGCTCTAAATAAAAGCTGTTTATTTTCCCCAGCTGCTGATTCTGTAATTAAATACAAATCTCAAATTATTTTAGTTCAATAATAATTAAACCCCAACTGCACCCGTTACAGCTCCGCCCCCAAACCATACACATGGGACGGAACACACACCCCCTTCCCCAGTGGTCTAAAACACTTCCTCTTGCAAAATAACAGACAGACAGAGCTGTTTCTAAATCTCTTCCACTTTAAAACTGTGTAACGTGTAAACTCGAACAACACAGTGTTTAAATCAGGTTTTATTGGCTCCGCCTCCTCTGCACATTTACAGAGCTTTCACACATGAACCTCACGAGACAGAAATATTAAAACTAAAACAGAACAAGATACAGCTGGAAAATGTTTATTTGAAAATATCTTTCATTTCATCCAAAACTAAACCGAGGTTAAAAATCTGTTCTGGCTCTTGTACAAAAGTTTGTATTTTCTGATCAGCAAACATGAACAGGTTTTACACCAGAAGAACTCTCTCTCTCTCTCTCACACACTCACCACAGTGCTGAGTAGTTAAACTGGATCCTCAGCAGGTATCTCATGCGAATCTGTGCAGGATCATACACCACAAACTCGTTATAGAGGAGTGTATATCCTCCACTGCGGCCCACACCCGTCTTCACTCCGGGACCCAAGGGAACCGTCATACCGTCCCTGAGGAACAAGAAGCCAAACCACTTTCTGTTTATACAAACTGCTCACAAAAAAGTTGAATTAAAATTTTTTTTTGTCGAACACTACTCAGAAAATTAAAGTGGCTTTCAAGGTGAACTTTATTTCTCCACCTTCACCCAGTAAAAGCCACAAAACGCCCTGACATTTCAACTCCTCATCTTGGGGTTGTCTTCTCAACTAGCAGGTCTGTCCTTGCAGTTCGTCTTTTATGAGCTTTACATGAGTGTGACAGTGTCCATGTTTTTTTCCACTTCACACATCGAACTGGCCGAGGTGGGAAATGACGTCATAACAACCTCCACTAGAAATTGTCCTGATGGCTGTGCAATGTACACCACGCACAAACGCTAGCTGGCTAATGCTGACAGGTTTCAGCATCATGCAGTATAATTAGCATATTGCTAACGGAGAACGTTTCTGCTTTTTACTCAGGTCAAATTTTCCCTGGAGATTCCTAAAAATGAAAGACGATTTATTTGCAGCATAGTTTAGACTTGAAGCAGGCCGATTCACCAGGTTGACACCTGGACTTACAGTGTGGTGGAGTTTTTGGGGTTCGGGGCGGTCTGGCCCAGGCCTTTAGTGCTGTGTTTCCCAGAAGGTAGTTTGTCAGCATCGTAGTTCGCATCCAGAAGTTCATTACAGTCTCCGAGGGCGACCTGACAGCACAAACACACGTAAATTATTTCACAAGCCATATTTCTCATTTTTACACCAATTAATGTTTCTCCTGATGATAAAAGTACTCAAACATTCCATAACCTCCATTAGCCTGCTGTTAATAAGCTAGCTAGCATGACAACTGTCGCTGAAGCATGTTACTTGGAGAAAGAAGATGTGGGCGAGTGCGTTTATCACAGGGTTGGACTGGAACTCAGTAATGAGCGACTGTCACTGCGTATAATCACTGTATAAAATAAATCGTAAAATAGACGGCATTGCAGGTCACACACACCTCACTCAGTAAGAGTAATCCCACGTTGTTCTTTGGACTGGAGAAACAGTAGTTCGCACTCTTCGACGACATGTCAGCAAAATAAATCCCCTTACCAAACTACAGAGAGACAAAAACACCAACAAAACTGAAAAATAACTGAAACATAGCCGTTACCTTTCACACTGTGACGTTTATTCTGATATAAATAAATCATTCCTCCAGACTGTTTCACGCAGCGCTGCTGCCGAGTTCTGGACTCTGACTGGTCACGAGGTGTTGATTCTCTAACAGCAGCTCATCACCATAGCAACAGCTCATTTACGGTGCGCTCCACATAAACGGATCAAAAACGTCTAACTGTTGACATGTTCTGTTCAAAGACATTTATTTAATGAAGGAGTCTCCAGTGTGAGCGCTGTGTCACAGTCAGAGGTGGAGCTGTAAGATTTCTGACATCTTCAGGACAGAGGAGTTTACACTTCTTTACAGTTTCATACGAACACGATAGAACGAGCCGTGATTATTCTGTCTTAACTACGAGAGAGAGGGAATAAAAAGACTGGAGACTGTTTATCCAACAGGAACTAACTCGTTTCATAGACGTTCCACAACATTAAATGTAACAGATAAAAGTCTGATATGCCATTCTTTAATAAATAAATAAAGAAGAAGTCGGTAAGTTGCTGTAGTATTAGAGGAATAAAACACTTAGGGGTGTGCTGTTAGAGGAACATAATCAACTTCAGGATGTTAACAGTAACTCCACTTCATCACATCACCCTGTTACTCAGTATTTTGCTGTAACACACACACACACACACAGTGTTTATTACTTACAGCGTGATTAACTGATTTTTCCGTTAAAGTACCTGAGTGTGGTGGTGTTCTGTAAGGCAGTGTTTATATCCACACTCAGTGTGTTTCTCACCATGTAGCCAGTGACTGGAGCTTCAGCAGGAGCGACTCGGAGACCCTGACTGAGAATCCCCACCCAGTTAGACAGACGAGAACCATGCCACAGCAACGTCCTGGTGCACACACACACACGCTTTATGAACATTAAAATGATGAGAGTAAAAGGAGTGTGAAATTTTTAATTTCTTACCTGTTGTGCAGGTGAGACAGGAAGTTGTCTTTCTCTCCATCTCGCTCTACGCTGAAGATGTCTAACACAGTCATGGTGTAATCATTATGAGTGACGGCGTGAGTTGACTGAAGATATTTCACAATCACCTAAAACATTACAGCTCAGTTTAACACCACAGACAGAGAGGAAGACTGAGAAAAGAAAAAAATAAATTCCCTCCAGAATCTTAAATTCAGCAGGAATTCATTTGCCTTTTGGATAGCTAGGTGTGGAAGTGAGGGCGTGGCTGAGCATTAGTTAGTGAACAGAGACTGGAGTGGTAATATGGGACACCTTTGAGCATTTTGTCGAATGAATGCTCCATGTCACAAATCCTCCAGTCCCGCATTGCGCTCTCCCACCTGAACTCCTCAAATCATTAAAGGCCCGTTTATATCGAGTGACACAGGGACACTCAAACCAAAGAGGAAACGGTGTAGCTGTTGGTACCAAAGAGCTACTACAAGGAACTCCTGTTCTGTTCATAATCCCAGGACAGCTCATTGCTCATTTTCATTGGCCAGGAATTCGCGATGCTCACAGGTGTCGTGAATATCAACTGGTGAATTCACAAAAACACCCCAAAAGTGCAATTGCGTCCCCTTCCGTTAACCGAGGTCCCATTCTAAAGAATTAATACGGACCCTGTCAGGCCATTAGACCAGACTGCTCGAGGGCATTGCTTTAGTACCAGTGGACTACGCAACGCGACACCTAAAAGCCACGCATCTGCACAACATTTCCGCCTGCAGTGTTGGGGAGGTGCTTCTTCACATTAGCTCCCGGATGAGGATCCCAACTGATCAAGGTGATCATTTTTGTCAGGCACTCTTCATGAACTGTACGAATTATTGGGGATTAAGTCAATTCATAATTAGTGTTTAGCCAACCTCGTGGCGTCCTAGATGTCATTCGGAAAAACTGCGAGGAGGAACTTTCTAAAAGAAAAAATGAAATCCAATGTGTTCTTGACCTGAGGGCAAAACTCTATACACTGGGGCAGGAGCATTTGCCAAAGGTGCAAGAACAACAGTCCCAGCTGTATAACAGGGGCACTCTACTACAGGACGTTTCACAGGGAAATAAACGTTACCACCCACATTGAGCTCAAAATTGCTCACCAAGTGGCAAGGGCCCTTCAAGGTCACACAGCAAGTCAGGGACATTGGCTTCGAGGGGAGGCAAACGGATAAAGGCGGGGCACGGCAACTCTACCACCTCAATCTGCTTAAACCATAGAGAGACCGGTGTTCCCATGTGGCGACAGTTGCTCCAGAGAGCAATCCACTCCCGTCCCTTGTGGAGACCCCATTCTTGTCATCCCAAATCATGGAAATTGCTCCACTCCCCTCATAGAACACCCCATTAAAATGCCCGCAGCGGTAGTGGTGCGTAGTCACCCCTATTGTTTCCTCAAGCACAGGAAAATGTGGTTCAGAATAAACCCAAAGCCATGCTCAACATGGGATTAATGCTGGAGCAGCCCAATGGTTTTGGTGCCCCATGGGCAAAACCAACAGGTCATTCTGGTTCTAGTTAACACAATGACTAAATCTGAGATGACCAACCCTAACCCATTTGGTTTACACCTATTCGTGACACTTCCTTTGGAGTTGTTCCAAGCTCCCGCGATGTTCCAGCGACCCATGGGCAGAGTCCTCCACCCTCGTGCTGTGTACTACCTATCTACATGATATTATTTATAGTAACAGCTGGCAGCAGCATATTCCATATCTGTGGGCTGTCCTTAAGGTGTTGAGACAGGTCGGGCCCACAGCAAACCTAAAAAAAAACCGTGTGTGGTTGGACAGGTGGGAACATGGTATCTGGGCTTCCACTTGGGTTTTAGACAGCTGCAGCCCCAAATTGATAAGACCATAGGTGACTGCAGCCTCCCTGAGAACCAGGACCAAACAGAGGTCTGAACACACGTACGTCACACCGTGCTTGTGATTTTGCATAGACTCTGGAGTTGGCACTAACAGTGTAACCATGGCAACCAGCAGTAATCTAAAGATAGGATGGGTGCACTAAGCAACCTGGATGGATTAAAAAAAAAAAAAATCCGATGTGGTTACAGAGTTCTGTGGGTGTGCCCCGGTACTTGTGTGTGTGTACCTGGTACTCATGTGTGTGTGAGTCAAGAGGTTGGAGGAGACACTTCAGAGACCTGTAGTGTTTATCCAGAGGATTTTCATCACTCACTGATCCAGACTGTACCATCTTCACTGCTATCTCTATATCACTTAGAGCCTGAGAGAGAGAGAGAGAGAGAGGGCAGACAGACAGGGAGAGAAAAGACCCTTTTATACAATCTGTTAAAAGCAGGACTCTGACTCCTTTACTCCTCCTTGTGTTCTGTATAAAGTGTCTGAATGGCGTGTGTGTGTGTGCTATTCCTCCTCTGAGCTGAGCGATTGGTAGTTACAGAGATGGAATTGACGCCTGTGTAAAAGGGACAGGGGTGTGGCGTTTTTAGCACTGACATTCTTCTTTCCAAGAGCAGCATGAATTCAAATGTCTAAGGTCCGCAAGCCTTTCTACCTCACATCACTTCCTACTCCAACATATTTCTGATCACACAAACATGCTGCACAAGTCTCTCCATCCACCCCTCTCTTCTGTCACCCTTTACTCTGATCCCCCCCCCCCGAACACAGTTTTCTGTGGCAGACGTTTTTTCCCCCCTGAAAAGCCGCTCGGCTAAAGGACACAATCACGTTACAGCCTATATATGGCGGCTCTTACTTTCCTTAAACAGGAATTCTTTAACGGAAGTGATCACACTTTTAGATGATACTCAGTGACTCTGCTTGTGTTTGAAGAGGGGCATAAATGTGAAGGCTAACAAGATCGCCTCCACACTCAGTTCAAACACTGTTGTTTTTAAAGTCACGCAGGTATGATCGGGGTACTCATATTGCCAACGTGTAGATAGATACATCACCCTGGACATCGATGCTCTATTGCAACACATCACACCTCTGGTTGCGGAACAACAGCTCACAATGCTTTAAAAAAAAAAAAAAACACACTGGTGCAGCTTCCTGGTGGCTTTTTTTGGTTCAGCGTAAATCACTAAAGCCAGAATATATTGAGATCTCTCCTTTACACCAGTATTACAGAATATCTGTGTAAAAAGGGCTATCAGAGATTAGTAGTGCGAGGAGTATGTGTGTTAGTGTGATGCATGTGTTTGTGTATGATAGTGTGATGTCTTTTACATTTAAAGTATTTCGAGATACCATCGAACAAATCAATCTATTGCTACTGACGAAGTTTCTACCAACAATACACATCACTATTATTTAATCGCCCAGGGTTAGAGGAGTGAGTGAGTGAGTGAGTGTGTTTACCTCCAGTAGAGCGATTTTCTCCTTCAGCTCCTCCTCAGTCCGGATAATGGGAGGAGTTCGCAAACTAGCAAAGAACAGAGCAACATTAAACACCACACAGCCACAGGGTTCTCTCAAGAACTCCAACCCAAAGCCTTCACACAGACTCAGAGCTAATAAATATATTATTATTTATGATTATAAAGTGTGTGCGTGTTATGCTGCACCATGCTGTAGTTTTATGTTGTGCAGTGTAGTGTTCTGTTATCTCGTGTTGTATAGTGTAGTGTATAAATCTGATGGGGGATAAACTGTCGAGTCGTGTGGAGTAAAATGAAGCATAGTGTTCTGTCACGTAGTGGATTGAAAGACAGTGTTGTCCAGTGGTGTTACCCGAAATCGTGCGGTATGCGAGTGTAAAACTGGTTGCAGGCCTCCAGAAGCTCTTTATTGCTGCTTTTCTTTTTCAGACACTGTTCAATTATCTTCAGAGAGGAGTATCCCGCTCGGATCTGCTCCACCGTCAGCTTTCCTAACACACACACACACACACGACTGATTAACAGGAAAGATCAACAGTGTGGTGTACTGTGAGAAAGCACATCTGGGTGTCAGAACATTCCATGAGGAGTTAGAGAGGAACGAACGAACGAACGAACACACCACACACCGAGAGGAGCTTTTTTAGTGTCGAACTTCATCTCGAGCACACACTCCTCCATGGCTTTAATGTCACAGATCAGCTCCATTAGAGACTGAAGTCTGACGTCTAGTTGTGACGGTTTTATTGCAGAGGGAGTGGACATCACCGCTGTGCTCTCCTCCTGCAGGAAATACATCAATAATAAATACAGACGGCAGCACACACACACCATTTAACCCTCCTGCAAAGAAAAGAGGACAGGAACAAAGGAAGGCATGCAGGGCTGTGTTTAAAGCTCTGCGTCGCCCCCTAGTGTACAGAGGGTTAACTCCTCAGTGTGTGAACAGAGGTTTGTTTAGGGTTTGAATGGCGTTTTTTTTTTTTTTTTTAAACTTTGTTTACTGGGTTTGTATTGAAGCATTTACAAAGAGTTAAGTATACATTCTTTCTTTTTAGACAACAGAAAAAAAGGGACAGACACATCAGTCAGGTAACAGTAAACAGCAATAAACATAGCAACAGACATCCCAAGTCAGAGTAATGGCACCTCTCTTAGCTGCCTCAGTCGTGTCAGTCAGTCAGGGGCGAGTGAAAGATCTGTCCTCATAACGAACTGAAAGAATGGGCCCCATAATTTCCCAAATTTACTGGAGCAGCCAGTCAAAGACAGTCTAATTTTCTCCAACTTCAGAAAATAAAGGGCGTCTCTAATCCAGTGGGCGTGACTGGGCGGAATCGTTGATTTCCAATTAATTACAATTAATCTTCTGGCTAGCAAGGCAGCAAAAGCAAGTACACCGAGTGGCGTTTTTAAATGCTCGTGTCATTATAGGGTTATAAGCATGTTTAAATCAAAGTTCATTAAATGTGTGTGTTTTTCCTCACATTGTCATTCGAGCTGTACTCCATGAACACCAGGTCATACTTTCCAGGAACTTTCTCAAAGTTTGCTCGTTGTGTCCACTCATTTTTAGTCTTATCAAAAAACCTGAGCAGAAATAATTACAAACACAGAAATATCACAACGCTCAAATCCCGACAAAGAACTTCTCAATCAAATGCACGATATAGCCAAAAGTATGTGCACCCATGACAATCACAGCCATATGTAGCTCTTCCCCAAACTGTTACACAATGTTGGAAGCACACAGCTCTACAGAAGGTCTGTATTTTGTAGCTTTCCACTTTCCTTTCAGTGAACCCCAGAGCTCCTCACCCAACATCACTGTCTGATCTCACTAATGCTCCTGAAGCTGAATGAACACAAATCCCCACAGCCACGCCCTAAAACCTAGTGGAAAGCCTTCTCGGAAGAGTGGAGCTCATTCTAACAGCAAAGGGGAATAAATCTGGAATGAGATTCACCAAGCACAGATGGGCGTGATGGTTGGGGTGCACATACTTTTGGCCATATGGTGTAGAAACTTACCTGCAAGCTTCTGGAGTCTATCCCAGGAAAACTGGGTGTGAGGTGGGATTAGCGCACACACACACACTGTTAAGTACACGTGAATAACAGAGAGGTTATATGTGTTTAATGCTGTTCTCTTATAAATATGAAGTGAAAGAGATTTTGTCAGATCGTCACAGCAGGACTTCATGTCGAGTGTTTAGCAGAACCTTAAGCTCCACTTAAAGGTCACACATGTCCTGATCTCCACACGTGAACATGGGCACGGCCTGTGGGTTCATCAACATGTCCATGACCTTTACAACAGTCATTTAATCACACAAACCACATTATCCTCCTTCCCTGTCTCTCTCTCTGTGTGTGTGTGTGTGTGTCCATTGCTTCAAGTGTGCAGATGGAAAGAATAACCTAATTTCCTCTCAATTACTGAATATGGAAACATAAATAGTGGAGACAAACAACAAAAGGCTCTAATAGAGTCCGGCTCTAACAGTCTCTGAACACACCGTCACCCTGAGCAGGACACAGCGCTTACCCAAGAGGAACGAATGAATAAATAAGCAAATGAAAAACAACAATAATAATAATAAATGCTTCCGTAAGTCTCTGTGTGGCAGCACTGGAACTCACCACTTTCTGGTCATTATTTCTGAAATTGAAACCATATTATAATTATTAATAAATAAATTAAACAGTAGATTGTTGGAATAATCTGCAGCTGATGATGTCAACACAAAATAAACAAATAATGTTCTGTTGTCTAGGAGACATTATTCGACATTTATTTGAGAACATCCTCCTCCTGTCGTCAGCCCATTTCCTTTCCCCATCATTAACATCTGACATTTGGTGGGGTTTAGCAACGTGTTCCTACGCACGTGTGCACACAATCACACACTGTTTCTGGGAACAGAGGAAACAGCAAACAGGTCAGTACGTGATGTATATGATGTAGTTGTACCTCGGTGTTTATCAGGAACAGTTTTCACATAGTACCGTCTCAGAGTGTGAGGTAAAGGTTCAGAGAGAAAGGTAAAGGAGACAGAGTGCAAGGTAAAAGAGACAGAGTGTTAGGTCGAGGAGACAGAGTGTGACGTAAAGGTTCAGAGAGAAAGGTAAAAGAGACAGAGTGTTAGGTCGAGGAGACAGAGTGTGAGGTAAAGGTTCAGAGAGAAAGGTAAAGGAGACAGAGTGTGAGGTAAAAGAGACAGAGTGTGAGGTCGAGGAGACAGAGTGTGAGGTAAAAAGGTCAGAATGTGGGGTCGAGGAGACAGAGTATGAGGTAAAAGTGTCAGAATGTGAGGTCGAGGAGAGAGTGTGAGGTAAAGGTTCAGAGAGAAAGGTAAAGGAGACAGGGTGTGAGGTAAAAGAGACATAGTTTGAGGTAAAGGAGTGAGAGGTAAAAGAGAGTGTGAGGTAAAGGATCACAGAGAAAGGTAAAAGAGACAGTGTTAATTAAAAGAGACAGAGTGTGAGGTAAAGGTTCAGAGAGAAAGGTAAATGAGTCAGAGTGTGAGGTAAAGGTTCAGAGAGAAAGGTAAAGGAGTCAGAGTGTGAGGTAAAATTGTCAGAATATAAGATAGAAGAGACAGTGTGTGAGGTCAAGGTTTAGAGAGAAAGGTAAAGGAATCAGGGTATGAGGGAAAGAGTCAGAGTGTGAGGTCAAGGAGGCAGAGTATAAGTTAAAGGTTCCGAGAGGAAGGTAAAGGAGTCAGAGTGTGAGATAAAAGGGTCAGAATGTGATGTAGAGGAGATAGTGTGAGGTAGAGATAAAAGAGAGAAAGGTAAGAGTCAGAGCGTGAGGTAAAGGAGTTAGAATGTGACTTAGAGAGAGGTAAATGAGAGTGTGACGTAAAAGAGAGCGTGAGGTAAAGGAATGAGAGTGCAAAGTAAATGAGTCAGCATGCACGGTACAACGCTCAGTGAGAGGTAAATGAGTCAGAGTGTGAGGTAAATGAGTCAGAGTGCGAGGTAAATGAGTCTGAGGTAAGTTGAACCTACTGTAGTTTACTGAGACTGAAACTGATTTTTCCAGCATTAAACATCACTCAGGAAAACAAATTGTACATGAATTTAAATGACAACATTTGGTATGGATTCTGTTCATCGTTCCATTTCTTTGACTGATGTGACTGTATGTGTGAGCGTGAGCAGTGTGACTGCGTGTGTGTCTCAGTGTGGAGGTGAAGAGCACATCTCCAGCAGGACTCTGAGCTCGTTCCTGTCCCTCATGCAGCAGGCGGATGTTCTCCGTGTTCTATTCCTGTGTGTGAAACACGTCACCACCTGTAGGGACTAAACCCCGATATCATCCCTCCTCTCACAAACACACAAACCTCAGAGACAGAAAGAAAGTTTCCTGTTAACATGCGACTCCGTATCTCAGACAGATGGACGGCTGTGTGTCTGCAGGGCAGGAAAACCGTCTCTGATAAAGAGGCCTCGATTCAGCAGGTCAAAGGTCAACCTCGGCCAACCTCACGAAGCCCGAGAGTGTCGAGGACGCAACAGTGATCATGTGTGAGAGAAAATATCACATGGAGTGAGAATCTGTCTCAACATCCTGTACAATAAAGAGACAAACGCTAACTCCGCCTCCTCGCTCTGTAACGTAATGTCCATCACTGTCCCTCAGGGCTTTACACACACAATACATCAGCTTTATAAATCTGAGAGCTGGAATAAACAACATTCAATTCACAGCAATTATTCATTTTTAAACTGACTTTTTACACACACACACACACACACACACACACACTCTAGAATATGTTCAGTTTAACGGATTTTGTTTTTTCCATTCCCCTTCAGTAGGAGACAGAGTTTATAGAGATGATGTTTTATACACTAACCCAGGCATCAAATTCTAACTTGGTTTATATTTAAATTGGTCATAAAACAATTGAAAACCTTTTCTTTTTACTTTTGTCAGTTAAGTGAAGGGTCACCTGAATTAACACATCACAGATTGATTGGGAAAATATCCCAACTTTTCTGGAAATGGGGTTTGTATAAAAGAAACATAAACCTGCAGACTGCTCTGCTGAACATCAGTGTATCAGAACAAACCTGTGTGTGTAGTTACCATAGTTACACACTCCTCCTCAGGGCGGCACGGTGGTGTAGTGGTTAGCGCTGTCGCCTCACAGCAAGAAGGTTCCGGGTTCGAGCCCCGTGGCCGGCGAGGGCCTTTCTGTGTGGAGTTTGCATGTTCTCCCCGTGTCCGCGTGGGTTT
>JAOBAM010000001.1:149711-169490 GCA_025212355.1 Notarius kessleri | reverse complement strand
GGAGGGGGGAACTAACCATCCTCTGGGTGGATAATAGTCCTATTTAGGTATTCAATAAAGGGCCTCCATGTCTTGTCGAATGATTTATTGCTTGATAGGCAAGAAGTTTAGGTGGTTTTTCTTCCATTTCAAAGTAGGGGTGTTTTGATTTCAACAACTGTTTTTCAATCTTGGACGACAATAAGAGATCAAATTCTGCCTGAAGCTTAAGGCGTTAGCCGTGTACTAACCCTCTGTGGTTGATCCAAAATCTCAGCCAGCCTGGCTGTTTCTGTTTTTTTCAGCTGGGATATGAAGGAGATGGCTTGCCCTCTCAGATAGGCCTTACAGGCCTCCCAAAGGGTACCTCTTGGAACGTCAGGGGTGTCATTCAATTGGAGAAAATTGGAAATTTCGTCTGAAAAAAATTTTTTGAAGTCAATGTTGGATAGCAACAAAGGAGAGCATATCCATTGCCTGGTTGAAGTGTCATAGTCAGGGAAATGAATGTTGATTGAAGTGGGGGCGTGATCTGAAATTACTATGTGATAGTGAACAGGGTCAGTCAGGTGCAGAAGTCTGTTGTCAACAAGGAAGAAGTCTATTCTTGAATATGTGCGGTGGACATGGGAGAAAAAGGAGAAGGTTTTAGAGGTTGGGTGGGTTGACCTCCAGGGGTCACTCAGAAAAAGCTGGTCTGTCAGTGATTTCAGTGTCGAGGCAGCATTAGACAAGGTGGAGGGCCTAAGGGAGGACCTGGCAGGGCAGAAATCCTCATAGATGCGAACTAGGTTGTCGTAATCTCTCAGGTTGTTCCTCCCTTTGCAAGCTTTCTGAAATCACTAGCTCCTTTACCTGGTGTCGATGGAAGCATGCAATCACCGGTCTGGGTCTGTCTCCTGGCGGTGGCCTGGCAGCCAGCGTACGGTGTGCACAATCAAGCTCCAGGGGGGATTGCAGCACCTGGTCGCCGAATATCTCCACGAGGACGTTAGAGAACAAGGCTGTGGGTCTGGGGCCCTCGATAGATTCTGGTAAGCCAACAGTTCTAATGTTATTTTGCCGGCTCAGTCCCTCCAAATTGATGTTTTTAGCCTTGAGCTTAGCACATGCTTCTGTTAGCTTAGAGTACATTATCTCGAATGCCTGGAAGTGGTCTTCAGTTGGTGTTAGCCTCCACACTTGCAATTCACTCACCAAAGTCGGACACAGTGGCCTGTACAGCATCGAGTTTGGCTTCAAGTGAGGTGAAAGCCGATTTGAGTTCAGAGGAGAGAGCTGCAGAAATGGATTTGCGGTGTTCCTCGAGTAGGCTAGTCAGAGCAGGCATGCTAACCTGCATAGCCTCTGAGGGGGTTGTCTTTTTTAGCATCTTCCTTCTTAGATTGTCTAAAGCTGTATGACATGATGCAGCTTAAGGACAGCGTCTGCTTTTATCGAAGAGAAAAGGGGGTAAATTTTAGGTTGTAAAAGGTTTTTAAACACAAAGTAGCGGGATTGTAAACTTCCCTTCCTCGTATCACTGGAAGCCCCCCCCCCCCCCAGTTTACAACTTCCAAACGCTGGTCCATTTCTGGAGTGATGCTGAAGGCTGAAGCTGTGCAGCGACCAATCGACGACAGCGAAGCTGCCAAGGGGGGAGGGTGTGTGTGGGTAATCAAATTTTTTTTTTTTTAATGGTGCTGCAATATGCAATTTCCAAGCATTTCAGCTTATTTGTTGACATTTTTATGAATATTAAAACCTGCCAGTGGACGGTGTGTCTGCTCATAGTTTATAACGGCACATGTTTAACAGCAGTGTTTTTCACATTTGCTAAATCACACATTAGTCTTAGATCATTACAGACATTGGGCTCTTACAGACCGGCACTTGAGTCTGTCAAATACAGATGTAGATTTTAGAGACATTAAAATCTTGGGATATTTCGGTCAGCACGTGCAGGCACTTACGAACGCAATTGCAAGGGAGAGCGGGTGGGTCGCAAACTGGTAACTAAATCCAAGACACAAGGTGAGAATCAGTCAGGTTTGTGTCAAAGGCCAGTCGATGTGCAAACAGAGCGTCAGAGAAAAACAACAGTCTCAGAGTCCGAAAGTAAACATAAACAGGGTCGAGATTACTAAAGTCAGGGAGAATAACAAACGGCTTGGTATGATCAGGTACGGAGACACAGAACGATACTTTGTGTCATGTGTTTGTGACTGCAGACCATAAATAGGGTATGCTGAATACCGGGGATATGCAACAGGTGTTGCCGCAATCAGAACTTAGGAGAGGGAGGACGCTGTGCCACTTAGGAGTTGTAGTCAATGGTGGCCATGTTTGAAGGCTGCCACGAACTTGCATCATCAGTGACAGACCCCCCCCCGAAGCGCTTTCCTTCCTGAGACATCCATGCTTTCTGGGTGTTGAGCATGAAATTCCTGCATTAAAAGTGAGCCTGGCAGGTGTCCAACTGTGCTCCTCTGGACCGTACCCCTCCCAATCCACCAAACATTCTAGGTTCCCTTGCCTGCAACAAGAGCTGATTATTTTATGGACTTGGTACACCGGTCCTCCTTTCAGTTCCAAAGGGGATGGATGTTCTGTGGCTGGCGTGTTATTGGCTAGAGGTCCAGGAACTGCAGGTTTGAGACATGATGCATGGAATGTGGGTAATAGGCGGCAGTGTGGTGGTAGTTCCAATCTGTAGGAAACTTCATTGATCTGGTGAAGGAATTTGAAAGGACCAATGTACCTGGCATAGAGCTTTCTGCATGTGCTGGGATCACATAGGTCTTTGGTGGATACCCAGACTCTGTCCTCTGGTGCGTACACGGGTGTCTCTCCTCTGTGCTTGTCTGCGTACAGCTTATATGTACGGGCCGCCACTTGTTCGAGTTGTTGGTGAACACTCTCCCATACCTGTTCGCTTCTCTTGAACCAGGTGTCGACTGCCAGGATACGCATGGGTGAGTCATGGGGGTTGGTTTCCCAGGATCCACTGAAAGGGCACGAGTTGCGTGGCTGAATGTTTGAGTGACTTCTGTACATATTCTGCCCATGGAAGAAACCGGGACCAGTCCTTGGTGTTCTCCAAGCAGAACACCCTCAGGAAGCACCCAGTCTCTAGGTTGGCATGTTCTACTTGGCCATTAGAGTGCGGATGGTGCTCAGAAGTCAGACTTACAGATACTCCAAGTTTGTTCATGAATCTAGCCCATAACCTAGATGAGAATTGGGGTTCCTGATCACTCAACATGTCTTCAGGGATCCCATAGTACCTGAAGACATGGTTGAATATGAGCTCTGATGTTTCGAGGGCTGAGAGTAGGCTGGGCAAGGGGATGAGTTTTAGTGTTTTCCAAAACAGATCTATAACTACCATGATTACTGCGTTATCTTGTGATTGGAGTAGATCTGTGATGAAGTTGATAGCCAGGTGTGACCATGGTCTCTGGGGTGTGGGTAACGGCAAGAGTTTACCAGAAGGCAGAGTTTGGAGCACCCTGGCTTGTGCACAGACAGAACAGAAAGATATGGACTGGTTGATGTCAGATGTCATGTTCTCCTACCAATACTTCATCCTGATAAGTTGATAAGTGTGTTGGCTATTTGGGTGTCCTGTGGCAAGAGACGAATGTGCCCACATGATCAGGCAATCACTGTACTGTGGTGGAACGAACGCAAGACCTAGAGGACAGGTTTTGGGTGGGTTGTGTGGTTGGTTCTGGGCCAGTTCCTTGTCAGTGTCCCAGGAGAGAGTGGTCCCAAAGCACTTGGGCAGCAGGATGGGTGTGGACTCTGGGTTGATTGTCATGGAGACATGAATTCGAGACAGTGTGTCTGCTTTAGTATTCTGACTTGAGATATTCAAGGTTGTTGTGGTCAGTGAAGATGACAAACAGATGTGCGGCCCCTCAAGCCAACGTCTCCATTCTTCCAAGGCCAACTTAAATCGCCAACAGTTCTCTGTTCCCCATGTCATAGTTCTGTTCATTTGGTGTAATTTTTCTCGAGAACACCACCACTAGGTGTAGCCTGGGTTTCTCCCCAAAGCGCTGGGACAGGACTCCTCTGACTCCGGTTTTGGAAGCATCTACTTCAACGGTGAAAGGTTTCATAGACTCTGGGTGCTTCAGGATTGGTGCTGTGGTGAAGGCTCACTTGAGTTTAGAGAGAGCTTCCTCTGCCTCTTGGTTCCATTGTAGGCATTTAAAGCTCTTTTTGAGTTGCGCAGAGAGTGGGGCAGCGATGGTACTGAATCCCCGATGAATCAAAGTTAGCAAACCCTAGGAAAGGTTGGATTTCCTTGACAGATGTGGGTGTGGGCCAGAAGGTGACGGTGGAGACCTTGCTTGTTCATACTAACCCCTTCGGCACTAATTACGTACCCTAAGAATGGGATTTTGGAGATGTGGAACTCACATTTTTCAGCTTTTATTTTTCAATGCAATTGGTTTTCTAAGAGTCAGGTCAATACTCACTAGACGTGCTCGTGATGACTGGTTTCATCCAGGGAGTAAATCAGAACGTCGTCGATATATGCACCAGGTTGTATGCACTCCTGAAATCAAGTTTAATTAAGACAGACACCGACAGATCATAGCTGTTCCGAGGCGGAGGGTACCAGGGGTAACAGATGTGGGTATTTTACAGTTTTCTGGTTCAATCCTTTATCATCAAACCTGCTGGAGAGGTAGATGAGCAGCTGTAACCCTGTTGTAATGCTTCTTGTACATACTCCATCACAAATTGCTCCGTAGTTGAGAGAGGGTAGATACAGCATCGTGGAGGAGTAGTGCCTGGAAGGAGGTCAATCACACGGTCATATTGTCTGTGAGGTGGTAGTGCACTGGCCTTTCCTTTACTGAAAACTTCACTGAGCTCATGGTAGCATGCTGGTACCTGTTCGATGCCCCCAGGAGAGGGACTCTCCACAGATGTGGTAGCCAGAATGAGTTTGGGCAATTGCAAGCAGTTCTGGTGGCAAGATGGAACCATTTTAGAATCTCCCTATGCTGCCAGGAAATGAGGGGATCGTGGAGCTGTAACCATGGGAATCCTCAGACAATTATGTGATTGGAAGTTCGAGTGACACATAATGAAATGTGTTCTTTGTGTAGAGCCCCAACCTGAATATCAAGTGGTCTGGTGCATCTGGTGACCAATCCCTCTCCAATGGGTCTGCCATCTATGGCTTGAAGACTTGGAGTTCTTCTGTTGGCAGCCCAAGCCTTTAAACGACCTCGAGGTCAATGAAGTTACCCTCTTCTCCAGAGAACATGGGAAGACTCTGATATGGATGTCAAGCTTAAGGGATGGGTGAGTAAGAGAAGGTTTGTGACTCATTGGGGTGTTGGAGCAGCCTTATGCCCGAGGTGGTCACGCTTCCTGGCGGTCAATGGCCAGACAGGACACTGGGCTAGCAAGTGACTGGGCTCACCACAGCAGAAACACAGTCCTTCCTGGCGTCTTCTTTCTTTTTCAGAGTGCCATTGCCAAATAGTGCTGTACAAGTAATAAGTTATTATTATTATTATTATTATTATTATGAGGTGTGTGGGTGTTGGAGAGCTCCATGGATGTGGGAGATTGTGCTGACAGGATAGGAACATGAACTTGCTGCAAGCATGGATGGTTGTGGAAGAGATGGTCCAGTTTGATAGCCAGATTGATAAGAGTCCAAGGTGTGCTGCTCCTCTTGGCATGCCAGTTCAGTGAGGGCGTTACAGTCTAGACCTTGATGAAAAATGGCCTTCCATTCCATCCACTACCAGCTGAGAGCATGTGGAATTCTCAGGTGTACTTAGTCACACTTTCTCCTTGCCCCAGTGTAAGCATTCATCAGCTCACCCCAAACACATCAGAACACTACAGGCCCTAAAAATGTGTGTGTATTCATTAAAAAAAATGAAAAAATCCGCACACGTGTACTTATTTAATAAAGTACTGTTAATTGGTCCAAAATTTCTGATTAGTAAGTTTAATCTCGGATGAATCCTGACAGATCAGTGACCTGATGCTTTAGATTTTTCTGATGGTGTTTTTTTCCATGTCTTGCTGGGTCTGCTGGTTCGGAGATCATTTTGCAGGTCTGAACCACCAGATGTGGGTCATTTAGGCGGTCTGGAAGTGCATCTCTCCCAAGTTCCATTTACATCATGTAGCATAGCGTAGCATCCTGCTAGTTCTCCTGACAAATACCTTATTAGTTCATTATATTTCTATCAGTTAATTTGACAAGCTCGTGTTGTGTGTCATGCAAGCTGCTGTAACAGTTCTTAACCAGCCCTCGACTGCTTTATTACAGGACGGTGCTTGTGTTAGTTTGGCTCCAGAGCAGCTCAAGCAGAGATTAGCATTATGTCGCAGCAGCAGCAGCAGCAATTAGCAATTTCAAACAAAAGCTACTTATAAAGAGAATTAGGTTTCAGACACCAACAGGACAAACACTAAACTGGACCACACCCATCAGGGAATCTGAAAGGTCCTTCAGGAGTGAAACAAACAAAAACCTGAGAGGAACCCAAGAGGAACCCGATGAGCGGAGCCACCTTCTCCTCAGGCAGCGACGTCATGCAAAAAAATTTTAAACGTCTGTACCTGTTACTGACCTTCCAAGTCCAGTTGAGTGAGTTTATCCTCAAAGGAACTCTCATAGCTCGCTGTGCTCTCACAATCGGGGTTCTCATTATCAGAACCATCCAGGTCTGGCAGCCTGCAGGCCAGTTTATTCCTAAAACACACACACACACACCGTTTATATAAAGCTAACACACTGTAACGCCACGTTGTGCTGATTACACTCGCTAACTAAAATCAATTTTCTGAAAATCTGCTGACAGATGACGCTTGCTAGCTCGGAATTTAGTGATGAGGTAAAAATATGATTGTGATGATAAACACATTTGTAAAATTTTAACATCCCATGCAATTTTACTTTCTTTATATTTTCAGTAAATCTCAGAGAAACACATAAAACATTCAGCCAATGTTCATGCATCATCAGATGAACGAGCCTTACAGTGACGAGCGGTCATTAGCTAAACATTAGCAGCTAGCTAATTAAAAGCATCATATCAGAAGGTGTTAAACACAGCTAACTGGCTACATCATACAGAGCGGTTTTTATTACAGAATGTTAGCTAAACCTTAACAGCTAGCTAGATAATCGCGCCATAAAACACAGCTAGCATGTTAGCGTTACACTGAGGGGAGTATAAACAGAGAAACCAGATAGCTGAGCAGTTAGTTGCCTCCATCTGGACAATAAAGTATTAGGTAATAAAAGGTACGAGAGAACAGTGTATGCTAATGCTAATTATAATAGTTTATATGCTAAAGTAAGACTGACTTCTCATGCTTTATAGATCGAATCCTGTCGAGCAGCGTGTTCTCCACATCCGAGTCCAAACTGTCCATCTGAGACGCGTTCATGTTCCCTCTTGGGTTCTCCAGGACCTAATGGAGAAGAAGCTACACGTTACGCTGCTGTGAGGAACACGAGAACGAAACACACATCCATCATCACCACCACGTTCTAATCAACGTTTACACTATGCTGCTGTTGATTAATTCTCCATCACAGCAGCTTTGACAGTGGTGCAGGTTTATATTAATGCATTATGGTTTCTATAGTAACAGCTGTAAGGGCATGTCCAATGGAAGGAGTCTCCAGTGTGAGCGCTGTGGAACAGTTAGAGGTGAAGCTGGAACTGTAAGAGCTCTGACGTCTTCGGTTTCTCAGGACCATGATGGAACAAGCTGTGGGTTTGGTCTGATTAACTTGGAGAGAGAGAGAGACTGGAGAGGGAATGACTGTTTATCGCTGCTATAACGTCAGTGACAACAGGAACTCACTCGTTATATAAAACACTATAAATGGATAAAAAGCATGACCCGTCCTGCAATAACTGAAAACTATTAACAGCTCAAAAATCACTAATGGTGTAAAACACCTGGTGCTAACTGCATTAGCATGCTAACTGACCGTGTTCTGTCTGCGCAGTGAGAGCTGTTTAACTGCCAGAGCCTCGACGTGTTCCAGCTGCTGGATTTCCTTCATCTTCTCATCAAATCTCTTCATTTGTTCCAGGATCAACACCTCTAAACACCTAAACACACACACACAAAACGTCACATGCAGAACAGTGATGTGTACGTGTGTGTGAATGTTTTAGTCTAACTCTCTCACGGTGGTGTTCTATTCCTAATTCCAGGAACAGATTCCAGGTAATCTCTCTGGGACGATGGAAATCGATTTCTCTACTTTTGCAATCAGTAAAAGCAAATGAATAATTTTATTAGAAATTACAAGTGTTAAAGATTAGTCAGGACACTGTGTCTGTGCGTATTGTGACCATGATTAAAGCGGCGGTGCGCGTTCTCGGCGCACGTTTAAAGTGGCATTGTGTGTTCTTGGCTTGTGCAATGAAGTCTCTCACAGCGTGGTCTTGGGCAGGTCTCTCATGCTGAGCAGCGGGTCAGAGACGTCAGGACAGCGCAGGACACACGGAGCAAACACGATGGCAAGAGCGTTAGCGGACATCCGGTTATGATGCTCCTCCTTCACCACTCTGATAAAAACACACACACACACAGGTTTAAGACACACCCATAGATTAATGATGGTCTGTATGTGGCTGATAGAGTAAACAGTGTGTGTGTGTGTGTGTAGATTGGGACACGCCCACAGTAATCAGTGCGTATGTGCACTACGTACGGAGCGTGATTGATGAGTAGGGCGTGTGAATTGGGACACTTACTTGACCAGGTGAAAGATGAGGCGTTCCAGTGTGGTGTAGTTTGGAGCAGGAAGTTCCTCCAACTTCCTGTATATGGCTCGCAGCTGCTCCGATTTCTCCGGCATGTCTAAGGGAAAGAAAGGGAAAATCCACACTCACTTCCTGTCTATGACATCACCAGCTTCAGCAACGTGCATGTAAAACTGTATAAAATAGGAAACACACACACACACACCGGCAGCGCACAGGAAGTCATTGTAGAGGTTAAAGGTCATCAGAGGGTCAGGTAACTCCCGTAACCAGCACTTAATCAGACCGGTCACTGTGTGGATCGGATAATTATCCAGACTGGCGCTCTGAGGGCCTGATAAAAACACACACACCTGTTTCTATGGCAACAGTCATCATCACAATACAGTTTCGAGTGTGTACGAGTCAGTCACTGAGGACTTGCGCCATTGTGTGTGTGCCCGCGTGTCTCACTTGTGTCCAGCAGCCGATGGAGCTCTTTAGCTTTGAGGGTGGAGCCTGATTTGCGGTAAATTCCCTCTGTATAGAGTCCGTTCATCTCCACGTGTGCCAATAGTCTCTCCAACACACAGGGTACTGGCTCCGCCCTGCTGGTCAGAGTGGGCAAGTGCACGCCAAAGTACACAGAGCCTTTATCTGCTTCAGTCTGTAACACACACACACGGAGTGGACATGTTCATCTTGGGTCGAGATGTTGGTGTACTGCCTGAATCAGTTTATTTTTCCTCCGTCAAAGAAAACGCTTCCCAAACAAGCCACAGGTGGACAGAGCACTGCATGTTGCCATGGTAACCCATAGGCCACAGTCGGTGTAGTAATGGTTCCAGTGTAATGAACTGATCTGTAGTGAACAGGTTAGCAGAGTGACACACACACACACACACACACACACACACACACACACACACACACACACACACCTGCTGCAGTGATGTCATCCTGAACATCAGCACCCTCAACACCGCTCATCCAATCAGATCAGTGCATCACTACCACCTGCTGAATCAGGTGTGCTGGAGTATTTACAGGAGCCGTGTGCTACTCCAGTACTTACGGTAAGTCATTATCATTCCAGATTTAAAAGCAGAAGGGTGGGGTGGTGGGGTTAATGAGACCGCTGTACTCGCACTGCACCAGCAACGTGTTTTAGAGGAATAACACACCTTACACACAATTAAACACACCGACTAATCACCAAGAAAACCGAATGAAATTAAACTGAAACTCACGGTCATTAATCAGTATTAGAGGATCACTCACCTTCTTATCCACGTGTTTGGAGCAGTATGTCATTATCTTACTCATACACTTCCTGTGGCACAGCACCTTACACACTGAAAATCACACACACACACACACACACATCATGGCTCAGATCACACGCCCTATTTACTATTCACTGCATCATCAGCCTTCTGTGGGCGTGTCCAAACCACAGCAGCCTGGAGAGTAGGGGCACCAAGTCGTGAAGGTGCGGTACGAGCAGTAGAGCAGTGCATTGTGGGTAACTCACCACTGCACATGCAGGCTTTCTCCATACCCCAGACAAACGAGCCGCACATGTCACAGGACTGAACGATGTTAACTTGGTAGGTACAGAATGAGTGATCCAGGGGGCTGTCAGGCTACACACACACACACACACACACACACACACACACACGCGTGAACTAAAGTGTATTGTAGACCGTTAGGATGAAGTTGTGTATAAATTATAACTTACACACTTATCATGCTCTCGTATCCTCTTCATCTTTTTCGTGATCTGAGAGGAAAAAATATTACACATTAAAATAATATAACAAATAGTGCATGGTGTACATTTGTGATCAGAAGTTTTTACACACACACACACACACACACACACACACACACACACTTTGACAACTGTGTTTTAATATGTATTTAATAGTTTATCAGTATTAATTTACCATTATCAAGTTGTAATGATGATGATAATAGTATTTATTCTCATTAACAGGACGAGTGTGTACCTTGGTGAGGTCGGACTCTGATGAGACTCGTTTAATCTCGGCTCTGATGAAGCCGTCCAGAACCGACTGGAACAAATTCACCACCAGCTGCACCTCGGCCTTCTTCTTCTTCTGCGCTGCTAAACTCTCCACTTTAGTTTTATATCCCTGCAGCAGGCCTTTATAATTGATCTGAGGGTTCTGTTCAGAACACACACACACACACACACACACACACACACACACACACACACTCCTTTCTATACAATATTAAACGATTATCACAGTGAGTGAGCAGTGAAGGAGTGTGTTCCTCACCGAGAGCGAGTACATGCTCTTAATCGTGTGTCTGAACTGCGTCGTGGCCGTGAAGAAAATCACCTCCGTCTCTGAGAGAGACTTTGCCCTGGACTCCAGATCATTCATCTAAGGGTAACACACATCAAACACACACCAAATTAACAAGCGTCCAGGTTCTGAGTGTAGAATAACACTACGTATACGCACCTGATTTCCTAGGAACTCATCGAGGTGGCGCAGTTCTGTCGCGTCGGTGATCTGGCGGTTGAGCGAGGCGTGACTCTCTTCTTGCACTCGAGTCCCGCGGCTGATTTTAATGCTCTGGCGTTTGCGCTTGGTCAGTGAGATTGGACTCGTGGCCGTGGGGGAGTTACTGTTCAACCTCTTAACTACAGCAAACACATCGGAGACGTTCAATAAATATACATTATAAACACAACATCAGTTAAAGCTGAGCGCCGTTACACTCCGTCCTAATCACTTCTCAAAAAGCCAGAGACTTTCTCACTGACTTCAATTCCAACTTTCCATCCTTCTTTTTCTTTCTCCGTTATTGTACTTGCTTTCATTTCTGTACATTTCTCTCTTCAACCTAAAAAAATAAAACTCCTTTACACCTCTATACTTGTGTTCATATTTGTCCCTGTGTACAGATTTTATTTTAAAAGAAAAAGAGTGTCCCTGGGTGCTGACGTCTCGCTCTCTCCCAGATTCACAGATCGCACTCGGAGTACAAATTCCATGAGAGAATCAGATATCGTGACGTCACTTACTCACATGACTGACTGAGGCCGAGATCGAGTGGATACATCACTTCTACACTGTTGTAAACAACCCTGAAATGTTTAGGTGTAAAATCGCACACACAGAGAGAGAGAGAGAGAGAGAGAGAGAGAGAGAGAGAGAGAGAGAGAGCACAGTGGCGCCGGGGGATTTTTTTTCTGAATCAGAAGCCTTTGTGTATTGAAGGTAAACGGCGTACAAGTGACCCGGTTACGTCACAGGTGGATATCCAGTTCCAGTGCAAATGGCCACGCCCAGGTAAGCTTATTTTTAGCAATAACTTTAAAATGGATAAACTGTTATAACATTTTGTTTTTAATTTAAATGTCTGGGGGGCATCAGGGCACCTGCGCCGTGACTGACAAACAGCATTTATTTTTGGGTTTTGTTTGACTTTACTATACTATTCTATTCTTATTCCATCAACCCTCTCTTTTTGCTTTTCCCATCCCCCCCACGTCTCTCTGGTAACAGAGGGAACTTTACAGGGCTCTTCTCTCTCGGCGAGTGTCCTGGCCATCGTCACGTTTCCGTCCTGAGGTGTGAGACGCTTCTTTTGTCCCCGAGGGAAATGCCAACCAAAAAATCGTCCTCTGGGGGAAAAAGGAGAGACACAAGGGAATGAAATAAACACCACCTGTCTCAAAACTACAGTTTCACTGGGATTATTGACTGTTTAGAGTCACTGCACACAAGAACATTAAAGTTTCATCACAAACACTAGAACTCACACACACACACACACACACACACACACACACACACACTCTTCTAACTAGTGTTCAGAAGAACTCTCTCTTTCATTCTTCCTCAGTTCCTTTATTCATCGTCTTTCTCATCCTCTCCTGGCTTTCTTCTCTGCTCTACGTTTTCATTTTCTTTTGTTTGCCCATTCATTCACTCCCTAGATCATTTTTATTCCTTTTCCCGTTTATTTTTCTGTCTTCCTTCCTTTCAGCGAGCAGCTCCATTAGTGAGGAGTGTTCACATCCCCGTCATTATACATTGAATTTTAATGTTTGGGGTTTGTGGATTAGGGTGTGGTCACTGAAATTATTATTATTATTATAATATAAAATTTGTCTTATTTTCATTGCTGAATTAATTTTTTTCTGTTTATCAGCATGACTCACTTTTCCGGCGCGAGTGGCTGGGAGTGAGTGGTTTCACTCGGGCTCTGCATCACACTCGATTTTGATCCATCAGGCAGCTGAAATAAAACAGCCACATTAACACACACACACACACACACACACACACACACACACACCCATGTAACCAGCTTTGAGGGAAACACTGGATGATTCAGCACTTCAGCGTCCCGCCTGATGAACCCCACAGGTGAAGTGCGTACAGAGCGCCTCGTCCCCAAAACCCACTCAGGCTCCAGAAAACCCAGAGGGTGATCAGATCAGATCCACTGCTCAGTGCTGAGAGACACTTTATTCTCACAACACATTCACACACCCAAGCCACAGGTCCCTCAGTGTAGACATGTGCCGAGAGTCAGTGATACCGTACGCCACGCCAGCACAGGATACGCTGCCGTATGATGGGTGACAGTACTACACGCCACCGTGAAAATGACGAGTTAAACTTTAATTGCCTCATGCAACTCAACACGTTGCAGTTTGACGTTTGTCGATTGTCGGAGAGAAACCGGTACATCAGTCTCCTTACCGCTAGTTTTGCAGCTTGTTAATATGCAAGTTGTAAATATTTTAACGTAAAGGAATTCTGTTGTCCTGTAACTGATGTGGACTAAAAAGCTCACTAACGGTCACAGGCGTGATTTATACTGCATAACTGCATTAACGACCACACCAGCACATGTCCGGCTCACTGAACTGATCAGGAGGTTAATGACTGGAGACCGTTTTCCCACCACCGCATGCTGTAAACACACCACGACTCTTAACCTTTGACCTTTTTCATTCATTATAATGATAAAATTTAACATCACTCAGGGGAAAAAGAGATTTTTTTTTGTCCTGGACTGATAAAGTTAATTACACTTGAGTTGAAAGACCAAATGGTCCAGTTAGTGTAAATTATTAAAAGGAAAGAATGATTATTACGATGATTAGTCCAAGTTTTTTAAATAATTAGTGTTAAATAGGTTAATGATGATGAATGATCTCCATGTGGACTGATGCCGAGTGATTCAATCATCAGGCTGAAGAACCCGAGATAGAAACAGAATTTACACAGATTTTTTTTTAAACACTGTTCCACACTTTCCCTAACGAGGTGTGAATCAACAGCGCAGGGTTTCATCCTCTACAGCAACGACATCGCAGCGAGTGCGAGGTGATGAACCCTTTCACACTTACTAGCACACTAAAACATTGGCTTTAAGAGCTGCTCACTGGCATTTCAACTAGCTAGTGTGGGAACTACACTCACTGGACACTTTATTAGAAACACTTGTATTCATGCAATGATCTCATCAGCCAGTTGATCAACTCCCACCGATACGGTTGCTGGTGCCAGAGTGGCTGTGTGAGTTTCCCATACCTGCTGATCTCCTGGGATTTTCACACAACAGTCTCCAGTTCATCATTCTGAGTAAACGATAAAGAAAAAAATAGCCAGTGAGCAGCAGTTTTGTGGACAGGAACAGCTCGTCAATGAGCGAGAAGGCCAACGGAGAATTGCCAGACTGGTCCCAGTTGACGCATAGGCTATGGTAACTCAGAACAATGGTGGTGCACGGGCTAGAACAGCAGAAGACCATGTCCGGTTCTTCTTCCGTCAGCCAGGAACAGAATGCCGAGGCTGCAGTGAGCACAGACTCTCCAAAACTGGACAGATGAAGACTGTAAAAATGTAGCCTGGTCTGATGAATCTCCTTTTCTGCTGAGGAACAGACGGTTGGGTCAGAATTTGGTATCGACAGCATGAGCCCGTGGACCAGGCTCGCCTTGTGTCAGTAGCCCAGGCTGGTGGTGGTGGCGGCGTAATGGTGTGGGGAATGTTTTACTCTGGGCCGTTAATACCAGTCAGTCATGGATTGAATGCCACAGTGTATTTGAGTATTGTTGATGTTCATCACTGCATAGCCACAATTTATTCACCATCTAAAAATGTCCACTTCCAGCACCATGACACAAAGTGAACGTCTCTAACTGGTTTCGAGAACATGACGGAGAGTCCTGAATCCAGGAGAACACCTTCGGGATGTTGGAGAACAGGAGAGCAAGCGTTCCTGAAAAATCTGCAGGAACTGTGTGATGTGATCACGTGAACATGGACCTGAAGCTCAAAAGGATGGATTCCAAGGATCTGAAGAATCGAGGCTGCTTAGAGAGCAAAGGGAAGCTCCACGCAGTACGAGTGTTCCTAATAAAGTGCTCAGTGCATGGAGCCAATTTGTGAGAAGGGAAAATTGGACATCTCGATTGGATTAAAACTAGCCAATTGCTAATTTACATACTTTGCTTTTTAACCATTTGATGTCTCAGTTTTCTGGCCTGTCGTCTGCCATCCGCTGGGGTTCCAACTCGATATTCTAATACCCATCTGGTTTGTTGTTATTAAACTAGCATGCTCATGGGCTGGTGTGAACCCTGGCTGGCCTGATGGTTATTGATCTAATGTGATGATTCTCTTTTTTAGGAAATGGTTCAGCTTTCAGTGAGATACTGTACACATTACCCATCAGTCCTGTTTACATTTGGTGGGCCATGAAGAAAAAAATAAACCCTGCAGCAAAGCGTTCCGGGTCATTTTTTCTGTTGAAGTCTACACCGATATCTACTCGATACCAAAACATGCCACTGAAGCTGATAAAGTTCAAGAGAAGCAGGAAGGAGAAGTTGAGAAAGGGAGCATTAAAACATGCACTGAGACACAGCCTCAGAGTTTTCGATCGTTTTCACCACAACAGGACGCTAGTCGTGTTGGAGTCTCCGAGGTTTCGCACCAACACAAAAAGGCAAAGGTCAGGAAACCAAACCAACCGCGATGAAGCCATGATGAAGAGAGCAGCAGCACTGCTTCTGTTGGGGGGTTAATACTTTACTGCGCATGCTGAGCTTCAGCTGCACGTCCCACGACACCCTTATTCACACTTTAACACTGTTAGAATGTTCCTCATTATAACTGCGCTCTTCATTCAGAGTGCTACAGAACGAACACGCTGACCCGGGCCGTCATTAACGATCTCGTCCACTAGCACGATGTCACCGTTTATTTGAGTTGGCATGGAAACCAAGGTTAAAAGGTTTCTTGTGGTATATTAAAGGGGCGGTGTGTTATGTTCTTAAATATTTCTATTCCTGTGAGAAGAGAAAATAAAAAAAAAAAAAAAAAATATTGTTATTCATGATGTTTCTGTATAATCTCCTCTAATCTCAGTACAACTGCAGGGCGAAACTGTTTAAAAGCCTGATATTTTCATAAAACAAAATGTTAAAGTACATCTTCAAGTCTCTCTCTCTCTCTCTCTCTCTCTCTCTCACACACACGATACTGCTTTAAATTAATGACATCCAGAAAACACACCACGCTGAAAAGTAAACCCTTCCCTGCACTGAAGCAGCAGTCAGGAGATTGGCGTTTTAGAATTAAACTGGGAGGATAAATCACTGGGTTGCAGTCGTGTCACACTGAAAATCAGTCAGCGACCAATCACCTCTTCTCCTGTTTCCATAGCAACTCCAGTAACATTTTGTATTATGTGAATAAAGAGATTAATCAGCGAGTCATGAGCACAGTTATAATGCATTATAAAACACGGGTGTTCGTGGGCGTAGCAGCTGGTCTGTGTTGAAGGTCACCTGGGGTTTCTTGAGCACCGCATGGGCGCTGGACTGAAACGAGTTGTCTGGGCTGAAGGGAGGAAGCGGAAAAGCCCAGAAATCCTCATACTTCTCCGTGCCTGTCGGCATGAGGCCGCTGCGGGTGTAAGCCAATCGGCACTTGCGTCTCGGGCGCCTGCGTCGATGCAGCGTCATCTACGTTTCCCAAACAAGGGTCCATCATCACCACCACCACCACCACCACTACTACAGGAAGGAAGCGCATTCTCGTTCTCACACACAGCAGGGACGAGAACACGCTGAGGTACAGTGCACTGATGAACAGAAGCAGATTCGCAGGAAAAATCCAGAACTTTAACACAGTCGCTTTTACACGCGGGCGCATCATTGTTGCATTAATTCCACTCGAGCCCCGCCCCGTTACTCAATCATCACAAACGCACATTTCACATCAAACGCCGAATCTCAGGTCTGAATTCACTCAGAAATTAAATTCTACACGTTTTCCTGCGATTGTGCTTCTTTACTAACAAAGTCATGAGTTTGTGCTGATGATCAAATCCCCCACCAGAACGAGATCTCTCCCCTCTGTATTAAGTGCCAGCAGGACATTGGGTCTTACACACGTTGCATCTGGCGCTGCCCTCTGATATTTACATTTTGGGAAAAGTCTCACAGGAAATTCACTTCATTCTTGGTGAGAACTTACGAATCCATCCTGGTTTGGTTCTGTTCCATCTCTCAGGAGAGGGACTTTCTCCAGCAAAAACTCCTATACGAGCTTCTCTCGTTTGTTTGGAGATGCGTACTCGCTCAGGGCATTGGATTAAACCCAGACCTCCAGCTGTTAACCAGTGGGATGGAGAAATATTTAAAGTTCTGCTGATGGAGCGCCCGAGATCAGTTTTAAAGGAGAACGAGAGGGATTTGGAGAAGTTGTGGGCACGTTTCCTGAACCGCCTGCTGGACTCTACAGTGGACACAGAGGGTGTTCCCTGGCGTCCCCTCTCACACCTCGGGGATTTTACCTGACGCTGTTCCCCGAGTCACAGCTCAGTTCTAAACTGTCAGCATTCTCAGACCTGTCCATGGAAGGTCCTCGATAGTGCTGCAATACTTGTTTGTTCTCTCTCTTCTGTCGTTCTGTACGGTTTGTGTATTTTGCTCTTTCCTTCCACTGCTGTCCTGTGTGTTCAGTGTTTGCTCTAAAACTCTAAGATATTGGGAAAATAAATCCCCCACCAGAACGAACACCATAAACATCGCTCAGGGCACCGTGGGGAAAGGGGGCCTACGGAGGGAGCCTGCTCCGTTTGGAAGACGCTCCCAGTTTCGGAGAATATTAAACAGCAGAACAATAGTTTTACTGCAACACTGGGATTCTAATTTAAACCACGATTAAAAAAAAGCGGAGATTATTGTGATTGGAAAATCATCAGCACTGATCGAGTGTTAGTCATTCAGAAACCAGTAGGACACACACGGTGTTAAGAGTCACTGAGTGTTGATCAGCGTTATAACACTTCATAACGAGGAGTTCGGACGATTCACACACAAAATCGTTCAGGATCAGGTTTTAATTAAAGGAGACTCGTAACGTTTAATGCAGATAGTGTGTGTGAGAGAGAGAGAGAGAGAGAGAGAGAGAAATACAGTACCACAGTGTTGGACGGAGATGGACTGTCCGACTCGGGTGAGCTCAGATTGGACAAATTATCCAGGGACATTGAGAGTCCTCGAGCCCTGAGTTAGAAGATGAGTTTAGAATTTACACCTGTGATTCGAACATTTATCCTCTAAAACCTGCAACATTCACTCAAACAATAAACACTGGAAACGGCCTGATCCAGTCTCATCCAGCTGCTGGTTTTCAGGGTCCAAGCACAGAAGGGCAGAGCCCTGTGGTGACCGTGTTATTATTCCACATGCTGCTGAGCCTCAGAGACTCGCTCACACTCTCTAGCGCCACACACAGGCTGAAGCCGTGTAACCTGTGTGGAGCGAGACGTTTACACTAAAACACTCAGGAAAACATCCAACAAACTGATCAGACACTCAAACAATCACCACCACGTCTACACTGCTGCTGCTTGGACCCCTCATCTGCCATTCACAGCTCCTCCTCCTCATTACTATTAATACTATTACAACAAACAGATAATAAAAACGGACGTTTCCTACTTTAATTTGCTCTCGGGGTGGGTTCTGTCTGAAACCACAAGCTCACTCCTTCGCTCTCGCCACTTCTCCACCTTCTCCCTCATGTGTGAGAGTCTGGAGCGCTGCAGCGTCGACATGCCCAGATCATCGCCCGCTTTTGGATCAATGAGCGAGTCGGGGCGGGGCGGGGCTTCAGGGTCGGACGCGTCTCTGTCCCGCTCCCCGTTCTCTCGTCTCTCTCTCTGCTCTGGGTGCTCGTTTCTGAGATTCTTCATGTACTCGTTCTCTGCTGATGCTTGGGTCGGTATCGGTGGCAGTGGCTTTATTTTACCATCAGGGCGTGGCAGCAGCGTCTTATTCCTGCTGTCCTCACTTCCTGAAGTGCCCTTATCACCTTCTGCCCTACACACTCGCTGCTCCTCCTCCTCCTCCTTCTGCTGCCTGAAAAACAAATCAAGGATAAAGTGACAGATTCATGCCTTTATTCCGTTCCCTAACCCTCTCCATCCAGCTGTGATGAAGGTTACTGGTGGTGTACCTGCGGTTCTCTGAGCTCCGTTTCAGCCGCTGCAGGTTCCTCAGGCTCTCTCTCTGGCGCAGGTACTCCATTCGCTCATGAGATTCTCTCCACGCTTTCTGGATCACCGTGGCCGCTCTGCAATGCATCGTCACGCGATACGAACGCCATGACCTCTAACATCACCAAACACAAAACCAGCCAGTCACTCGCGCTGACAGGACCGAGAGCACCATCAGGTACCACCACTACGTTCAGCACCACCAGGAGAATTCACAAAGGTGAGTTTCTCAATTAGATGTCAGTGAAACACCACTGAACACAAACACCGGACATTCTGGTTAAAAAATTACAACAAAAATATAAAAACGTAGCTCAAAACCTCGAGTCCAACATCGTAACACAATTTAACACCACGTTCTCTCGGGCTGAGACGCTCAAGTTCTGCCTTTTGGTTCATGGTTCAGGATCTGAATTCGATTTTTAATTCATATTAATATTGAATATTTCATTATTTCTAAAAAAAAATAAAAATAAAAAAAAAA